>VDFB02000003.1:578326641-578397035 GCA_007258455.2 Sequoia sempervirens
GTAATATGACTAAAAATTTGTGTTCCCCCTTGTTATGTTTACATGTGACACATTCCGTAATATGTGAGAGAACATCTTCCTTAAGGACCTTCCAAGCGAACCTTTCTCTAATCTAGTAGTAAGTTTTGTAGAATCTGGGTTGCACCACCATAGCTGCATTATGATAGGCTTCCACTACCTTCTCATCCACCTTGGATACAAAAACTTGGGACACTCTATTCTTGAATATAATTAGACCTTTCAACACCAAATATCGGTCATCCTTCTATGCACCTTCTAGAATTTTGGTAGAAAAAGGATCCTTTGCATATTCCTCCATGATTGAATCCTAATTTGCTAATGTGATGGACACATGACATAGATTAGGTCTCATAAATAGTACATCCATCACAATATTCTTTTTTTTGGACATATTCAATATAAGAATGGGTATGTGCACGATCATCATGGAAACAACAGGCCTTTAATTGGCGAAAAATTTAGAAAAATCAGAGCTAAACAACTTGAAATAAAAATTTGAATAAGTTATCTATATTATTTCAAAAATATGTAAGAATATAATTTGTATCAAATTGAATTTAGTTTCTAAACTACAAGGTTTATTTTTTCTAAAAAAATCTATTTGGTGAAAATTTGAAATTTCAATGCAGTAGTACTTAAATTTTAGGGAAAAAATAAGAAGTAGGTGTTTGTCTAACAACTCTAACCACAATAAAATGATAATATTTTTTTTATAATATTTTAGATATGAGTAAAGGACTCATGTCTCGATGTGATACATATTTTTTTGTAATTTTTTTCCAAGTAAATAGTTAATTATGATTTTTTTATTACAACTTTAAAAAAATATAAAAACTTGTATGTCTGACCATCTTAACTTGGTCAAAACTTCATGAAATTCATTTTTTTTTAATCTTTTAGTATGTGAAGCATAGAATGTGACACATGTTTCAGATTCAAAAAATGCGATACCATTTGAAAGCTATAGATGTTTTTCAATCAACCTATCAATCAAGACTTTACTCGTAATTCAAATAGAAAATGAATAATAATTATTTATTAAATTCAAAGTAAAGCATAATTTATATTGGTGGAAAGTTGAGAATCTCCTTTAAAAACCCTTTTTGTTTCATCAATTTTAGGTAAAAAAAAGTCACCAGCCACATACCCTACACATGCCCATCATATCACCACTTTTTGGCCAATCACGATCCTACACATACCCGAATCATATGCTTGAAGTTTACTTACCCATTTTTCTTGCCTATAATTCAAATTCTATTGAATTAGGAAGAACTTTATCCTTTTGTGATCTAATTTCACAACAAATATTTCACCTACCAGGTATTGCTAGAATTTATCTAAGGCATGCATTATGGCCAACATTTCTTTGTCATATATTTTTAATATCCTCTTTCATTGGATCTCAACTTCCTAATTTCAAATTCTATGGGTTGTCCCTTTTGGGAGAGAACAAATCCAGTTCCTTCACTCAAAGCATCACATTATACAACAAATGGAAGTGATAAATCAAGAATTGCAAGAAGAAGAAAAGAGCTCATTACCACTTTTAACTTCTCAAAGGTGTCTTACACCTCCTTTTTCCATTCAAAGGCTCATTAATTAATTACACTGGTAAGGGGGGGTACAAACTAAGAAAATCCTCTAGCAAACCTCTAGTAATAGCTACATAGTCCAAAGAAACCTCTTAGTTGAGACAAGTTTGTAGTCCAAATGGATATTCTAGAATAGCTTTGATACTTTTTTGATCAACCTAAACTCATTTAGCACTTATGACATGTCCCAAATACAATATCTCTATTAACCTAATATCACATTTGGACATATTTTGTAAAGAGAGACTATTGTTCAAGAATTCCCAAGATTATATCTAAATACTTCAAATGTTCTTCCCATATTTTTCTATATATCAAAATACCATCAAAGAAAACTTGCACAAAATTCCTCAAGTTCTTACCAAAAAATAGATTCATGCAAGATTGAATTTGTTTTGAAGTATTAGTGAGATCGAAAGACATGACTAGGAACTCAAAGATCCCATAGTGACACAAAAAAGAAATCCTATGTACATCTCATTTACTTATGCTGATATGGTGGTATCAAGACCTCAAATAAATCTTCAAGAAGTAGATCGCATCTTGTATCTCATCAATTAGTCCATCTATCTATGGTATGGGGCATTCATTCTTAATTGTTTTCGTGTTTAATGATTTGTAGTCTATACACATCTAAAATGTTCCATTCTTCTTTAATAGCACCATAGAAGATGCAAAAGGGCTAGACTAGGTTTGATGTAGCCCATATCCAACATATCCTTTGTTTATTTCTCTAGCTCCTCCTTATAAATCATGGAATGGTGGTAAGGAGTGGTCATAACCAGATTTTATCTTGATTCAAGTTCTATGATATGATAGAAACCTACATTCGGTGGAAGTTTGAGAAGTATTTCGCTAAAAACCAAAAAATTCTTATCCAAAATATCTTTATATCAATATTAAATTGACCACTCTTACCTTCAAAAGAGTCTTTTTGAAATCACCAAACAACTAGCAGTCTAAGCAACTTGGTTCTTCTAGAAGATCCTCTCTTTTCCCCTAGCTGAAACTAATTACAGACCTCCATTAGTCATTCCTTTTAGAACCACATCCTTCCCATTGGCTTTGAACTTGAGTTCCATTGTTTGGTAGTTTGTAGCATACTCACCCAATGAATTTAGTCATTTTATTCCAAAAATTACATCAATTTAACCCAAGCCAATAACATGGAAGTCATCACAAACCTTATGATCTTCCAATGTTATGTTCATCTTCCAAACTTTCTCCTTCTAGGGTAAGTTATACCCATCTGCCACATTGAAAATGAAGCCTTCAAAGTATTCTATATTTAGTCCTTTTCTCTTCAAAAGTCCTTCATCAATGAAGTTGTGGGTAGCTTTTCCATCAATCAAAATAGTCACTCTTCATCTAGAAAACAATCCTCAAACAGTGAAAGAGTAGTACCTATGTGCGTTAGACAATGATGCTAGAGTGCCACCATTTTTTTCTCGTTATCTTCTTCCTTTGGTGGGGTTTTCTTTCAAATCATGGAATTTAATAAATTCATCTGATTTTGACTCTTTTCAGAAATGACAAGTTTCTATATACTAAACTTTCCCCTTATTGAGACATCTATGTCTCGAAACCCATAGCTCCTTACAAGAGAAACATATTTTCTTCCTTATGAGCTTATTCTTGGTTTCATCATTAATCTTCCTAGTTGTGACAAAGGGGGAAGGTTCCTAAGTAGTCTAAGGATTCTTTTGGAAATTTCCCTTTTCCTTATTCCATATTGAGGATTTTTATTTTTGTTGGGGAATAAAATTCTCTAGATCAAAATCTTTTAAAATAGTCTTTTGAAGAGTTCAGGTGTGGAATGAGTTCACCAAGCCCCTGATTTGTTCCAAAAATCCTTCAATGAATTGGAATATGAGTCTTCTCTAAGATGTTGGTTACCATGATTGAAAGCCTTTGGAATTCCAAAACATATTCTTCTACACTTCCCTTTTTTTAGGTGAGCTAATTATCTAAAATCTTCTTCTAGGTCTCTCCTATCTAATCTCTCAAGTAGTCTGCTACAAAACTCATCATAATATTTGATCAATTTGTGGCATTGAGTGATCATAGAATGGTACCATTGATAATGAGAAATTCCTTCCAAATGTATGGTGGAAAAGTTAATGGAATCTTCTTCAAGCATAGTTTTGAGTGCCAAGTATGTATCAAGTTCCTACAACCATGCCTTCGCAATGCTCTTCTTAGATTCATCAAAGGAAAAAATAGATAACTTCCCCAATGAGTGCTCCAACTCTTTATGCTTAAGTTTTGAGTGACATGTTCTTTTCTTATCCTTTTTCATTTCCATGAAATCTCTAAAAGATGATATCTTGATATGTCATCTTGGAGGGTAGTTTCTTCATGTGGTACTTATTCTATTTTTTAAATGAATTTAGGCTTGAGGGGTATATTACTGAAGTCAGCTCTAAAGCTTTGTGTAGCAACCATTTTCTCCCTCCCTTTACCACCATTGGTTCCACTTGTAATTCCAACTTTTTTGATACTGTCATTCTCCTTCGTAGCATTAGTCTGTATCCACTAAAAAATTTGGCCAAACATGTTGAGAAGACAATTTTTCCCTTGTATCATTTCCTTAAATATTTCTTTGATTTATTTCACTTCATCATCCATGGTTTCTTCTTGACCTAGTTTCTTCAATTATATCCTCTGAAGATCAATCTACCTTTCACTTGGAAACATTAATCATTAGAAAACCCTACAGGCTAGCAGAATCATGCTCTTATACCACTATAATGTCCCCAACATATATTTTTAACTAAATATTGATTTTGTAGAATATATTCAAAATACACATCAAATAATGAACACAAAATAATACTTTAATAAATTGATAACTACTAAATCTCATTCACATAAATGATATATCAATTACAACTTACAACAATAATTAAGAATGATTTACAAGGTCACCAAAAAGTAGAAAAATATTGTGAACTACCTTACACAATACTTGAAGTATAGATGCAATATCTAAATGAGAATCCCCAAAGGAACCAAAGGGGTTTAATCCTCTAATCCTAGTGAACACTAGGTTTTCATCCAATGAACACAAAATCCTATGGGTTTTCCTCCACAAGAGGACCTATAACCTAAGTGTCCCAAAATATAAGATAAGTTATATAAAAATTTGATACCCAATACATGAATTAACTCCATAAATTTATATGCTAATAATTTTTCTTAAGGAATAGGTCAACGTTGCACCAGCATGGTGGCAAAGCCTAGAATTTGAATTCACACACTATACTAGGTCAGCCTTAAGGCTAAAGTAGATTCTTTTAGATTTAGAGTGTATTCATGCAAACCTATCCATATGATCCCTTGGCTGTTTTCCTCATCCTAAAACTTCACAATTGTTTTCATATGATTCAAAGGTGTCTTATCCTTTAAGCCTATTGAACTGGGTTCCAAATGCCCAGCACAAACATCTTTTGATAGTAATATATTTCTAGTACCTAGTAAATTGCTCTCAATATTGGGGTATGAGGTGCAATTTTCTTCATAGATGCAATCATCCAAACCACAATTCAAAATGTGCTACTCTAGGGGAATGCAAAGAGATTTTAGGAACCAAACCTGCTATGGTATAGTGAGTATGAACTCGAAATCTTCTAATGGTGATATATTTGAACTATTATATGATCCTTTTTCCTTGAGCCCTAGATAAGATGTGAGGGAATTATTACAGATGTTATTTTCCAAACCATGAGTCAGAAGGGTGTTCTATGAAGAAATACAATAAGATTCTTGGATTCCACTCTAGAATGTCTTTTTCAGAAAAAGGGATATCATAGATGCCATTTTCCATTTGATAGATCTTGTGAAGGTCTTCCCATTGACCCATTGGAACTTATCAAACCTACAACACTCCCCTAAGAATATTTAGGCTTTCTCCTAGGTGTGGGAACATACATATCATATGTAGTCTAGTAATAAGTAGCCTCATCGTATAAATATTGAATACCCTCAATATTCTGAGCCAAGGGAATAATCTATCCCTTGGCCTATATAGTAGCCTCCAACTATTTTCAGCATTACCTCTCCTAGTCATTCTCTATGGTGATATGAGCTAGTTGAATCTATAGTTTTTTTCCATTATGTAGTCTATGTATCTAACTAAGTCTAGACCTAATCATGCTCAGTCTTGAATTGATTCCTCTCTATCTATGTTTGTGCAAGATGTCTTGAGAGGCCATCTCTCTCCTTCCAAAAATCATCACACTTGTGGTACATCAAATCCCTCTCCTATAAAACAACCCTTAGTATCACATCATCAAGACCACCTCCTATAGCTAGCACCTATTGCTATTGTTGATGTTCTTGATCCTCTTATGGCCCTTGGGCTAGCAGTGGACCCTATGGTCCCTTTCCTAAACCTTATCCCCTATTCTTGGCCAAGGAAACCTTATCCTCCACCCTTTGTCTCTTCCAATGCTATCAACTAGACTCATCTCTATTCCTCTAACCACCTACACTGTCTCCATCTGGATCTATGAATCAGAGAGGTCTATGAGTAGATAAACAAGCATCATAAGTTGTAGTCCCTAGATCACCCTAACCATTTGAGTATACCCAAGGAAGTGGGGCAAGGTGATCAAAATTTGTGATAGTTTTAAGTACTAGGGATACTAGCCCCACTCTAGAATCCTCCTCATTGTATGAGAAAAAACAACATGATAAGCATCTACTAGAGCATCTTGCTACTCCTCAAACTATTGTTGGACCCTATTGGTTGGGTATCTCTCTAGTATATGAGGTGTGTGGCCTATGATCCATCAAGTCTATATGTAATATGAGAGATTCTCATGGTGCTCTTCCCAAGAATCTACATCAATCCATGGTCTCCATATGAACATTGCAACATCATAGATAGCATGTTGCCAATGAGCTAACTCCTCCATGTGATGGTGACTCAGCATGCCCTTGTATCTATAAAAAGAATATCTAGCCTCTTAGTGAAGCTTCCTAATCGGTTGAAGCACTACAATATGCTCCCAAGGCTAGTTATGTAGTAGTGTGGAACCCATCAATTTTATGGATGCACCCCTATACACCACTTGATAAATTTCATGGTATAGGTGCATATGGATGCAAGGTTCCAAATAAAAAGTAACTTTATCCTCAATGATCCTCTCTAAAACTATCCCCCATCTAGGGATAAATCTCTAAGATCTTCTATGTGGCATGATAGGTCCAAAACTGAGTCTCATGATTACATTGGTAACATCACAAACTCTACTAACATAGCCTCTAATATCAATATTTCCCTCCTTGAGCTAAATCTGATCATCCATCATGAGGTTCTCCATTACCTCAAACCCTCAGTATGTATCATATACCATCCAATCACAATGAATCGACACCCTCAAGATATGCCACACATCCTCAAGTATGATGGTGGCCTCACTAGTTGAGAAGTTGAAATATGAGGTATCTGAACGCCATTGCTCCACCACCATTGTCATCAATGCTAAGTGGGACCAAATCTCTGACATGTACGCAACATAGTATATGTTGACTACATGTAAAAAATTGACCTCCATGGTAGTAAATCTAGAAATCTACTCTAAAACGTATAGATTCCACTCCCAATAGATGAGAGGGACTAAGACAGCCTGCAATAATAACACTCATGACATCAATATTCTATTTTTTTTGTAAAAGTATAAGTCTAATGCCTAAGAAAACCAAAGTGAGCCTTTTCTGAAAAGGTGTCACTTTGTTATCAGTTAAAGGAGTTTCTAGCCTACATTTAGGTATTTTGAAATGTGTTAAATGAAACAAAGGTTAGTCACATACCAGGGAACTTTCTCCCACAGGTCACTAGAATTGATAGACTTGATCCATGTGATGTAGGGCTCAAATAGCATGTGCCACACTAACAATATCTCAGCGTGGTCTGAAAGCTAGAATTTCAAAGGGATGTAATGTCCCCTTCTCAATTGTGATCAATTTAGTTGACCGTTGGCTTATTTCGGAGACCTGTAGGCTACTCGGAGGGTGAAAATTAGGGTTTCCTATTTTTTAGGAGGTTGTTGCTTGAAGTTTGGTGATTGGACTATGGATTCTTTCTGGGTTTTCAGAGAGCTTCGTAGTGGTATAGCTCGCATGGTGTTCTGAGCAACTTTCTAAATTTACTATTTTTAGTAAATTCTATTTCTAGCAGTGGTCCTATTGGCTCCTCTTTGCAGTCAGTTCAGTTGGTATAGTTGTTCTTGATCTTTTGATGCAATTTTGGAGAGATAAGTATTTTATTTAAAATGATGTTATATTTTAATATTATGACCCCTTGGTCTAGCTACATGACTTTATGTTGTTCTGAAACGGGGGACCTCATGGGTGGATGCATCATCGAGAGAAAATTAAATATTTCTTAAGGTCTAAATATTGCTTGGAGGTTTGGGACACCAAATTTTGAGGATAAGATAATTTTTAAATTAAAGAAATATTGCTTATTGAAGTTTGGATGCCACTATTGGAGGGATATGGGGTCAACACAAGTTTGAATATTGCTTGACTATTGTGGGGCGCCCTTCTTGAAGTTTCTAGAAGATTCTCTCAAATCTATATATACAAGCCTCAGCTCTTCAGTTCTTTATCTCTTCTCTACCATACTATTATGCTGTTGGAATGATTTCAGGCAAGCTTTGAGGAAAGCATACCTCCTAGCACTTGGCTCATCTTCTTGCTTGAAAGATAGCAACTAGTTGAGAGATAGATTGTAGTTGAGTGGTTTTAGCATTGTACTTGAGTTTCTAGCATCTTAGTTCAGTTTTCTTACATTCTAGTCACATTTTGGAGTTGCTAATTATCATAGCTGATTGTAAGTTTTATTCAAAGATTCAAAAATAAAAATATTCTCATTCTACGTACTTTACCAATCTGATTTCTTGCTAGGGGCGATCTTGAGTGCCAAATTTCAGATTTTATTATCAAGAGTTGGATTTTATGGAGCAAAATTTCCCCTCCTTGAGGGTCGTACCTTTCTAGAGATGCTTTGAATTCTGTGCAAAATAAATGTGAGTCCTTTGGGTTGGTTATATTGTTCCTTCTTGGGTGCCATCATCCTAGGAGAATTATGCATTTTTTCTCATGTGTTTTGGGTGAGTTTTGAGTGAGTTGTGAACATAATAGTGAGTTGTTGAGTTGTTGGTCTGTGCATTTTCAGTCAATAATCAGTTATATCAGATTGTGGGAATTCATTAGTTGAGTGAGAAATTGATTCTAAGTGGTCTTGTGAGCATTGGAGAGTAGCTAAACATCATTCCAGAATTAATAAGCTTCTAATATTGTGTTCTTGGCAGGCACTCTATTGCATTGTAAGCTGAACAGTAGTACTGTCAGCATCCTCACTTCTTCTATTTTTACTTGTACTTCCCGCTGAATAAGTGGAAGAGGCTGGCTTGCCGCCTATTTACTTTCTAGTCAAGTAATTCTTAGGGACCCTCTGACAACATGCTCGCCACTCCTCAACACATTTCTTGGTTAGAGTTACTTTCTGTTCAGCATGCATAAGATCCTCTGACCATATGCTCGTCTTTCCTAGATGCATTTCTTGGTTAGAGTTCCCTTTCAGTTCAGCATTGCATCAAATCCTCTGACCATATGCTCACACCTTGCCTAACATTGGGATCCTAGTGTACATCCTTGGTTAGAGCTTCTTTCTGCATCATTTTGGTTTTAGAACTAACCTTAACGGGTGTGTGTTGCATTTCCTATTGTAATCAATAAAAAGATAAAAAAAATTGGTCCGGTTCATTACAAGGGATCTCTAATTTCTCAAAATGAAGTGTGCAAATGAGGCTAAAACTCTCCCAAATGAACATATATGTCTAGAAAAACCTAGGGTTTCACCCTACAACTCAAATTTCAACATTGGCTATGCATCTTGATCAATTTCTAGCCTTTTGAGGACTTCAATTTTCATCCTCTTTTTCCCAGAACTAGTCTCGTCATTATGTTGCACTCTCAACCCAAAAACTAGTTTTTTTCGGCTGATCTCTTGAGCTAGAAGCACACCATCATTCTTTCTTCTATTAGGGCATATTGGGGCATGCATCAGGTAAAATTAGGGGATTTAAAAAAAAATCAAGAAAAATCAAGTCTTTGAAACAACACAATGGGTACATTGCTTCACAAAGAGGTAAAATGAAAATTGTCCTAAATATATAAAACATTTGATTTCACTAATTAACATCATTTCCTTCATAATCACCTAATTCCCAAATTTATTTAAATAATGTCTATTTATTTAGTTAAATTCACTTTACTCCTCTATTAATCAAATAATTAACATTATTTGACTAATTCTTCATAATTCATCATTTTCATGCTAATTTCCCCTTTTGATTAATTAGTTTCAATTATTTAATTAAAATCCCAAATCCTATAATCCTCACAATTAAATGATTTTCATGACTATTTAATTTAATACTTCTCCTCCAATCCTCCAACTCTAAAAATGCACATTCCTTAAAGAATATTCTCAATTCAAATTCAAATTCCTCCCTCCAATTGAAAATATCTTCAACTTGTTTTCAATGAAATGTGGAATATTTTTAGCTCTCATGGATTATCAACCATTGATCATCCCTTAATCCTCACTCACCTCCTTGATCTTCTCTCATCCGTTGATTACAATTTTCAATCTTGACCATTAATCATAATTCCTAAAATCTATAAAACAAACCCTCTCAAACATGGATTTCATTCACAATTTTAATTAACACCATTACTCTCTTGAATTCTTGATCCAACCTTATCAATTTAAGAACCTGTTGTGAGTCACCCCTATTAAGCTTTTACAACAATGCACAATGCATGATTTGAGCAATCCACATCACAAATATGTATCAATCCTTAATAGAATTGTAGGTTTGCACTTTCTAGTTATTTAATTTCTTTGATTTGAGTTCAATTCTTTATATTAAACCATTTTAATTCTTTGCAAATGAATTTAAAAATGCATATTCCTTAAAGAATATTCTCAATTCAAATTCAAATTCCTCCCTCCAATTGAAAATATCTTCAACTTGTTTTCAATGAAATGTGGGATATTTTTAGCTCTCATGGATTATCAACCATTGATCATCCCTTAATCCTCACTCACCTCCTTGATCTTCTCTCATCCGTTGATTACAATTTTCAATCTTGACTATTAATCATAATTCCTACAATCTATAAAATAGGCTCTCTCAAACATGAATTTCATTCACAATTTTAATTAGCACCATTACTGTCTTGAATTCTTGATCCAACTTTATCAATTTCAGAACCTGTTGTGAGTCACCCCTATTAAGCTTTTACAACAATGTGTAATGCATGATTTGAGCAATCCACATCACAAATATTTATCAATCCTTAATAGAATTGAAGGTTTGCACTTTCTAGCTATTTAATTTCTTTGATTTGAGTTCAATTCTTTATATTAAACCATTTTAATTCTTTGCAAATGAATTTCATTGAGTATGAGTTGTATGATCTTAATTGTGTAAGTTTTTAGTTTTTTTAGACTATAATTACTTCATTCATGTTGTGATTCATGCTTGCATACTAATCATACAATAGTTATCATTGTAAGTACTAACAATTGTATGATCTTCAAACAACTATCAAGTTCTCCTTGTATGATATGTGCATCATAAATTAAATCTATCAAGAAATGCATATTTGAATGATAATTTGCTAGAATTGTGATTTATGATTTATTTTTATCCCATTTCTTCTACTTGAATGAGGGTAAGAACTCTATCCAACTTCATCATAGCCATTGTGGAGGTGGAAACATCAAAATGGGGTTTGAATTAGGAAAGACCCTATACAAAAAACCCTTCCTCTCATATTTTTCTTGTAGGTTGTAAATCTAAAGTGGGTTTGGAGAAGATTGAGGACCATAAATCAAGATCAACCATACAAACACCTCATTCATCAAATTAGGGATAGATCATTTATTCATTGATAGACAAAGTTTTAGAGTTGATTCCAATAGGGAAACCTACAAACTCTAATGCTCCTATGTAGGCTCTAAAACCCTAGAAGCCCTATTTTTTAGTCTAGAGAACCCTCACCTGTATCTAATCAATTTTGACCAAAATAGGAATGTTAGGTTCCTCAGCTTCTATTGTCTACTCTCTTGTTCTCATTTTTTATTTATAAATTCTACTTTTTTCTAAATAATTAATTGTTTGTTGTGTTTACATAGTTGACCTAGTCAGCAATAACAAATCACAAACATCACATCGATACACATAATTTCAACCCAAAATAAACCTAAAGAGGATCAAAACCTTGATCAGTCATTCTGGTTCCTCCTTGTGGATAGTAGCAGAGTCATCTTTTATGATCTTTTGTATCCCCCGAATGTGAAATGTTAAAAAGTATGATTTAGGTTAGCATTATACTTGGATCTATTTTTAAACGCCACATTTACGTGAGCCTGGCATAACTTATAGTTGCAAAATTCTATTGTTCTAAGATATGAGTAAATAATAGGTTGTTTTTGTTCAAATGGAATTCATATTATGTTAGATATTGAGAAAGTAAATATTTATATCTCATTATTTGTTTCATAAACTTAAAATGAGTTATCTATTCAATTTTTCAGAGATAGATTTTTCAATTTTAACATTTTACATTATGAAAATTATCATTTATCAAGTGATTTGAACTTATTGCACTCATTTATTTTCTTTTAAAATATCAAAATTCATGCATGCATTCTCTTCATATAAAAAAAAATGTTTTCTTACATTTTTAACATTTTCTTTGATCTAAGACCTAAACCTACAAAGTATTAGATCCTTAGACTTTGTGTTACATTTCCTAACTTTTAGAATTTCTTACATGTAGTTTGTTATCATTCACCATCTTAAAATCAACTATTCTACAAAACATTGAGATACCTTGCTTTGAGAAGTATACTAGGAAAGGATATCCCAATAATCATGTATTGGATTTTATCACTTTATGTAGTGATTTCATTTTTGAAGATTGTCTCTTATCCAAAATATTTCCTTAATCATTCAATGACATGGCCTTAGAATGGGTTTTTTTTGTTACATAATAATTCAATAACTACCTTTACACAACTTGTTAATGAATTCTTTCAACAGTTTCAAGAAAAAATTTGACTTAAAATTACATTAACCAAAATTTTCCATTATAAACAAGGACCTTAGGAAAAAGTGATTTGTTTTATACGATGATATCAAGCTCTTTATTCTCAAATAGCATATTCTCTCTTGGATGTCAATATACAAAGAGTATTTATTCAGAAATTACAACCTAAAATTTGAGATAAGAACTTGTTAATGAGATATCCTTCATTCACATATTTATGCATGGATCTTTGTGATTATCAAATTTTGGCTAGTTAATATGAAGGAACACCTTCATCAGATCCTAATACTCAATATAAATTTGTGCCTCAATCTAATTATCAATCCTTTACAAACAAAAATAAAAACTTCATAAAAATACTCCCCTACATCTTCCAATAACATTCAAACACATGTTGCTTCTACATCTACAATACCATATCAATTTAAGCTAGGAGATAGACAATTTTCATAATTTCCCAATTCTCTTCATGATATTATGTTTAAATTTCTTAATAAAAACATGATACAACTTCATCCCATTTGACCTATTGATACCACCAAACCATTACCTCCTTCATTTAATGTGGAATCATTTTGTCAATATCACTATACAACTAGATATGGTACAAAAATATTTGTCTTAAGCATGAAGTGTAAGACTTGATCAATTCTAATGTCAACCAATTAGCTTGTGTGAATGTTAAAGGGAATAAATCAACTATGCCACCCAATCAAAATTTATATTAACCTTCTCTTAGGGAACCAGGATCTGATACCAATTGTTGGAACACAATAGTCTACTAAGAGGGGGATGAACCAGTGTATATTCAAATTTTTATTCCTTAAATATTAGTGTAGATTGATTCCTTAAATTCTTAATGTGCAAATAAAGACTTAATATGCAAACACATAAGCATGCACACACACAATCATCACATAACACCAAGTATATGTGGAAAACCCAAGATTGGGAAACACCACAGTGAGAAATACTGCTAGGATCTGCTATCCTAATCCAACCTCACAAATAAAGTTTAGTTACATTGATTTAAGGTCACCAACCCTAACAAAGCAACAATTCCCCAATTTAGGAGCACCAACTCCAAGGAGACACCAATCCCCCAAACTAAGCACCGACTTAGTTATTTGATGGCTGCAACCAATCAAATTTACAATTATAGAACTAAAATTATTCTTTGAACATAATTCAATGTTGCAACTCATTTTCAACTACTCAACACTTTGTTGCTAGCTCTACAACACACAATCCTCTCTTTTGCACCTCTCTCTTTTTGCTCTGCACCTTCATCAATTTGTGTATATTGTTTACTCAACAACATATCCCCTTTTAAGTAATGCACTAGATTGAATGAGTAGAAACCAAACAAGAAGGAAAGACATAATCAAGGGGTTTTACTTTGAAGGTGTAGAAAGATAGAACATTCTTTTTTCTACTCACTGAATGTTAACATAGATTAGAATCTCTAATTTTTGCTTGGGGTTCTACTTATTCAGGCTTAGTGCATTCTCTATCTACAACTCTGCTCTCTACACTCTGTGACTACATACGCTTCTCTCTCTCTTCTTCTCTTATAGCCTTGACTCACACACTTCACAACTCTTTCAAAAACTACACTCTTAGACAATTTATTTATTTTCTTTCTTTTCTTTTCCATCCTACTATACCTTCCTCAAGTTGTGCACCGCCGACTAATGCATCTAGATACTTTTGTTAGGTTTTTCTCGCTACCTTCTTTAGGAATCTATCTATCAATCGATCCAATCAATCAAATTCAAATTCTAGTCTATTGACCACGACATTCTCCAAAACCCTAACCCGAGAATACAATCAATGCCTCAAGCCACTCATAGTTAGGACATATCTTCAATTAAGATCTTCTCATCTTTCTTCTAATTGAAGTTACCTAATACAACATAAAATCTATTTGTTGGCTTGCAAATTATAGCCTTCAGCAAACCGTAAGACTATTTTGCATTTAATGCATTCCCTACTAATTCAATCTTATTTTTGACCTTATGTTGATACGGTGAACTATGTTTCCACCCAATGAATCAGATCCCTTCTTGTACTAGTTGCAAAGGTAGTTGAGCTAATTAATTCTCTCTTCCTAGTTGTCTTCCAATCAAAAATCACATTTACATGGACTTAGTCGTTTGAAGTCTTCACCTTAAAATTTTGACAATTGATTATGTCTCTATGTGCCATATTCCATGGTTCTCCATTCATCTCGGTATGTTTAAAACATGATCGTTAGATCAATCATCTTTAAACTAGCATTGTCAATCTTGTTCATTCATTGACTGTCACTTTACACTATCATAGATACATCATCATATCAGGCTGAGACTCTTTCGAGTCCTACCGATATTAACCTTTCTCTCCAATATCGTTGGCCAAACACATAGGCCCATAATTTTGATTTTTCATCCACGTCATCACCATCCAATTCACAACAAATATGTGAATTTTCCTACAATCATCAACTATCAACTGAATATCCATCACTTGTTACTCAAAAATCAACCTTGCCTCTATTATGACATCACATTAGCTCAACATATTATAACCATTGTCTCTTTGTTAACCAATCATGAAACCATAGCTCTACATTAGGTCTTTGCATAACCCATTTATATTTTTCTCCAAATTTCAAGTTATCATCATTAGGACACTACCTTTTGCATTCACTACATAATGCTTTCCACTTTTTTATTAAAAATTACAAATTAGATCGAAGGGATTGTTATAAGGAGAATATCTTTGTTTAGCAAGATCACAAAGGTGTAACTTATGGATACTATCAATATTTATGGAAAATCAAAACATCAAGGTGAATCTTTCTCTATAGGGATAGAAGGTTTGTAGATCTTGGGTTTATTTTCATGGTCAAAGTTCATTTCTACATACCAAGCTTAGATTTGTAAGTGCTTAATTTGGTCAATGTTTGCATGCATATATAGCTTGTTAAATCCGCTTTCGAGGTTTTTTAAGTTATTGTATCAATGCAAAAATATTTAGTGACAAATTCTTTGGGTATCTGGACATAAATAAGGTATAGTTTTCTATGATATCAATTTATTAGTCTCATTTATCTTTAATTGTCCATTTTTAAACCTATAGGAACACCCTCCTACATCTCACAAAGTTTTAATTAATAAGAGTCATCCTTTCTTAACAATTGGTTGACAACTACTTGGATTATGATCATAGGCTTATGTCACCATCTTAAATTAACTTTACTCTTGTGTTTATATTTTCAGGTCTAGTCCTTAGGTTTGTAGGGAATGTAGTTTCAAGAACCAATCAATGGCATCATTCTTGGGAACTTGTTAAATTATTTTTTGGTATTCAAGGTATTATCTAATATTTGAGGCATTCTCAAACATCTAGTGAGTGTTGGTCTGTGAAGCCTGATCATGATTCAATGTTAATATTTTTATCACTTAAGTAGCCAAAATTTTCCCCCAAATTAATTAATGGGGGAGTGCAAGGGGGCAGAGCCCCTCTTGTAGGGTCTATGAGGCCTATCCTCCCAACAGGGGCCAAAGGGAAAATCCCAGAGCGGGGCTACTAGGGAAATTCCCCCAAAGATAAAATTCATTATATATATTTAATAATAAAATTTGTCACAGTTTTCTATTAGAAATTAGTTTTGTAACTATCTGAAATGAATAGTTTTTTGTTATGGATCAAAGGTGGATAGCCACAACATGAATGTGAATAGCATGCAACAACATGTTCAATTGAAGTTAAAAAAACATGCATAGAAAGAACACACAACAATATCACGTGGGTAGTGGATCGCAATTTATCTATGAGCTTGTATTAACGCATGTTGTGTAGATAGATTATAGGTATTTTGAGTTACACACAATTGGAATATTGCTATGGGTTTAATGAAATATTGTACTCTATTTTTCTGGAAATTAAGATATATTGCATAGTTGTTTATTGATGTAACCCACTTTGGGTGAACCACGTTAAAAATTTGCCCATGAATATGTTTTTATTATTCTTTGATTTATAATTTGTAATTGGTAAATTTAATTTCTCTATTCCGCTGAAAAATCCCAACAATGAGGGCTCAAATCAAAATACCTTATAGTGTGAAGAGTGGTGACACTATCTCAAATCATTTATGTACAATAATAATTTATATATTCAATATGAAAGGGATAACATCCACAATGCCTACTCTTGATATGGAAACATACCAATAACATTGAAGGGAATACAAGTACATCAATAAAAACATGTTAAGAGGGAATATATGAAATATAATCCACCTAATAAGTGTAATTCAAACAATAAATTATCCAGGAATGGTAAGTTAGACAATATTATGGGTGTATTGAAGTCATACAAAGTGACAAAGAATGAAAAGGATATTACCACCTCATATTGTTGGATAACATAGTAATGAGAAACCATGCCTATCTAATATGCCCTATAAAAATTATTATTTAAAGAATCCTAAACCAAATTGGATTTACCAAGGCATCAAAATTATAGATCACCTGATAATAAAACTAGACTAATCCACTAAGGAGGGATGAACTAAATATGCAAGAATAAATATCTTAGTTTTATTCTTGTTATATGCTACATGACCCTACTAAATATGTAATTAACATTGTAATATTGTAAAAGGATGAATAATATGAACCTAAATGACATGAAGATATTTATACTTGTAAATATAAACCTAAATGAATAAATATCTTGTATAAAAAAAATTATTACGTGACATTATAAAAGCTGTAAAATAAAAATTGAAAGGTATTCATGAGATCAAAATTATTAGAACATTGAGACCTCCACAATTTACTTTTCAGAATATAGATATTCTGACAAAATTACTTCAATGCTTGAAACAGAAGACTGTGGGCTTTCCAAATTCTCACGCTGATTTATTTCCTTAAAAACATTGATTTAAATTACATTGTTTTGGCGTCTATTTTGCCAAAGGTTATTAATAAATCCTCCACACAATATCTTGCGATCTTGTGTCGCGTTTTTACCGAAAACATTTTTGACATTTCAGTTAGTTTTGCTACAGTTCGTTCTAACTTCGCCGCTGGTACCAGTAAGAGGGCTGATGTTCCCCATGTTCACCATGGCTGCTGCAAAATCACTAAAAAAGGTAGTTGGATTGGTACTGTAAGTAGTAACCGAAGCATCCGAAGAACCACCACTATAAAGTGCTTGATCAGAATGAAGGAGTCCTTTATGGTTTATCAGATTTGCGTAATAATTATTGTCAAAGACGACGGGAGTGACCTGGTCTAGAGGTGCCAGATTGTCATCCCCACCATTGCTTGGACAGTTTGACCGAAGAAGGGTAGCAAATGGAGAATCGATGTTAGTGTCATTAAAGACGCGAGATCTGAAGCTGGTGCATCTTGCTCGACCAAGCGTATGAGCGCCTAAAATACATGCTTGCTTATTAGCTCTGTCATGAACATTTTCAACTAAAATCTGAATTTTTTTTTTTCATACCTGAAAGAGCAATCATATCCTTAGTTGAAAGGCCTTGAGCTTCAAATGCAGAGATAAGTGTAGCTAAATCTGAAGAGAAAGAAGGTAGATTGGTGTCGGCATCACTTAAGCTTGCAGTAGTTGAGTCTCTTCTTCCTAACTGTACTGTCCATGTTGGCCCTCCCGTCTAGCAATCACAAGCACAAAGATAGCCCACAAATAAGATTGGCCAAGGTCCTTAAAACAAAATTGTAAATAACAAGCCCTTTATATTCTGCCCAATAAGTTAAAGGCTATGTGTAAAAAGCAGATTACTAGAGACATTAGATTTCCACAGTTCATATTGAATGAGTGTTTTCTCTGGATTTCACTGTGTAGCTTATTTGCATCAACACACTCCATGATCCATTATCAGAATGAAAAAAGTATTGTAGGAGAAAAATGTGAAATCCTGATGATGATCGTGTTGTAGGAGAAAAATGTGAAATCCTGATGATGGATCATGGAGTGTGATCCATCATCCTGATAATAGATCATGGAGTGTGTTCTGAAACGTTGATGTAAATAAGCTATACACAGTGAAATCCAGAAAAAGGACTCATAGTAAAGAAAAAGATAATGGTAGAGAAGGCGAGGAAGGGAAAAGTGTTTACAAGTACAACTGAATCACGAGCAGCAATGGCTAGAATATCAGCACAAGACACAACCCCTTTGCAAACAGCCTCCACCTCAGTCTTGATGGTGTCTATCACATCGAACCCTCTCAGAGAATTGAAATTTTCTCGAGCAGTCTTTTCTCCAGTGAATGTCGAGGTATCATCCAACAGCATAGATCCATCACATCCCTTTAAAGAAGAAAATTCAAGTTACTTAAAAAAACCAAAATAGAAGTGAAATTCTAACAATATGGAGATTAAATTCTTACGTTTACAAAACAATCATGAAAGTGAAGGCGGAGCAACGATGCAGCCATTCTTATCTCCTTTGCCACAGCTGCAGCAACAGCAGTCTTAACTGTAGTCAATACACCGGGACATGACACGGCATAGAATGTTTCACTGAGTTGGCCATTGGAAGCTGTAAAACATAGAATGATGACCAAAGCAAAAAGACTAGTGGTCTTCATTGTTGATTTGCAGTGTGGAGAATGTAGGAAGAGATAAGCTTCTAATTATAGGAACTGGGAAGTTTCATCTATGCTCAATTTTCTGCACGATGAAAGTTACTGAGTGTGCGGGAAAAAATATCTTTATTTGTCGATCTTGACTATGCTAAAAAAAAAAATCTTTATTTGTCGATCTTGACTTTGCTCAAAATATGGGTAATCCTGCCAAATGGGGTAGGCGGGCAATGCGCCCAAGCGACACTTAAACAAAAATTTAAAACCCCGAATCTACGACGAAAGTATCAATCTTTTTATGGCATGTTAAAAAGGTTATGTAATTCTGTGTTTTTTTGGATTGTTCGAAACAAAGGAAAGTGCTCGTGACATGTCGACATGTCAAACAACATTTAACTAAATTTTTTAATGAAATGATCGCTACAAAGTCATGTCTGCAAATAGATAGCAATGGCAGTGCTGGTTGATGTATACTCTTTCTAGATCTTTATAAACAGGTGGTTGATAGCTACTTCAAAATGATTTATTGAAGCTACTAAAATCTCGTGACTTAGTGCACGCAAAAATTAAAGACAATTACAACCTTTAAGGCATTGTCAATTTTAAACATTCTACAAAGTACATACAATAATTCATTCTTTGTCACCGATTTTTATCATCGCAATATCGTCAATTGATCTTTAAAATTTACCATGCTTAACAATTTTATACCTAGTTTAGTGCTTATGGCTTTTGGAATATTTCTATAATTTATGCTAGTAAAGGAAAGCATAGAAAGATATATAGGACCTAATAGTGTTTATGGTGTGCATCCAAAAATGATACTTCAACACCACATTTGATTTGGGAGATTCAATCATGCATCTAGTCAACTACACATTTTATGAGTGATTGATCTTCACACTATCTTGTGGTTGAGTTATATCACCTCTAAGATTGAGATTAGATATGTATACATTCATTAAGATTATTATAATGAAATAAATAAAGTAGAATGAATTTATATATGGGATTGCATTGTAATATAATTTGTACTCCATGATTTTATATATTTGTAACCAAGCAATTAGGTCCTAGCATGTTGGAATCCCATTGAGGTAGATTGTAAATTAAAAAATATATTCAATATTTTATTATTTCATTGAATTTCTACTATGTAATTATGAGTTATTTTATTTTATTTCATGGTTGGATAATCCTTAAATGAATCCTTTGTTGATGACTACACTAGAAAATATATAAATAAGATAAAAGGAGAAACACATAGAATGTTATCTTTCTCTCAATTGTTATAAGTTTTTTAGGTGATTGAAGATGCAAGGTATGAGCATACGTATTTTCAAGAAACCTTAAAATTTATGTCTATCTTTTTATAAGTTCAATTAAATCTTGATCATTTTTACATTGTTACAATGTTGAAGTTGAAAAACAACTTCCTAGGAGTAAGAGGTTGAAAGGGCCTTGGAAGAGGTTGGGGGTTTCTTCGAAGTGGGAGATGCAATGGCTGGCGGGGTCTTTGGTTTCCCCATGCCAGGTTTTGGCTTCTCCCTTGGTGTTACTGCTTTTGGTGTTGTTTTGGTTAACGCTGGGTGTTGGAGGGCTAGTCTGTGGCCCTTTGTGTTTCCTGGTGTTGTATGTTTGCCCCTTCAACTTTTTTGTTCCCTGCAGGGAATGTGCGGTTGCTTGGGTGTCCTTGGGGTTTTTGGGTTGAAGAAGAGGCTTATTTCTAGTTTTGCTCGGTGTAGTAGGATGGCTTGGGGGCTTTATTTATTGTCCCTTTCTTCTTCTCACTTCCTCGGGGTTGTTCGATGCATCTGTGTGTTCTCTATTTGGGGGCCATCTTTTGGGGGTTTTCCTGGCACGGTTATGGTTTCCAAATGGAAAATGGACTTTAATTTCTATTATCTTGGTTTGGAGCCTATTTTGTGTGGTTGGTCTATAAGATGGAACGGTTGCGCTGCTCAAATGAGGTTGTTCTCTTCCTTGTGCTCTATTGGGTTCTATGTGGGCTTGCGCTAGTGTTATCAGGGGTTTTTCTTGTTGAGAGTAGGTGTCTTTCTTCATCCCTTGTTCAAGGTTTTTCCCTTGTGTGCCTTGTTGGTCTTTGATGGTGTTTGGGCATTGGTGCTTTGGTTGGACCCTTCAGTGGGTATGAATTTGGTGGTTATTAGCTTTGTTCTATGCTGAAGGTGTTGAGAGCTAGGTGGTTTTTGGAGATAATTTTGAAGACCTAGATGTTGTTGTTGTTGTTGCTTGCTAAGGTCCTCCTTTTCACTGCAGTCTCTTCCTTCTCTCTAAATACTAGGTCTTCTTTTGAGGTGAAGAACTCTCCTTTGGAGGTGGAGTCTTCTCCCTCTAGGGTTGAGGTGTATTCTGGGGATGAAGGTCTCTTCCTGCTTTTCCCATTAAGGGGGATCCCATTTCTATTGAGGTGGAATGTTGGTGTGTTGGGGTGCTATGGTTGTCGTGGGTTGGACAAGCTTGGTCTTGTCTCCTATAGAGGTGGAGAGAGAAATTGGTTTTTATGGAACACGCTTGGAGCCTCGAGTTCTTGTGATGATCTCTCTTATAGAGGTGGAGAGGGTATGTTGTTGGGCAAGATTTTTTCTACTTTTGGGGCTCTGCTTCTCCAGACCTATAACTTAGCTATTTTTTCCAGTGGTATGGCGAGACTAATCTTCTTGTGTGATTGATATATTATTGCCTCGTTGTTGCAGGATTTTCTCTTGGGCTTAAGGTCCCTACCAAAACCTAGTTGTTTTGGGTTGTTGGTCCTGTCAAAACCAATGAGTTCAAGATCCATGTTGTTTCTTGGTTCTATGTTGGACAACTAATTTCAGCTATTTGTTTGTCTTTGTTTCATTGTTGGGCTTTATTGTATTCTCTTTTGTAGCTTGTCCACCCCTGTTTGGGTTTTGAGTTCCTTCAAAACCTGATGGTTTTGGGTCCATTCAAAACTTGTTTCTCCTCTAATAATTTTTTTTTTAATACCAAATAATATTCCACAAAATAGATGAGAAAAAATAAAGTATTTATTTTCAATCCCAATACAACAAAAATGTACATAAATACCCTTGTATCTATTGGAAAGGGTAAGATATGAAGATATTTGGGTAGGTGAAAATCCCACATGTGCATGTGGTGAGTGTCCTAACAATTATCATATATACATGAATCAAGAAAATTACATAAATATTCATGTCTAAACCTAACTAAATAGGTATGAATAGGACATAAAAGTAAACTAGTCTAGTAAATGACACATTCAATATAATACCCCCTTGATTTTAAATTTTACAATCAAGAAGTCAAAAATAACCATTTTTTAACATGGTATTTTTTCAACTTTTTGAAAGGAAATATATATCTCACTAATAAATTCCTTATATTTTTTCAATAAATTTCTAAAATATATCAATTTTGACCTCTTAGGAAAAATCCATGCTAGTTTGAGAAACACCTTATAGAGGTTTAAAGAGAACCCCTATGGAGCAATTGTGGTGGTGAAAATGGGTAAGAATTTGTCAAGTTAATAGATCCACTAGGGAAAAGTCTAGAGTGTTTCTTGGGCTGAAATACATTGGAGAATTAGCCTATAAAGTGCATTGAATTCTAAGTTGGAAGTGTTGAGTACTAACAAAAGAATTAAGTGCTATAACATACTTAATAACTTAGGTGATTTATTAGGAAATAATAAATTTCTATGTCCCAAAATTTTAAAAATTTAAACTTGAAAAAAATCTATAAATCTAAATGGCTAGGTAAAGATGTCCATTGTATAAATAAAAATTGATCTTTTTTTAATAAAATAATTGAGAACCAAACAAGGGCCTCCTAAATACATTAGGATGTAAGGAATTTTTTTGAAGTTTATATGAATTTTCAAGTTTCAAAATGAAGTAGCCAAAATGTGGGTGTGTATCTGTTAGAAAATAATGCATAATACCCACAATCTAAATCTGCTTCTCGCATAACCCCATGAGAGAAAAGAATGCATGCAAGTAACCATAATTCATTGATCAAATAGACAAGATACAAGATAACACAAGATATACCCTAGGAAAACCCTAAAGACGAAAAAAAACCTAGCCTCCAAAAGCATCCTTACTCCATCTATTATTCAACAGTAAAACATTACAAGAGTTACAATGAATACCTCTAAAGTATCAAGTCTCTCCAATGCATCCTCCATGCTTCCAAGCATGAATCCACAAATCCCATTTCATGCTTTGCATATGCACTCCTAAAAAAGACTCAATAATGATAGTCTAGTCACCTAGCCAACCTTAACCACTAATCATGTGCTTGCTTTTATAGACTAAAGCTCACACAAATACAACCAAGAGGTAAGATAAAACCATGTGAATACAAAACCACTAACCCCTCATTTAATATTAGGTACTAATTTTTCACTTTATTAAATATTTCTTTAATATTAAATTATTATCCCATGTCTCATACACATTAAATAATTAATTAGTTTTACAATACAACATAACAATGAATTCACTCCATAAACACTTAACAATTTTCCCTATGGTTGACTTTGCTTCTTCAAATGATGAATCTAGGCCTGCTTCCTCTTTTGTGAGGCTTATTATGAGTGTTGTGATGGATGCTTCTCCTCAAATGTCAATTTCTACTCCACTTGACTTGGTTGTGGTGGGTGTTGTTCCTTTTGTGGATACTGTTGCACGACATTTGGATTTGATTCTCTAATGTTGTTTTATCTGCCTCCTCTGAGGCTAATGTATTGGAAAATGCTGCAGTAAGTCCTACAAATTCAGGCTTGGTTTTAGATGCTATTCCTAATGTTAAATTAGTTGTTCCTCTAGTTTGCTACTCTGGAGGGGAGTCTTCCCCTTCTGATCAAAATTTCCTGATTTTAGTTTTTGATTCTCCTTGGACTACGGTTCATAGAAAGAAAACACATCCTTATAAGAAGGTCACGATCTCTTTTAACTTGCTCTCAATGGATTTAATTGGCTCAAGTGCTACTCCTTGAATAGTTTTGTGTTTTTTTTTGACTGGTTGTTTCTCTCTCGTTCATTGTGTTTTTCCAATCTATTTTGCTAAGCTGTTTGTCTCTATTTTGTTGAGTTGTTAGGCTCTTTTTTTCATTTTGTAATAGGTCAAGGCCCTTCCCCTACTTAACTAATAAAAAACATAAAGTGGTACCCAAATAATTACCTAGTCTAATTAACCACACCTCCTAGGTGCATCACAACTAAATAATTAATTATTTAATTACAATATTATAATATAACATTTTATGCAATGGTTTACAACACCATATCCTAACATTCTCCCAATTGTTGTATATTGCATAAGGGATTAATAAATGAAATACATCATCAAATCAATACATGAAACCACATGAATCTCCAACATTCTCTCATTCTCCATCTAGATACTAGAAATAAAACCAAAGTGACCACCATCTCAAACAAGAACTACTCTCATCCTCCAATGTGCCACTTATGGAAGAAAAGGAACATCCCAAGGTGAAGATGCACCAATCTAAAAAACAAAAACATTAAGTCCAAGTGATAACAAAGGCTCCAACCAAGTTGTTTTCATAGGTGAAAAACCCACATGATAAAAAATAGAATCCATAACACATGCTACTACATCCAACCATCCATAACTCCAAGATATCAACAACATTAGTTTACTCATGCCAACAACATATGCAACCCATAAGCTGAAATCACAAGCTCCCTATATGAAACATGTCAATGAACAACATACATATCCAGGAACTCCTAATGTATGAGTAATGTCAATCCATATCAATTTTACCAATAAACGCTATCTCAAGATGTGATAAATAATAAAAAATGAAGTACCAAGAATAATCACAATGATCTACACATGCAACACCAACAACTGCATACTCTCTCATAACATTTCCTTCAACTCATATGAACATGAACCTCTAGGAAGGAACCAAATAATGAAGAGGGAAGACCTATAAACCATAACATGTCCTTCTACAAACACCTCAAAGTGAAACACTGTGTCAAGCATGATCTCCTAACAACCCCAAATGAGAAGCCTCAACAACACCCTAAACAACATTCAATCTCTTAGATTAAACACAACATATGAATCATGTATAATTCCAACATGGATGTAAGCCTGTCTAACCAAGAAGATCAAATTAAAAATATCCATTCTCAAAATAGGAAATCAACCCAATAACCATCTCCTAAACTCCTCGTCAATGAACAATAACATAAAATTATATGCATAAGGAGATAACCATATAAAACATCCCTCAAAATGAATCCTCCAGAACTAACTATCCATAGCTTGAGATCCATATCCTAAAATGAGTCTCCTAAAATTAATCACGATGACTCAACTCATCTCCATGAGAAATCAAACCATGAAATATATACCTATTGGATGATAAAATGTTGAGTAGACCAAGAGTGGGAAATGAGAATGCTCCTCAAGGATAACCAAATCATCATGACTCACTCCAAGAATAATTTCCTTTATAGGTACATCATGAACTTGCATCCATATCTAGGTGAATTCTCCCCAGTCTCCATGTTGATACCCTCATAGAGTAACCATCTCCAAAAAAAATCTCTAATCTCAAGAGAACTCTAGCCTAACCCAATGTCTACAAGTATCTATGAGCACCTCCAACTGATCAATCCATGCTAAGCTCAAAATGAAACACCACACTAACATGAAGATCCCAAGAAAATTGATCGATATACTCAATACCAAGAGAACTAATAAGATCAATGTCAAAGCCCCAACCACAAAATCAAGAACCTATCATGACATCATGATCTAACCATCTCATCCTAGGAGATCACATGCAACAATGCATAAACATCTTGGTCTCAGGATAACAGGTACCATGCCAAAACTCTAAACTAGTATCAAGAGTAAACCATGAAGCAATACCAATCACACTCTAAACCAAGAATCAACATCTCCAATGACATGAAGATAATAATTACCAGCGATGAATCACTTGACTACCAACAAATCCCATTGAACCATGATACTAAGCTACACATGGCATCATGACAATTATCTTCTCCATGAAGATCATCCAAGTCCAAACATTCAATTGAAATGCCAAACATACCAAGTAGAAACAAGATCTCCAAGCCAAGAAGATACAATTACCATCAAAAATTCAGGAACCAATCCTACACCACCAAATCATCACTATTAAAAGATCCCAAATAAATGTTTAACCAATGAAATATAACTGAGATATCATGAAATTGCATGATGAAACCATATTTTACAAGTCCCATCAACCGACTAATCGGGTAATCTAACCATCCATCCTATCATCCCAAAGAAACATAAAAATGCATAAATGACCACAAACAAGGTCAACTAACAAAGTCAATATCAACATTGAAACACTCTAATGGATATAAATAGTCCACAGTCGATTCATCCCACTGTAAGAAAATGGGTAGCTAATCCACAACTTGCATAACTTATAGATCCAAACAATGAAGCATGCAAAATAATAATCACATTAGTAACAAGAAAACTAAGATATTGAGGAAGATAATCTTGTAGATAACAAGACTCAAACACCAAATCAACCACATATTTGATTTTCCAAAAATGTCCACAAATGAATAACCATAGTCAAGGAACTAATCAAGCATCAAGGAGATAAGAGAAATCTCCTAACACCAAACTAAATCACCACAAAACAACCACATACATGATCATTTTGTGCCAATTCTCAAATGTACCTACATATCCATGACACCATAATCATATCCAATGTTGTACCTACACTGAACTATCACCCACATAAGACTCCAAGTCTCTACTCATGTCAACGCAATTCCTCAAAATTGAAGACAATATGTGTACTTGTCACCATTAAAGTCCAACTCTAAAAAACACATATAAACTTACTAGGAAGCACCAAACTTTCTCCCTTTCTCTCACTCCCTCTCTCTCTATTTGATCCCAATAATTGCATCATATCCATGCACTACTTCCATTTCCAAATGAAGCAAATCAAAGTTTGAATTCACATTGTACATTTGTAAGAAGAGAAACTAATAGCTTATGGTGTTACTTGCATCATTTTATCGATGATATACACTATATTTTCTCATATGTATTACAAAAATAGGATCATTCTTAGGAAGAACTAAGAATTCTCAATCTATAGATGGTATCTTGACTAGGAAAAGAAGTCACATATCTAATCTTTCAATGGCTTCGATACCATATGAAGGGGATAAAGACTTGATAATTCATTCCATATAATAAAATACATTTATACAAGGAGTAGGAGCCTGATTGGAAGCAGTTGGTTGCAAAATAGTTTAACTGCATACTCAAACACTTGAACGTACAATGCAATATAACCATATTACTAATAATGCTAACATTACCTATACTAGAGAAATGTTTGGGCTCCTAAGAACACATTGATTGTTGATAAATTTTCTAAAATAGCTCACTTTAGAGCGTTAAAAAAGACAAATGATTCAAAACATGCAAAAAAATTATTCTTCATGGAGGCTATTAGATTGCATGGTTTACCAAGAACTATAGTTTGATATCGTGACACTATGTTTTAAAAATAAGAGAATTTTGGAGGATGCTTTGGAATAAATTAGTGACTGATTTAAAGTTTAGTTCTACATATCATCCTCAAATAAATTGATAGACTAAAGTTGTTAATTAGAGATTAGGGAATTTGCTAAGATGTTTAGTTAGTGACAAGCCTAAGAAATGGGATTTGATATTTCCTTGGGTTGATTTTGCATACAATGACCCAGTCAATAAAAGTACAGGTAAGACTCCATTCCAAATTGTATATGGTTAAAGCCCTAGGGGTATTTTAGAATTGAGGGAACTTGCATATACTGAGGGATATAGGAGAAGTGTTAAAGGAGAAGAATTTTCAAAACATATGCAAGATTTACTCCAACAAGTAAGAGAAAAACTCAGTTTGAGAAGCCATCAGTATAAAGAGAAAGATGATTTGAAGAGAAGAGAGAATAATTTTAAAGTTGGAGATATGGTATTGACTCATCTACAAAAGGAAATATTTCACATCATACCTACAATAAGCTCAAGTGGAAGAAAAATGGACCATGCCAGATTATCAAGAAGTTCTCACCAAATTCTTATGGATTGGAGTTACCTAAAGGTTTTGAAATCTCACCCATTTTTAATGTTTTAGAATTACATACTTATTATGAGGGGGAGACATCACATCAGCAAGAAAAAAGGAAAATAATGTTTAAAAAGTTGATGGAGTAGTTACCCAAGTGAGAACAAAAGAAAATTGAAGATATTTTGGATTCTAGAATGATTAGGAAGACATGGGGCAAGGAGTATAGTGAGAATTCAGTGAAATTGAAGGGTAGACCAATGGAAGATGCCACATGGTTAAGCTCTGCAGAGTTGGAGTCATTATAGTCAACACATGGTAATAGACTTGTAACCTACAACAACATAGAGTTTTACATAGTGAGTAGGGGCTCACATTTCTCTTAGCCCAGTAGTTTGATTTATGGGAATCATGCCTCAATAGAAAGATTTTTTTTATTATTCCTCGCCATTGTACTCAACCATTATATTTTTTAATTTTAAATTTATTTTTATTTTATTTTGGGGCAACAAATACCTACTTGTAAGCTCATTTAATGAGAAACAACAATGAAGAATGACATAAGGCAATTATGAGGAAGAGTTTTGAACTTAAAAAGATAGGTATTTGAACATTAGTGACTGATTTTGAGTGCTTCCTTTAATTTAGGTAGGATTTTGAGAAGTTTTTAGATTTTTGGTAGTTTTTGAGGAGATGAAAAGAGAAAGAAAATCAAAGGATAGAAAGGAAAAGAAAAGGGAAAGAGTTGACAAAAATAATAGCATAGAGCAGTAGAGCATAGTAGAAGGAATATTTGAAAGATAGATGAAGGAACATGTAGCAGACAACGAGAAGATAAAGAGGGAGATAATAGACTCCATATTTTGTTGCAAAATTTGTAGGTGTAAAATGATTGCAAATATTTATAATTTTGTTAATAAAATTGGTTTTTACTTATTTATAAGTAATTTTTATTTATTATTGTGTGTGTTCAATTGTGAGAAATGCTATATAAATCTACTATTCTAAAAATCATGACTTATGTAAGCACTTTTAGAGTATTTTATGATTCTAAAATTGTGAGCTATCACCTACAACCATTGCTACTGTTGCTCGCAACAATTGTGTTAGTATGGCATACAATTTGTCATTGATTTCAAAGCTTGGTATTCAATGGATAGTTAAGGTGCATGAGATGTCAGAGCATGGTCATTGCTTAGGTTAGATTCATTGTATTGGTAAAGGCATTTATTAGTTCTGCCCAAGGTAGAATACTAATGCATTCATTGCATGCAATTTTTTGAACTGATGGTGACAGTCCAACCAATGAACATCTAGAAATAAAAACTTGAAAAACAATTTTATATAGTCTATTTTTAATTGTTTATTTCTAAAATTGTTAAAATATTCTTTATCTTTCTTTTTATTGGTTCATGTTGTCAACAGTCGGTGCAAAAATTAGATTTTTTTTTTTCTAAATTATGTGCAATGCAATGCATTTAATTCATTGAATCAAATTTCAAACCTATTAATGACTTGAATGACATGAGCACTATTACATGCATCATCATATAATTACATTTTTGACTTATACGTAGTATTTTACATATTTTACTTAATAATTGGTAAGATTTTCAAAACTTATTAAATAAATGTGAGTACACTCAATGCATATTTTATATTTGTTTACCAAGTGTGTATTAAATATCACAAGAAAATTTATCTATCTATAATAAATATCAAAGTAAAATTTATCTATCTATAATTAATATTTCAATAAAATCTACCCATTAAAAATTAAGGTAGAAATTTTTAAAAATATACATGTAATAATATAATTTAGCAAGGAAAAAATTACATAAATATCACATTATCAAAAGGATAAGAATATATATATTTTTGTGTGTGTATAGCTCATTGTATTGGCCATTGTATAATTTCTCTTTGTAGTTTGTTTAATTTCTCTTTATAAAATTTTAACGCATTTCCTCAATATATGTGTGTGTGTGTGTGTGTGTGTGTGTGTGTGTGTGTGTGTGTGTGTGTAGTTATTATAATAAATATATTTGTATAATTGAATATATTTTTTCTATTTTTTCATTATTAATTAACTACAATAATAACATTATACAACAAAAAACAATCATATTACACAACTACCTACTTATATTAACTAAATGTTTTTAAAAAAAAAAGCACACCCATATGATTTTTTATTTTTTATTTCTGAAATATTAATCAACTATAATAATAATATTATACAACAACAAACAATTACATTACACCTCTAGCTATTTCTATTAACTAAATGTGTAAAACAACAAGTACACCCCACATGAATATTTTTATTTTATTTTTGCAAAATCAACTATAATAATAACATTATACAACAATAAACAATCACATTACACCCCTAGTTGCTTCTATTAACTAAAAGTTTAAAACAACAAGCATACCCCACATGAATATTTTTATTTATTTTTGCAACATTATTCAACTATAATAATAACATTATACAACAACAAACAATCACATTACACCTCTAGTTGCTTCTATTAACTAAATGTTTAAAACAACCAAGCACACCCCACAATGGGCAGAACCTGGTGCAAATGTGTCTCTTGTTAGTAAAGGAACTTGTTTCATGATTTGATGTCAATGCAAAAGTGATCATTGCTCACTGTGGGTTTAAGGTAGTTCATTCCATGATGCAAAAGTATAATTTTGTTGATGCCATCTATTTTTTATAATGCTTGCAAAGGACAAGTTTGTACAAAGGATGATTCATTTGTTCAAAGGTTGGGTTGAATAAGTTGTAGTTCTTATTGGATAGATCACAGTTTGACCATGGCATCATTTATACATATGGCATCATTGGTATTGGAACTTGGTTTGGTATATAAGGTGCAATACTTTGTATCAAATTTTGATAGGTTAGACAAATATATTATTTGGTCATGGTTCAATTGATTATTTCATTGGCATGCTTAAAAAGAGGATAATTGCATAGCATATTGATTTCATTGACAAATTTTCTCTAATACCTAATGAAAAGGTTGTGATAGACAAAGGCAAAGAGATAGGTATTAATATGCTCAAAGAAATTGTGATAAAAAGGGGAAATAAATCCCATCGAGTTCAAAGTATCATATGTCATAAACGACATAATGAAAGTCTTGTCAAGCTCATTTTGCAATGATAATGTGTTTCATTCTTTTGAGCTATGGCACAACATGTTTGCTAGGGTGTGTGGCGTAGACATGATGAATGTTAAAGGGAATAGAGCAAAAAAGTCACAGGCTCCATTGGTACTACTTTTCATTATCTTGTTGGTTTAAATGCTTTGTATTGTTGTCTTATCTTGTGTTATTATTGGTGTCAAAGTTTTTTCTTTCTTCAATCTGTAACTAGTTGGTTTTTGCGAAAGATTAAGTCTTTGTTAATTGGGTGTATGAGTTGCATCTAGTTGTGATTAAGAGAAGTTATGGGCAGTAGGTTATGATACATTCTCCAGCCTTGTATTATCTAGTTAAGGTTGTTTGCATATCGTATTACTTTGCATATATTGTGGTACTGGAGAGTCTTTTTTAAAGGTTTATTTTTGGGCAGTTTGAATATATTGTTGGGACTATTTGTGGGTTTATAGTTATATTTTTTTTAAACCCTAGTTCGGGTCCGGTTGAAGGTTTATGCTACAATTTTTTGTTAACCCTTGTGTATGCAAAATATAGTGTGTTAAGGGTTTTCCTTGTTCAAAGTTGGTTATCTCTTGTCAACTTAGATGGGTAAAGAAAAGTTAATCCTTAATGTTTCTCACGTTGACAAAGCATTCTATTAGTAGTTACAAGATGGTTAAACATAGACAGTTTGATGGCAGTTCTCTTCTTCAGTTCAAAAATATGAGACATTATAAATGTTTCCTTAATTTAATTTATGATGAGGTTGAACAGAAAATATATATCATTTTGATAGTTGTAAATGTACTTCATTGTGTTATATTTTGTATTATGAAAGTTGTATGAAAATCACACTCAATGCTTTGTAAAATTGATCAATTTTTGAAGTATTTCATAGTGTTGTATATAAAAGGTATATTTATATGCATCATTATGTTGTGCTTGAACTTTTTCTTCTGAATCTCAAGTGATGTGAGATTAAAAGAAGCTGTGAAAGTGAAATAGAGATGATACTTTGTATTTGTATTAGAACTATATGGTATGAGGTAGATTGCATTAGCTAGTGAGGCACACTCTTTCCAGTGAGGAAAATTTTTGCTAGTGAGGCACATCTTTGCCAGTGAGTAATATCTTTGCCAATGAGGCATATCTTTGCTAGTGAGGTTCACAGCCAGTGAGGCATTGTAAGAAATAATTTTTTAAATAAGCCAGTGAGGCATTTTGAGTGGTTTTATTCCCCAGGAGGGTTTCCACTTAGGACATTTCTATGTGTCATATTCTTATGTATGTTTGAGTATATTGTTGTTCATTTCTTCTTTCTTTATATTGCATAAACAAATCTAGTTTGAAAAAGTTGATAAAAGTTAAAATTTGTATGAACACCGATTCACCCCCGCCTCTTAATGTTCATTGTACTCCAACAAATGGTAACAGATCCAAAACCTATTTAGAGTAAACTTAGGGGATTTCTTGTTGTGGAGTACTTGTTATGGGTAAGTGCAAAAGAAATAGAAGTTAAAATAAAAACACTAGTGTCAAGTCTAGTGAAGTATTATCTCAAGAAAAGTCTTTGCCAATTGACTCTATAAGTGTTAATAAGGAAAATCTTGTAGAAGAAAATATATCTAATATAGAACTTGATGAATTCATAGTAAATATGAATGAATCAAATATAGAAGAGTGTGTTAGTGACTCTAAGGGAGTAATTTATTTTTGGGAAGAACTAATTTATGCTCTAAATGATATTAAGAGGCTTAGAAAGGTAAATCAAAAATTAGAGAAGAAAATCCAAGAAGAAAGGGAGTTTAAGGTTAAAAATCTTATAGATATTAAAGATGCAGAAAAACTAGTTATAGATTATAAGTATCAACTTGAAGAAAGAAACAAGATAATGGAGGAGAATAATTTGCTAATAAAAAAACAAGAAGAATCAGAAAAATTAATCATTAGGCTAAAGTTAAAAGTCCAAGAGTATAAAAGGATAGCAAATGTAGCAAATTCTGATTAGGAAGTTAAAAATATTGAGTGTCAAAAATTGGAAGGAGAGGTAATTGCTCTAAATAAATATCTTGAAAGTGTCAAGATTCAGAGAAATCATAAGTTTGAACAAAGCACCATTAAGCTAAATGAGATGTCGAATAAGCAAAAGCATAACAAAGACATTTTTGGTTTAGGGTATGAAAAAGGACAAAGTTCAGGAGTTCAAGATGAGTCTCAACATCATCTGCAGTGGTCATTTATCAGAGAATGCATTCTAAACAAGAGATCTCAGAACAAGCAGAATCAAAGCATGAAGTTGCTACTACCACCATACTGGGGGCAACTATGTCTCAAGAAAATGTCAACATAGGGAGCACGATGTGTCCTTATGATGAAGCTACTGTCAATACTACAACCAGCCATGTCATGAATCTTCATCCACCCATCACCCCATCCATGAATTGGGACCAATGTCAAAAGAAAGATTTGAATCAAAGCACAAAGAATGTTACCAAAGAAAAAGAAGCTAAGAAGCATATCAGACAAATCAAATACATATGGATACCAAAAAATACAAAGAAAGATGATCCCTATCAATGTCCATCAGTTAAAGAAACTATGGGGAAAAATAAAGAAGGGAAAAATATACATCAAAGACATCCACAAAAGAAAAAAGCAGGATTTTTAAGTGACATACAAGGTATATCAAGCAGTTGGTCCTAATTCCATACACACTTCTATATCCACCCATCATTGCTCATCTTCCCAAGTTTGGAGAGTCAAAGGTTCCAAACTATCAACCAATCCATCTCTTATCCCTAAACACACTCCATGAACGCCTCCACGTATGATATCCAATTCTCAAATTGACCATGTATTGGTAACGACCCTTCATCATAAGGATTCCAAAGGCACTCTATCGCGATGTGCGCATAGAGAAAGAGTTAACCCTGGTATCAATAAAGCATATCAAGAATCCCAAAAGTTGCATTCAAGTGCACGTATCTTAGCAAAGAAACTTCTTCAGGTAGGATACCAATGGCACATTATGAAAAAAGAATATACATCGACACCACTAGGTGGTTTAGCATGAGCTTAAAATCTTTTAAAAAAAAACCAAAAAAAAAAAAAATATGAAAATCCAAAAAAAAATAGAAAAAGGATTAAAAATAGTGAAGAAAAAAAAATCATCCTCTAGGGAAAACCACATGGGTGGCACTTTAGACAGGTACCATCATAAAAACCTAGAAAACATGCATCATGTGTAGAATCAAGCATCTATGTGCACTATTTCAGGTGAAAGCATCTCATCCTATCCATAATAAATCCAACATTCCATCCATCTTATCCATAATAAATCCATTCATCCATGAACCATTTATCCAATCCATCTTTATCCATCTACATCCATAGTCTAAATTATCTTGATCTTGACAAAGTTTGGTGCACACTTTATGCTTACTTATGGTAAGCATCTTGACATGGGTCATTTTCATTGATCCTATCCTATCCAACATTATCTGAGCCATGAAGCATTATCCAATGAAGCATTCCTTCATTCAAACACCTTATCTTATCACAAGATAATCCTTGGCATCCTTTGCATGCTTTCCATATCCATCAGTCCATACACCTATTTGAGCATCCACCCGTGACATTTCAAACATTGCTAGACATTGGGGGCAGATATTTACATCTTTCTTCGAGAATAAATATTGATCTATATCCTCCAACTTATGTGGCAATACGAACATTGGAAAATGTGAAACCAAATTGGTCAAAGTATTTGTGATCCAAAATCCAAATCACTAGCCCATGGCATATTTTGACAAGATGATGTTCCTTATCAGGATTTATCTTTCATTGAACATCAATCCAAATAATCACTATTAGTCGCATCTAATTTGCACGTCAAAAATCACATCAAACCATTCAAACAAATTTTGTTCTAAATCAAGCTTCATCAATCCTGAATCAATCAAATCCAATCAAGAAATCATCATCTCAGGATATCCTTTTGTTGCTTAACACTATCCTTGCATTGTTGTGCATCCTCAACAATGTTATCATCATTAGTCTTGATCAATCAAATCATCATCAATCCATCATCATCTTGGGGTTATCTTTCCCAATCCTTGTGTTTCTTAACACTATCTTTGCATTGTTGTGCATCCTCAATAATGTTATCGTCATCAATCCTGATTAATCAAATCCTTGCATAGTTGTGTATCCTCAACAATGTTATCATCATAATCAATTCTTCAATCAGATCAATCAACCCTAGCTTGGTTTTCAAAAAAATCCTAAAACAAAGCATTGATAGCATCAAACACATCCTTATCCAAATAGTCAAAATCATGAGAAAATCCAAAAACATCCAAAAACACTAAAAAAAGTCAAAAAACATCAAAAACATGCTGTCTGAACTACGTCGTCTCTGAGCCTTGAACATAGGCAAGGTTGATCTCTTCTAGCCCCCAAGACATCAAAATCCAAAAACATTCAAAAAACCAAGAAAATCCAAAAACATCCATAAAATCTCAGAAAACCCCAAAACATTCAAAAAATTAAAAGTCAAAACATTTGTAAAATCTTGAAAATACCAAAAACAGCCTCAAAAAATTCCAAAAACGTCAAAAAAAAATTCAAATATTTTAAATAATCCATCTGTCTCATCTCGCTTTCACTTGAAATAATCAATCATCCATGATAAACTGATCATCACCTTCATCCTTTGGCAACATAAATAGAAACAATCACAACAATCAACAAAAGAAAAATCCAAACACAAAATCAAAATCGAAACAACAAACCTTTAAAATAAAATCAAACTCTTGATCATTTTCAAAAATGTCAATCAACCTTATATCAATAGCCTATCAATCAACTTATCAACCCATCATCATCCTATACAATGCATGTCCTAGGATATATCATTCTGACAATGGGCATCATTTTGGATATCACTTTGGATTCTTATCCTATCAAAACAAATCCCTTTGGCTAGAGATATGAAGAACATTGACTTGTTTGTGTACTTGATCTTTTCTTTTGATTTATCTTATTGCACTCATTCCAATGACCCCTTGAGGATGTCTACTCAAAATGATCTAGAGAGAAAGAAATGGGGCATCAATCATTATCCTTTTGTCTACTGTGCTTGTTGGACGTTCTTGTAATATAACTTGGCGAATACTTGGTTTGTTAGGTACGTCCTAGCAAGGTTTTTGTATGTCAAGTGTGAACAAGAATACTCCTATCTGTTTGTCGAGTCAAAGTCCATCGCACTAGGTACAACACCATCCTGGTTCTTTATACCTTGATGCATCGTATCTATGTGTGTTATCAAACATAAGGTAAGTAGCCCTTTTAAAATCTTAATCCTTGATAAGCGAAACATCATCTATCATCATCATCATCTCTAATAAAGTCTCATCAGATCATGGACTTGTTGGATCCTCTTGTCATCATCTCATTTCTTCTTTCTTCTCTCCATGCTAACATAACATCATCCATCTCATCCATCTCACATGCATTACATCATCATTTTAAGTTGTTTAGGATAATATAGATTGGTTATTCTAAACATCTTAAAACCATCTCATTTGCATCATCATCATAACCATCCATATGTCTATCTTGAACCTCTTTATCATGAGATCGACCCTCAAATCGAATCTTTTTGCTTGATCTCTCAAGGGGGCAATGTACCAGTATTCTTCTTTCTGCTGGGGCATCCGAAAAAATAAGAAATTTTTTCAATTTTGATCATGGCAAGTTTATTCTTTGAACCAATGCAGCAAGTACATTGCTTCAAAGAGGGGAAAAATGTAGACAAACAAAATATGCATGCATTTTAATCCACCAATTTAATTAAATAACCTTCATTTAATTAAATCTAACATTTCATCCTTCAATTAAATAAATTCACTTTACCATTACTTCATTTAAATAAGTCAATTTTAAACACATCCTAACATTTTATCTTTCATAAATCATCTCCTAGTATCATCTCCTTCAAATTGATTAACCTATATCTCACATCACCCTTTTAATTAAATAAACCAAACTCTATTTGATTAAATCTCAAATTCAAATTCCATCCCTTTTGATTTAAATAAAGCAAAGCATCTAAGTCAAAATGGGTCAAAAGCATCTAACATCATCTTAACTAATCTAATCCTAATTAAATCTAATCCAATCACCTATCACATCCTCTAGCTTTTCCCACTTGCACAAATAAAGCATTTTAATCCATTTATTAAAATCATCATTTTCCCTCAGCAAAGCATCTTTGGAGAATATTCCTCAAGTTTGAATTTGAAAACAAGCTGACTTGTCCCATCCAACATGGCAATAAATACCCTCTTACATGTCCCCCACTTGGCATTTAAGTCTCTTTTTCTCCCTCCAACAAGCCAAATTTGAATTTGAAAAGGCCAACCAATCTCATTTATTGGCATATTGACCAAAACTTGCACATTCCTCAACCATTCACAATGTGACAAGTGCCTTCATCTCATTGGCTAAAACATTATGCCACATTGCTCTCTTTTGAGCATTCTTTCAACTTGAGAGTCTATAAATGGAAGCTTCATTCTTCAACAAATCATCCACAATTCATGCAAAGTTACTCTCTTCACATTGAGAGCTAATTTTTCCCCTTATTATTTGTAACATCAAGCTTGTCAAGGATTGGGAAAGGGATTCTTTCCACATAAGCACCAATCCACTATGAGATAAATTATGATTCATGTTGTTTATATGCTTGTTTAGCTTTTCTTATTGTTTTAATTTCTCATTTAGCATATCTAGCATGATGTAATATTTCATAGGGATATTAGATTTGTTGTGTTTTGCTTGACTTATTCTTGTCAAGGCTTAACATTTTGCAGATTTAGCATCCACAAATAGTATATAAATTAACTGTCATCAACCCCCTACTATATCAGACAATGTGAAGAATGCACAAGAAGACAAAGTAAAAATAAAAAATTGGTTCAACATGGAAGGGAAACCTAAATGCCCCCAATGCTTTGCATCATCCCCAATTTATCAAAAAATAAGCACAAACATTGTAGAATGATGATATAAATAGAAGAAGGTTTATGACACAAAAACCACACATGTATCCAAGCACCAATAGGGGTGATGAGGGTCATCTAGGCACACCTAGCATGGTTATGAGGTAACACATCACAAAACACACACACATGAGATCAAGAAAGGGCCTCCTCCTAACATTGATCAGCCAAGAGGTTGTCTGCTTTCATATCTAAATCATCATAAGGGGAAGGAGGACGAGCCTACAATGGTGGGATGTTAAGAGGAGGACCATTTGGTCCTCCCACAAGGGCCAAGGAAGAGAGCCCATCGAGGTCCTCTACATCGAGCTCTTATGGAGTCAAGGTCAAAGAATTAATGAAGATCACTGACAAGGCCGAAACCTCATCCACATAATTAAACATGCAACCCACAAGGGTGCCATGTCTAGCTTCGATGAATAGGATGGGCTGAACCTGAGGTTCATTGCTAAGCTCATCGAATGTCTTAGGAGTGGTGACAAACTTAGGGGAAGTTGGGACTGGTTCCATCACCAAAATAGAACAAGTCAACGCGGGGCTACCTTAAGAGTGAGGAAGACTTTTCTTACATCCTTCATTTCCAGAAGGACCACCCTCTGCCTCTTGTTTCATCAGAGGAGATGAACTCCCTACAAATGAGGCTAGAGGTGCAGAGGAAGAAGACGAGAGAACCACAACAGATACAATTGAGGTTTTAACCATATCCATGGACTTCAAGAAAGGATGGATATCTAGAATGGAGATCAGCAAAGGGGGCTCCACCGAGGGAGAAATGAACACCTATACCCATTTAGGATTAGGCATATTTGAGCTCACAACAGAAGGTAGGAGTAGTGCGGGACCAAACTTAAGGAAGGCAGAAGGAAGGGAGGAAGAAGATGTTGTAGGAGGCCCTGAAGCAAGGGCAGTCGTTTCTTCCTCCTTCCTTTGTGAGGAAACCTGCTCAACTAGGAGAGCTTTTTTCTGGCACTTGCGTTCACATGCAAGACAATTTCTTCGGCTCTTGGAGCTAGCTGGGAAGGAGCAGGGGGATCCTGCTCAACCATAGGAACGTCCACCATAGTTGTTTCCGGCAAGGGGATAGGTTCCTACTTAGAAGCAAGAGGAATAGGTTGAGGAGCGATAGGAGGAGTTGACTTAAGAGCCTTAGTGGTGAGACTCTTTCCATTTACTACCTTAGGAGCATGAGTAGTAGGCGAAGGTGGAGACAAAGAGGAATCTCCTCGAGAGACCTTCTTCCTATTATACCAAATGGGTCTAGATTCTATCGACAGAATAGGAAGTTCAAAAGTAGGATGCTTAGGCCTTCACCAAGTGGGTACCATAAGATTTTCCTACTGATGAGGAGCAAAACCTGATGGCACCTCAACAAAGCAAGAGGAAGTGCCAAACTGACTAGTGAAAGAGGAAGGAGGATCATGAGACCACTTCTCTTCTTCCATCTTCTGTGGCTTAGCTACATCGCTATAAGATTTTAAACAAGCCATATGTGAAATGGCATAAGGCAAGGGAGGGCATCTCACTTTCAGCCTTAGACACCCTTTTCTTATAGATCTGATATGTTTGGTGCAGAAGGTTCATCCTAGGTGGAAGAGGACCAATAGGTGCAGGCTAGGAGTGGTCTAACGAGTAGCTGTCATGTGCAACCAGTGGTTTATAACTGGTGTCGTGGATTACATACACGGAGCCTTTGTTAATAAATTTTAGACATTTATGCATGACGGAGGGTACCACATTCATTGCCACCAACCAAGGGATACCCAATTTCACCCTAAAGAGTTTAGACCCAGGGATGATGTCAAACAGGAGTTTCACAGACTTAGGTCCCACCAGAACCAATAGGGTAATGCTATCTAAAGGGGGCATAGAAATCCCATCATGTGTGCAGATGGTACTCACGTGGGCATCATACTCATCCTTCTCTAAGAATTTTATCAACATAATCTCCTCTATTATTATGTTCACTTGTGATGTCGGATCAACGAGAACACCTGCTATGATGTTTCCATTGATCCGCACATGAATGTAAAGAGGAGATGGTTCTTTGATAAAGCCCATCAACAGGTCCTTACAAGTGAAGGTTATGCCAGTACCACTATCCATAGGCTGCATAGAGGGGATATGTTGATGCAACAAGGAGGCAATTACACACACTAGACAATGCTTTTGTGGAGTCCCTAAAGGTTAATGAATAAGATGGTGACCCAATTAATGTTTTATTGTGTAATACCTTTGGAACCTTCCAACAACGCCAACTAGGGTTCATAGGATGGTTTTAAGGTGGTAGCCTCACAACACTCACACCTACAATGCTCCTAGAACATGAGGAAAGGAACTATCAAGACTGCAAGAATGAAACCAAAATGGTTCACGTCAGGTTCACCAAAAATGTAAGAGAGGGGGACCACTGCGTGTAAGACCCTAGGTCATGGAGGGTCAAGATGCAAGACGCTGCCTTAACTTACTTCAGCTAAGTATAGCGTTAGGAAATGCGAGACAAGAGTAACGAGGACTGTAAGGCCTCTTAGTCACTCTATAGACCCAAAATGAAGGAAGAGGCTAGGCAAGCCAGTTTTCAATTCCAACACTAAGCTCTTTGTCTGGGGATGAAAGCATGGTCTTTGGATGACAGCACAGTGAACTGGCTTCTCTAAAGTGTGTTGGAGTTTGTACGACCAGACAACAGTAAAGGCATGGTGAAACCAAGGAAAACTAGATAATGGCCCAGCTAACTAACTAAAGGGCTAGAATGATGTGATTAAATAAATGAAATATTCTCTAATATTGTAAAGCAAGAATGCAAGGGTGAAGAGAGCAAGAAGGATCTCATCAAGGAATTCGTTCACCGGTTGATCCCTTAAAGAGCCCGTACTCCTACACACAATAAGAGAGGAAAATGTTTGGTGGTTTTATAGGGGCCTGGCTTAGTTAGACCCCTATTTAGGTGTTTCCACCTCCATGGATAGCCAAAGGAAATGAGATAAAGAAATTAATATAATAAAGGGCACAAAAGCACTACAAAATAAAGTGCTAACTCAACCAAATGATAGAAGGGAAGAGAGGGAAGCTTACCACCTCCACCAAGAGTGCTCAAGGATGCTTGGAGGAGAAAATGAGAGTACTCGAGCCTCTACTGCAATGGTGTTTTGCACCCCACTTGTTCTACCAATGTTATGGAGTGTTGTGTTTGTTGTAATGGGGTGATATTATGTTGCTTGAGAGATTGAAAGTGAATGTGAGTGTGAGAATAGAAGCTTGAAGTTGTGAAGGGTTCAGAAGAAGTTGGATTGAATGTTGAAGGGATGAATTTGAAGAAAGAGTGGAAGAAAATGGCCATATTCAGGTCGGTCGACTAAAGGGGGTGTTACAACTTGACCCCCAATGAGGAGTGTAATGCCTCTGCAAGTTCAACCGTAGGAATCTACTAGGGATACAAGCATTTTGTGCAGATGTTTGCATGTTGTGCGGGCATCCCCGATAGGAACGCCTCCACCGATGCTCAAAATAGGCACCAATTGGGATGCAAGTAGTGGGCTTAGGTGGAATTAAGCCTCTAAACTTGGTTTTCTAATGTGGAAAGAGGCCAAAGGGGAATTTTCACATGGGGTACAAATTTTCTCCTATATAGTGGCATAGCCATGATGAATGTTAAAGGGAATAGAGCAGCAAAGTCAGAAGCTCCATTGGTACTATTTTTTGTTATCTTGTTGGTTTAAATTCTTTGTATTGTTGTCTTATCTTGTGTTATTGTTGGTGTCAAAAAAATTTTCTTTCTTCAATTTGTAACTAGTTGGTTTTTGCAAAAGATTAAGTCTTTGTTAATCGAGTGTATGAGTTACATTTAGTTGTGATTAAGAGAAGTTATGGGTAGTAGGTTGTGATACATTCTCCATCCTTGTATTATCTAGTTAAGGTTGTTTACATATCATATTACTTTGTATATATTGTGTTACTAGAGATTCTTTTGTAAAGGTTTATTTTTGGGCAGTTTGTATATATTGTTGATGCTATTTGTGGGTTTATAGCTTTTTTTTTAAACCCTAGTTCAAATCTGGTTAAAGGTTTATGCTACGGTTTTTTGTTAATGCTTATGTTTACGCAAAATACAGTGTGTTAAGGGTTTTCCTTGTGCAGAGTTGGTTATATCCTATCGGCTTAGATGGGTAAAGAAAAGTTAATCCTTAATGCTTCTCATGTTGATAAAGCATTTTGTTAGTAGTTACAAGATGGTTAAACACAAATAGTTTGATAGAAGTTCTCTTCTTCAATGCAAAAAATACGAGATATTATAAATATTTCTTTCATTCAATTTATGATGACGTTGAACATAAAAGATATATCATTTTGAAAGTTGTAAAGGTACTTCATTTTGATTTATTCTATATTATGAAAGTTGTATGAAAAGCACACTCAGTGCTTTGTAAAATTGATCAATTTTTGAAGTATTTCATAGTGTTGTATATAAAGGTATATTTATATGCATTGTTATGTTGTGCTTGAACTTTTGCTTTTGAATCTCAAGTGATGTGAGATCAACAGAAGCTATGAAATTGAAACATAGATGATACTCTATATTTGCATTAGAACTATGATGGTTTCCAAGATGTATGAAATTTCTTTGTGTTTTCGATACAAAAAAAATCTCAACATTGGAATATTAATGACTATTAAATGAATGGGATTGAAAACCATGCTTTGGTATGTTTCAATGTCTAGTTTGGAATTGAAGAGATACTCTTGAGACTATAATTTTTTTAATTTTTAACTATATTTCATTTTTTTCAAGACTTTTTTGAAAATAAATTACTTCGAAAAATGCATAGGTAATGACAACTATTGTAGAGCTTATTACACTATAAATAGCTAAATATGTATATCAAGCTATCAAATTGAAAGAATCAACTAGTTTTTCTTATTGTATTAATAGTAAAACATTGATTTTACAATATCTTTTTCTAATCACAAGAGTTCACTATGATATCTAGAATGGAGTCTCTTCATTTTTTTTAAAAAGGAAGGGAACATGAGCATGAACCAAGGAAAACATTATTAGATACTATAAAGAGTGAACTTGATTTTTCTTTCTTAAGAATTAAGTACCTCTTTTAACTTAGACAGGAATTTTATATTATCCATTGGTTTAATTAAAAATATAAGCTTATCTGAATTCTATATTGTATTTAAGTTGATTATAGTGGATTTGTCATACCATTCTAATTGCAATACAAAGCATCTAAGCTTTTTCTTTTTTCAACAATCCATCAATAGTTTCATTAATTAGCAAGCAACGAACATTTATCTAATTTCTTCAATTTTTTGCAGATAAAATAATATACAACACATATGAATTGTGATTTGTGACCTTATCACTTATAGTGATAGTAGTATATGTGTGGCATGGTGCACACCAATTATAAAAGCACACATAGAGGGTGCAGAGATGGAAATTATAATCATCAATTTCATTTGCATGAAGGTTTTAAAATCTTTTTCAATAATACAACATTATGTGCATACTTAGCAGTCATTGCACTTTATGGGAGTATTTTGTAAAATAGGTTAGATTGATAGTATGTAGGGGAGAGGATCCAACAGTTTAACAACCTAATTTCAGGCTTCACAAAATCTTATGTGGAAATTTCAAATCACTCCCAATTTTTTACAGTAGCTTACTTGACAAGTTCTCTACTTATAACTAAGGTTTCAGGGCCACATCATCAAATATGATGCTACATCAGCATGCTTTTTGTCAAGGTGTCCAAAAAGGTCTAAAAAAAAGTGAGACGGATACTTGTGTATCCACATCATGTTTTATTGGGCGTTGATGTGGCATCACATGATTTGTTTCTTTTTAGATCTAAGGAATACATTTCATTTAATTATGGGTAGTCATCATCAACATGAACAACTTTTAAGTCACAAGTATTGGTCCAATATTGTTAAAAATATTGAGCATTATATAAACAAATGCTATCACAACTATTAAAACATGCTCAAATACTAATCCTTTCTTCTATTTTCCATTTTGCATATAGATTTGTGTACAACTTTTCTATAAACTAGAATAAATAGGATAAAGACATGTAAACATTTGGAGAGACTTCTACTGCACCACAGCTCTTATTTATATATAGATATAAATACACATATGCATAAATACAGAGATCGTGTGTATATAGAAATACAAAACAATATCTGAGTTCTAGATGATATCCATTTTCTTTTACGATAGAAACGAAAAAGAAATAATATGATTGTTATTTCTAATTAGAAATCATATTCACAAACCTCAAACACATTTGAGAAAACCAACAATTTCTCGGCGCACATCTAAAATCATTGAGGTAGATGTTACAACTAAGCATCCACTTCTCCACAACCAATTACAGTAGCTACTACTAGGAATTGAATACGTAAGCAAAAATAGAATTATTGTTCATGATCACAGTAATAGTAAGTATAAATCAAATGAAAGAAGCCTATCATTGGTGGGTGATGAGATATTCAATTTCTGTAGATGTATTATTGGCTAGGTTTAGAATATATCTCCACTATTCTTTGTCATGAAATTCTTAGATTTTGGAGTTTCTATTGTTTCCTTGGAGTTATTTGTAAACTCTATAAAACCAATCCATTTCTCTTGTGAACTTGATGCTGCATAGACTTCGGTATTTACCACAGAAGAAGATGAAATATCTGAGGGTGCTCCATCATAGCCACTAGATGAACTTGATAAGAGAGAAGCAAATCGGATTGATGTTCTCTTGGTAGAAAGTAATTATTGCAAATTTCAATATTAAAGCTTGTTGAAAATGATGTCAGCTCATTATCATGGATAAAACCTCCAGAGCATTATTTGGTGGTAGTTGTTCATCCTGTTGTTGTCCCATAAAATTTGATGCCACAGATCTTAAAAAATTATTGTCCAGTTGATTATAGCCAATGGCAGCAAGATTCATCAAAATTCTTCCTATTTTCGGTTCGACCTTGAGAGAGGCAATGTATAAATTTAATGCATGAGTAGAAGACATCTTTTGATCGTCCCTTTAGGCGATTATTTTTTATGTCATTGTCTGTTCGTCCTGGCAGTAGCTTCGTTATTTCAGAAATCTATATTAACAGTTTTCTAGGATGTTTACACAAAATTAACTGAGGATTTCAGACTACCTAAACAAAAACAATTTCCTAGGATATTACCATCAGTACTTATTGGGGATTTGTATTCTAATGTATAATTATTATAGGAGAGACTCAGTAATTACTTGTTCCCAAGCTTGCCATGGTAGAATAATATTTTTTCTTCTTCAGAAGAGGAAAAAATTTCTCGCTTTATATTGGGTTGCAAATAGTTCATCCAGCGTATCCTGCAACTCTTCCCACATCTCAGCAAGCCTGCATCATTATATAAAGTGATAAGTTTGTTGCTTGTTTTATAGATAAAGACCTATACACAATAAAATTATTTTATATAGAGAGATATGCAAAATTTAATGTAAGGAAAAAAAAATTAGTTTGAATTTGGCATTCAAATGACATGCAGCTACCATAACTACATTTATTGTATGTAGACGCTTTTTCAAGTAAATTTAAAGTAGATTTAAAGCAGATTTAAAAACTGATTTGATATCTTATTCACTTTAAAATACTTATATTATATATCATAATCAATTTTATAATGATTTCATTTTTATTATTATTAATACTAAAATTTAATATTAATAATAATTATTATAATAAGTTAGTATTATATAATATTATTATTTATATAAAATACGTTAGAGTTATCATTTTTAGGCACTTATTTTCTTCATTTTTTCTTAGATACAAATTATATAACAAAATATATTCCAAAAATCAATTCTCTTGAATCTGTCATGTAATAAATTTTTAACATTTTTAAGTGAGCATTTAACAAAAATATATTTTATAATTTTAAGAAATTTCAATGTATTTATTTGTAATTTTAAAAAAATAAAAAATTCGATAGTGTATTTATTTTATTTTTATTTACTTTTCAATAGTTTTAGTTTTTTTGCTTTGTTTTTAAAGCAGTTTTAAATATGTTTTATTCAACTCTAGGAAAATTCACGGCCAGCAATACACTTAAAGAAAATTCACTGTCAACAATTCACGGCCACGCGACTGAAAATTAACTACCAAAAATTCATACAATTCATTTTTCATGCGGTGAATTGTCATGGTGGTGAATTTTCCCATAGTGAATTGTTGGTGGTGAATTTTCCCTCGATGAATTGCTGACGGTGAATTTGTTGGATGTCATTCTATTCACGACTTTCTTTAGATGTTCTTATTTTTGAATTCATGAATACCTCTATTAAAAGAGGTTGTTGCATCATAACTGTTTCAAAATTTCGTAGTTGAAGGTTTGACTTTATTCTCTGGAGTTGGATTTCTCGTAGGTTTGGCTTTAAATTTTTTGGATTCACTTGTATTTAGCTATCGCAAATTTGGCTTTAGTCTTGTTAAAACCAATTGCATTGCTATAATCTATTGTTGCAGTAAAACAAAACAAAGATTCAAAGAGTTGTAAGGTTTATTACTTTTTATTTGCAGTTGTTTTATTATTGAGTGGGATGGAAAGTCTCCCAAGTTGAGTATGTCAGACTTACTAGGGCTCATTTGGTTTGGAACTTGGTAAGGTTACATTTTCTTAATACGTGCTAGAATCAAAACTAGGGTTTGGTTACCTTATCTTATATCTTTGTGAAAAAAATACATAAATTTAATATTTGATCTTATCTTAATTGGCAATTGCATCACGTTTGTTTAAAGAAGAAATTGGACATATGCATTGAAAATCAAATTATAATTAAAATTAGTCAATTCAAATTTCACGAGGAACTCATAAGACAACTATGCATCTTTGTATTTAATCTCTAATGTGTTATTGAGTATTTCCTAGCTTTATTTCACTATTGAGTCTTTTCGCCTGATTTATTTTTCTCATATATTATTTGATTGATTGAAACAGTGATAGAAAACAGACAATTTACTGTTGTTTTGAATAAGTTGATGAAAATAGGCACCTTGAGACAAGATAACTCTCAGCATGTTTTATATATATTAATATTTAATATATGTATGCTAGTATATATAGAGAGATATGAAAATAATACTTTGATATAAACATTTACATTATATTTGAATATACGGTGCCTCTAAAATTATATTTAGAAACCCAATTTATAGTCTTAATCTGATTTATAAAATTAATTATTTTAAAATTAATACTAGTTATTCCACTTTAGGTGTGTAATGGGTTATGCCGAATAAATTGTATGGTGTAATAACTTCAAAGTGACTTCCATTGCTATGGATACACTACATAGAAATCAAAATCACCATTAATATCTAGAAAACCATTATGCATATTCAATTTGTCTTATTATATTTATTTAAAATTATAAGATTCAATTTGAAATCAATATAAAGGGTGTTGCCCCTAGCAGCTATTACCCGATCAAAAAATAAATTGTAATATAGAATTCCTATAATACATTACTCTATAAATTAAAAATATAACTTTTATTATTTGTAAATAAAATATAATATTATAATAATAATTCCATTAACACCTAAACCTTAACCCCTTGATTTATTTATATATCATAAAAGCAAAAAATCATTATGAAATATCTCACTAATATTATTTGATGTGTAAAAGACCTCACTTAATATTAGTTGTATAAAGTAAAACTTTTGTCACCAATACATTACAAAAAAAAATCTCTAATGATGACATTGTCAAGTATAAGACATTAAAAAACTCTAATGACCACATTATCGAGCATAATATATTAATTACAATTGAAAAAAGATTGATAAACAACAATAACAATACTCCTACGCTAGCAGCCCTTCAGTCTTTGCTTCATGCCAAATAGATTCCCAGAGAGTCTAGGTGTTGTGTAGATTGCTCTCCCAAGACACATGCTTCAAATGGGCGATCGTGCATGCATATTAATTTATAAGGGAGGATTTTAAGGGACATAATAGAGCATCCAATTAGGTCTCTCCATAGTCCTATCTTTCAAGATGGTTGTGACATTTTCGGAGAAGCTAATCGACCCATTTTTGACCATCTTCATCTTTCATCTTTTGAAAGGATCAAGACTACAATGTAAGATAAGAGATGATGGAGTAGAGTCTCAAGGAAATTTCTTGGGCCTCTTCAGACAAGAAAGAGCCTTTTCCAACACAGATTTCGTAAAAGGAGAGTTTGACAGAGGCGAGACAGATCCTATGGTGGAAGAGCTTGTGGTTGCTGTGATTCAATGGGCTAGTATAAAGTTCGTCTATTTCAAAAGTTAAAGGAATAAAGATTTTTCAAAAAATCCTTTTTGTACATATCCTGCAATCATTGCATTCCATGAGATAACCTTTGTTTGAGGCATTCTGTCAAATAAATCACTTTCCATTTCTATGATTCCACATTTTGCAAACATGTTTACCAGAGCATTTTCCAACTATAATATCTAGAAAAATCTTTATTCTATGATGTTTTGATAGATTTTGATGACTCCATAGTCTTTTCCAAAGCTCCCATTTTGGCACAAGAAGAGAGGATACATGTGAAGGTTGTGGAATATGGATTTACAAGTCCACCAATTGCATTTGGTTGAAAGTTCCATGAAATGACATCTTTTTCAGGTATTTTGTCAAACAATTCATGTGCCTTGTTAATGCTTCCATTTTTTGCATACATGTCTACTAGGGCAATTTTGACTAAATATTTGGCAAATTTCCTCTATCCTTTATGCTTCAATGGGTGTCAATACCCTATTCCAAAGCTCTCATTTTGGCATGGGCATGGAGGATGCTAGCAAAGGTTGTGGAATGTGACTTTAAACCTAAAAATTACAATTGCTTGGAAATTTCTAAAGCCTATAATATGAACTTCAACCCTTTTGAAAGAATATACATGTGAATGTTGACATTTGTAATTTAGATGATTTACTTGCATAGACATTTATGCTGGTTCTAATGGTTGCATTTGCTTAGTTATTAAAATTTCTAGGTTGCTACAAATGTTGCCTCATGAGGCCTGGATGTGACAGGTGTTACACATGTAGTTAATTTGCATCTTCCAAAGGTTTGTTTTAGTAGTATGTAATGGTTTCATTAATATCAAACAGTCTAGGAGCTTTGAGATTATTGATGTGTTGTGCTCATTTTTCCTCCTCAATAGTGGAAGGAGGGACCTGGGAGGTCTTAAGGCATAATGAACATTGAATCAAGAAAAAAAAATTGTGTGGATCAAGTGAATTAGTTGGTCGACTTGAATTGCAATTTGTTTAATTATTTAACCAAATCTACTTGAATACATGTAGGATTTCCTTAAGAAGAGTAGTTATTTAACTAACCAAAACTTGAGACTATTTACATAGTTTTATTATAACAAATCTAGAAGCTCTTGTTGGATCTAATGAAGATGAATTATTGTTAATCCTCCACAAAATCTTCACTTATTATTGTAGGATGTGTGGAAGAATCCTTCATGAATACGACGATGGAAGATAAGATAGGATTTGTTTTTCTAGTGATAAAAATATAGGATTATTGATTTGGGAAAAGAGTGTAGAGTAGTCACTTTCGTACTTTGTCACCATGTAATGTCAATGGAAAGTTCCAATTAGGTTGATTGTGAAAAATCTTGGTCTATTTTTTGCATACATTTGTACAATACATGAGATCAAATGGTAGACCATTTAGTAAATGATATTTTTTGTGCAAAAAAGGTCTCAATGAAGAAGTAATAGCTTCAAACCATCTACGCATCCAATTACAAAAATTGAAACACAATTTAAATATTTTATATTATATCAGATTTTATATATCACAATAAATATAAGTAGATTATTATAATGTAATTTATACTTAAATATTTATATTATATTAAAAATATAATATAATAGTAATTCAATGTATTTTATTTATTTATTTATTTTTGATAGGTGAACACTTTTGACTGGAGCTATGAACCAATGAGACCAACACTTAGGAGACCTCATCCCCATCACTTCAATAATAATTCAATTTTATTATATCAAAAATTATATATAATAATAAATATAATTATTTTATATATAATTTAATATGTAATACATATAATTTGTTATATTTTTATTTAATAATTTCTACTATAAATATATAACTATAATATTTATTTATTTTAAAATACATTGTATAAAATATTAAATATAAGATTATAATTATCGCTGAAAATACAAAACTTTATTTATGATATGAAAATTTCACAAATATGGAGGAAAAGTAGTGCTAAAGCATTTACAATTTTATTGTATAAAATATTGTTTAATTTAAAAAATTATTTTAACTTCTAAGTAAAATTGCAAAATACCAATCCTTATTTCTAACGAAGACCATATTACTAGAGAAATGCTTTTTCACTTGAAATGCCCATAGAGAGCAAAAGCGAACAAACAACATATAGCAATAAAACAAACAATTGGCATCCACAAAAAAAGTTTTAGTGATTTTAAAAAAAAAAAAATTCAAAAGCCTTCATTGTATATTTTCAAGAAATAAAATAACTTAAGATGTTGTCAAACATAAACCTATGTTTTAGCAGCTATAGGGGAGAGGGGCTCATAGTAGGGCAAAGACCAATAGTAGTCATGAGTGGGCCTCATAGTGGAGCACCTTAATATCCACTTGCAAAACACACTTTTTCATAAAGTACATAATCTGACAAATCATGTGATGACACATCAGCGAAACATATTCACATGACTTAGTGCCCTACTATTGTATTGTATGTGGTTTTTGAGCTTTTTTGGATACCTTAACAGAAAAAGCATGTTGGTGTGGCATCATATTTGATGATGTGACTTCAAAAATAATTTTTTAAAAAGATGAGTAGCCAAATAAACTGTTGTACAAAATTGAGACTGACTTGAAATTATTTAATATGAAATTTAAAAACTCAGAATTAAGATGCCCTACTGTCTTAAAATCAAAGACATCATGAACAACTATTTGTATTTTCATTTCTCCCTTTAGTGTATGAAAACAATACACTTATTTTTTTCCTAATTGACCTTCCACACCACTTTGGTGTACCTATTGCACAGCAAGGTGTCTGTTGCAATACTTTTTGAAAGGTTAACACTTCAAATGCATCAAATCCTTTAGAAGATGCATGGAATATGCTACAAATAAGCTTGTTGCAAAGGGAAAGGAACCCAAAAATATGTGGGGATTATCTTCACCAGCATTGAAGCCTTGTTGGGAAGAGAAAATTATGGGTGAGTGTATATTTTAAGAGCCATTGAACAAAGAGAGAGAGTGGGAAAGAGCTCGTGGCTCCCGTGATTCATCGGGATGGGATAAAGTACAAAGATACAGGAAGCCTGTTCAAAAATATATATAAAAAATACATACTATTCCAAAATATGTACCCCTAAACTTGACCACATTTTATATAAAAAATATATACTATTAAAAAATGTTTGAAAACCATCATGTTCACCATTGGAGAATGTGTACATCCCTACTCATTCAACGAAAATGTAGGAAAATTTCAAAAGCCTAAAAAATAGTCGCACATGATCAATTTGATAGTGAATGTTCACGCGTTGTTATGATATTTACAGAAAATTCCAGTATGGAACCAACATTGTCTTCAAAGTACATGTAAACGCCGTCCTTTCGCCTCCACGGCTTCCTCTGATGAACAACGACCGCAGGCATGACCTTCTTCTGCAGATTAGGCTTGCCTTTCTTAACAGTGGCCATGCCCATGTCACCCACACAGGGCGGAGGAAGCCTGTTCAGCCGCCCCTTTATTCCCTTCACATTGATAATGAAGAGATTTTTTGCTCCTGTGTTGTACTTCTCCAATTTGGCGAGCTGCATGTGAAATAAGGTTTCGATGAAGGTTTGAAGTATGTTTTTAAAAATGAAAATTACAGCTAAAATCCTAATAACAAGCACATTTAGGTTTTAACATTATGGCATCCTTTACCAGCAATCCTTTCGTACTTTGTCATCGTGTAATGTCAATGGGAAAAGCAGCGAATGAAAACAGAAAAAAAACATCAGCCGCCCAGATGAATTTAATCATCTCCCACCCTGTTGGAATGTGCTGCATCGTGGATGTATAAAGTGAGCCGCGCTCACTTCAAATTGGTCCGCGTAAATTAATAATTTATTAATTTTATATTTTAAATAATAATTATATAATTTTCATTTTTCAATTAATAAGCATATATTTTTCTAAATCATATAATTATCCATAGAATGTAAGATAAAGAATAATAAAATATTTTAAAATTTAGTCTCATGTCTTTATATATTTAGGTTTCGCTATTTTTTTGTAATTAAATAATATTATGTAAATCTTGAGTAAAGTATAAAAAGTAACAAAGAATCTTCCTCTCAGTCATAGAGAATGTTGCAGAAAAATATGATATTAAAATCATGCAATCATTACACAATGAAAATATATCACATAATTAAAAGTATTTCCTTTCGTCATTTTGATATTTTTTAATTTCACATCTACTTTTTCTCTTATTAAAACAAAAAATAGAAACATAAAATGTTCTTTAACTCTAATTTTAACTAATTATTTAAATAACACATTTTATTTTCCATTATTCTTCCACCATTCTCCTTTGATTATATATGTGTGCATCCCAAGTTCACCTTTAAAATTATACCTTATCATGTGCATACAAATTGATTTTTTTATATAACCAAAATGTTACTTGATATTCCACTTCTATATTAAGGGAAATGAATATGATTTAATGAATGTAATATATGTAAGTATTAAGGGTTAAGATTCATGGGATTTTTTTTGGGTTGTGTATAAGTTATGTTTTAAATTATTAAAAATTCAATTTACATAATGGGAAAAAATTTCATCCACTATTTTGATCTTGCTAGGGTCATGAAATTATATTTTTCTACACCACACAATCTTGTATTATGTTAGAGCATCATAATCCTAAGAGTGTCTCCCTAATCCCTAATCTAATATGATTAATGAAGGAAATAATTGTCACACCAAAGTCATGCAAATTCAATATAGTCCTACTCAATTTTTTCAAATTTAATTCTTTAACAAATTTTGTAACATCATGATCATACCCCAAAAAAATTTCATGTATCTCTAGAACCTTTCCAATATAGTTCAAACTAATTTGGATTAAAATAATTGTAATACTTCTTATTAAATATACTTACTATTAGAGTTGGTGTATCTAGGAGTTGAGATGTACCATTATTTCATATCAAACCTTTATGTAGGATGACATATTTTTAATAGCTCATCTAAGTTTTATGTGGTAAAATATTAATGTATGTGAAGATAATCAAAATTAGTTATGAGTTAAATATAAGGTTGGACAATGCCCTAAGTTCACAAAGTATAAATAATAAAGATATATAAAATTTGTAACTTCAAAAATAGGGCTATAGAATACCTATTAAAAAGGGGTAGGTATTTTAATTATACACACAAAAATATGGACACTATAATTTTAAGAAATATAAATTAAATTAATGGTGTGTATTACTACTCTACAAATGTATCTGATATGCCATTAGTTTAAAGAAGAGCCTTATCAAGCACATAGATATTGGAGTTGTTTAAACAACAAAAATATGACTTGTTATATCACTTATATATGAAGGGGAGACGAGGTAATTTTATTAATGTGATATAAGTAGTTATTGTAGATTTATAGAAGGTGTTGGTGTGTTTATAAATAGTATTTCAAATCCTTTATAGATCCCTTTGCATAGTTCAATAAGAAGAAATGGTATTCATTACACTATCATTTTTTACACTACATAGTATTATATTTTATTAAAGCATCAAAATCCTAAATGCATCTCTTTAATCTTAAATCTAATACAATCAACAACAAAAAATGTTTACACCAAGAATATGCAAGTTAAATAGAATTCTACTAATACTTCCTAAAAGTAGTTATTGTGCACATTTTTGTAATGCTATAATCCTAGTCAAAAGAATCACTAACTATTTATAAAACCTTTCCATTATAATTTAGAATAATGTATATACTATATCGAGATATCTACTATTAGATATATAACTATTATTAGAGTTTTTATTGCACATCTGAATTTGACAGGCAATAAAATACATTATTAGTAGTAAAAAATGGTGATGGAACCCATAAGAATGAAAATTTCATGGAATCATCTTTTAAATGATATATCGTTCACCAAGTTTCAATAAAGTATGCCCAAATTATAGCCAAAAGAAAAAAATTACTCTTTTAGGGCCAAAGGGGGTTCAAAAGCGGCCATACCCTATGACAGTACTATTGACATCAACAAAATATTTTGAAGAATATTCCTTTGGTTGAGAAAAAAAGATTTCTTGTAAGAAAATTCTTGTAGCTGAAATATGTTGAAAGATTCCTTCCCTTAGAAAAGGATTCTCCTCTATCAAAATAATTAAAGTAATTGCGAAAAGGTTAGAGCATTGGAAAAGGACTTGAACTCCTATCAAAAAATTTGACCCCATGCGGGTGATAGAAAAGCTCACCACTAACAAAGTAAGGGTTGGGTAACAACAAGTGGGAGCCTCATAGAGGTATGAGTCTACCACTAGGGTAGTACCCTATGTGCAAAACACTATGTGTAGTGAATGGCTAGAGAAAAAAAATGTTTGATTTTAAAAAAAAAACTTAAAGAAAAAAAAACAATTTTAAAAATTGAAACTTTTTTTGAATCATCGTACTATGACTGTACAAGGTCATACAACTATACAAGGGTTGTACAATTCAAGTACCAAATTTTTTTTACCTTAGAGGCTTCCGACAGGGAATATAGACAAATTTATAGTCAAAATTCATCGAATCAGCCTCATAATCACAATGGTGAGGTCCTATTCATGCAAAAAATGCACCAAAAATCAGTCAACTCCAAAGTTTGCAAAAAATCAATGGAGATTCTAGATTTGAAGCTTGTAACGCTAGTTGAAGAAAACCCTCAAAAATAAAGAAGGGGTTCACTAAATCCACGCTCTAATACCATGTTAGAATTGAGAAGAACATGAAACATAGGATCAAACAACAAACAAAAACACCTTCCATGCAAGAGCACTGCAAATAATAATCTACTATATCACCAACTAGAAAAACTTACAAAATGAACCGCAAGAGTCTTCAAGGATATCGTCAAGCGATAATACAATGAGGGTGAGTGCTTTATAGGAGCAACACTAAATAATAAAGGGATTAGACCATGATAAATGGCATCATCTTATATAATGAGACATAATGATTTAATAATAGATCACTTTAGTTAACAGAAAAAAGCACTCCTAATTTTAGCTTAAGTGCATGAAATGAATTAGACTAATAATCAATTAAAGATTAATTAATTATTAGCCAATACATTATTACTCTAATAAAAATAGATATTGGATGTAGATTTATGTTTATATTTTTTTAAGAGCTCTCAATGATGAGGGAAAGAGTATGAATTACCATGATTTTTCTCTTACAAGAAAAATATGCTACTCTATAATAGGTTAATGTTATTCTATTTTATCAAGTATCATGTACTAGGTGTATCACATGCTAGATATGTGATATATTGATATGATACTCATGGTTATTATGGAGATATGGGTTGTGGATGCATTTATTTTTGTGCTATCAATGAGAGAGACCAATATCACCCTAAACGACGTATATATGATCCTCCAATTGTTAATTTGAAGGTAGCACATGGTAATATTAGATAAAAGGTATATAGAGTATGTGTTAGTGACAAATATATATGTGCTTATCCAACACATCAAGAAGATGAATCAAGACATATCATTATACATTGGATGGAGTAGAAGAATGTGCATATCTCCTTGTTTTGACAAGTTATAATTGTTACTATTACAATGTTTATTGCAATGGATGACTTGAAGCATTCATTTTCGTGTGGCCTTGTTCATACTATTCAATACATGGAGGAGTCACGCATTATTTTTCTTGGGTTGAAGCATTATCATGTACCTCTATCACAACCTTGGGAACTATGTGTGAATTTAGGCACATATCCTAATGACCTAGATGCTTCTATAAGTGTGGGAATTAGAGCACATCAAGTGAACTCAAATAATGGGATATCCCATTATGGTTGGAGAAGAGGATCCCTAAGAACACATACCTATGATCTATAGAGTATATGGTATTTTGGATATTTTCTTAATTGGTTGTGGGAATTTAATCTTTTTCCATTAGTGAAATTAATTTACCATCTCTACATGGGGATGAGAGCATGGGTAGGATATCTATGCTAGATGAAATGGATGTAGAGGGGGAAATGGTTCTTGGGTCATCTAGACCACATTATAGTCCGATTATATTTAGGTGACCACAAGGTACACCTATAAACATACCAAGTATGTTAAATCTCAATAAAGTTGATCAATGCAAGTGAGTTACCTCAACCAATAGTATGATTGGATATCACTCTAGGTGATGATAATGATAAGGAGAGACACTAGGTGTCCATATTGCATGGGTCATGATCAATGTTGATATATGTAATGAATTCTCCTATCAAAGACATGAAAACTTAGCTATTTGGGTACCTTACTTCATACCTTACATCAAAGACTAGGTATTTGGGTACCACATTTTTGGGTCATTTTGGCCAATCATTTTGTAATTACCATATGATATTTTTGTGTTGTTTCTTATTAGATTTGTTTAGGTAAACCATCTGTTGATGTGTTTTTTATGCACTTCTCAACACAGGCAGTGTGTAGGTGCACTACCTCTCTTGAAAGACAATCTTCCACAATCAGATTGCAGAACACTATCCCAAGGTCTCTAATGTCAGGTCTTGACAATGCTTGGAATATCTCAATTGTTTGATGTGATTTGCTAGAATCACAAGGTGGTCTTACGTAGGCAATACAAAGCTTGGGAAGTTGGATCTTGAAATGGAGTTTTTAAGATAGGGAAGTTATTATGCATTTTGTTGTAGGTTCAAACAACATTCGTAAACTCCATGTTTATCATTGGATTTAACTTTACAATGTGCAATGAACCTTAGCATAGGTTACTCATTAAATAAAATGAAAAAGGGCGGGGAAGAGAGGAGGTTTCTGGATCTGCAACTAATTGTGAACAGTGATGATGGAGTTCCTGCAATGGACAACTTCTTGAAACAATATCCCACTTAACCAGAAATCTCACAGTCTCATGGGATTTGTGCTATCTTCTAAGGTCTACAAATGTTTCGTCTGTCATTCACCATATGCATGCATGAACAAAGATGAAAGTTTTGGAGCAGCTTCAAATTCAAGTCTAGGCTAACTTTACACAACTATCTACCATCAACAAATAGCAAAAAGTATGGACTAAGAAGTTATCAACACAACAAGTAATTTTCATGATCAATAGACAACATTCCTAAAATCTACCAAAGTAAGGGAAAATAAACAGAACTAGGAACAAATAATAAGTCCTAAGATAAACATCTAACCATGGAGGTTGAATCAAGAAAGCATGCACACTGCACAAACCACAATGCCTTGCAATTTCTCGGCAAAGATGTCTTTACAACAACTCAACTCTCCCTTTGCAAATGAGAGGAGAGCCCTATTTATAGTTTTCCAAAAGTCAAATGAATGGCCAAGATTAATTCTTATTGTGTGGCTAAGATTCATTACAAAATAGGGTTTCACCTACCCCCCAATATAACACAATTTAAAATTATATTTTGTTTCTTCCCTATTTCGTCCTCTTGCTGATGACACTGTAGCTCTTTTTTCCTTTAGCCAATTGTTGTTTTCATTGTAGCTACTCTTGGTGAGTTTCCTTTCATCTTTGACGAGGTCGTTCCTCCCGCTTCTAGAAGTCGGTATTCTATGAACTTTTAGGATGACCGCTTGAGCTTGGTCTTCACGATTTCACATCGCAAGCACTGTAGCTCCTCGGCCTTTGAGTTATCTTCCGCCTTTTCAATCCTCATCAGATTTCTCGTGGCTTTGGTCCCCTTCAACAACTCATTGATCAAAGAACGTTCCATATGAATTCCACCGTGGATTTCGGCACTAGCCATCCCAATCCATCTTCCGGCGTAGGGCTTTATCTTCTTCGCTGCATCCATTTGTATCAGGTATGCTCTGCATCTTCATCGCCTTGAGATAATGAGCGACTTTGCCTCCGGGATTTCCTTTGATCCATTCAATAATGTTTGATCCAATTTTGCTCATGATTTGACCTGGGGCCTTTTCTCCCATGGTTAAAGTCCCGCTGCCACATCCATCACCAAAGATCATCTTTTCTCTTAAGACGTAAAGCTCTTTTTCCATGTGGCTTTTGGGTATCTAAAGGATAGCCTCCTTGAAAGGTAGAGTCAGAGGCTCTGAGGGACCCAAGCAAGTGTAGCTTCCTCACCTCCAGGACTACAAATGCATCTAATCCTTGTTGGCTATTTGCACAACCCGCTTAATTCTATGTTTCGACGTGTAGACTTATTTAACTAGTCCTCCGTGGTCTTTTCCCAAGTTCTTCTTTCATTCCTTTTCCATCTTATTTCGACTGGGCTCTCGATAGCACCTGTACTGATGTGGTAGGCGTGGCTCACCACTCTGCTTAATCTCATTGTTGTAATGTAATCATATATCGGCACTGTGGCCTTTGAGCTCATCCTTCAGAGATCTTATCCCTGTTTTTATCAAATGCACCAATCAGAAAGCCACTGGACTTTGCGCAGCCCTCACTTTCTCGGGCTTCCTAGTGGCGGGTCCCTAAGCGACGGTGATGCTTAACTTAATGCCTTTGGCCAATCACATGCGTTGCTATTTGCATTGCTCGAGACCCAGACGCATCCATCGTCACCCTGGATCAGACTTTGGGCTTCTTATCCTTCTTTGTCATGATTTGAGCTCGAGCCAAGATGGCCTCTAATCTCGCCCTTGGGTCTTTTAATACAGGGGTTTTTTTTTGAGTTGCCTCTGTAACCATTTAGGCACAACAAATTTCCCCTTAGGTGAATCATGGCCACCCTCACCCTTCTCGGTCAAGGCCAAGGCTTCTCGCTTCCCTCTTCTCGGGATTTTTCTTGGCAAGATTCTCCTCTCCTGTTGAATCTTTGGATGAATGCTGAGGCGCTTGATAGGAAGCACCTGCGGGATGCTTGTTGTATAGACTTCTCCTTTTCCGCCGGGTTCTCAACATGTTCGACCCGCGGCATTACAGCCTCGCTTAATTCGTCTAACTTTGCGGTTTTGCCAGTTTGGTCCCACCTCATGTCTTTGTTATCGTTTTCTTCTTCATGGGCGTCTTCTTTCCTCGATTTGTTGTCATTTGGTCGTCGCCAGCTTTCAGCACCATCGCTGCGCGGTTTGTACCGATACCGCCACCAGCACTTTCCTCGTCCCCGCTCTCCGAGGAACCACTTCCCTCCTCTTCATAGGCCACCCTGTCAATTACTCGGTGCTCATATTTCGGGTGCTCGTGGTATTCATTAGCCTCTTTCTCATAGGCCCCTGAGGCTTCTCGTTCTCGTTCCTCCCACTCCTTAGAGATTAGCATGGTGGCTTCCATAGTCGGTGGCCCTATTGGCGGTTGTGAAGGTTGAGTGGTAGCAAGGGCTTGTGCAAGGGTTGCTTGAAGAGCAGGATCCATTAGGATCTGGGATAGCTCAGGGGGAATATTTTGCATATGTCTCGAGAGAGCCTCAGGCATGGTGGAAATGGGAATAGGTGCCGTCACCGTTGCCAGAGGGAGTGATGTGGTTGGTGATATGGCAGCGGAGGAAGGGGGCGTAGTCATGGCAGAAGAGGAGTCAACAATTATTACAGACTCGGCCAGAGGCGAAGGGGCAAGATGGACAGAAATGTCCACTGCTGGCGGGGATGTGGCAATCATAGCAAGAGAGGAAGGTGGCACAATGGTAGGGGCAGGGAGAGCCAAGAGAGGTTCCAATTGATCCGTACCCCTCACCTCCTCCTCCTGGGCTGAGGGTTGTTCCATGGTGCTCCCCGCTTGTTTAAGCCTTTTGGAGGGTGAGCCCCCCGCTTCTTTCCTTGCATAGACCTTGGGCTCCGGGGACTGTTCCATTTCTGTCCCCTTTCTCTTCTTGGATCTGGTGACCGGAGGAAACTTGGAGGTCCCACCGGTAGAAGTGGTGGCAGCGGCATCTTCTGTGGCACTTGGCTCACTTTTGAGCCCTTCGTAAGTCAAAATTATTCCTTGCCGCTTTAATTGGGCTACTTGCCCATCGACCCACTCCTTAGTACGAGCCAAGATTGGCTTGATTATAGTGTCGAGGTCATCAACCTCCTGCTCGTCCCAGTCAATTGTTGGTATCAGCAAATTAGCGACTGCAGGGTCCCTAGGGTGCATTATGGTGCTCTCATCTTCCTCGACCTGGTCCGATATGGGGAAAGGCTGCACTTTCCTTACAAACTGCACAGTCATTCACATATAGTGCCTTGCACATACCTCTTTGTCATCCTAGCAATCTCCCCAGAAATCTTCAATGTGATGTAGATGAGCAAACCCTAGTCCCAATGCCTTCCTAACGTGGCCATGCGGGTCTATCCGCGGGTGAGTAGTGTGTAGGTAGAAATGGTAATCTTTTAGTTCTTTCTCGGAGTTACCAACACACTGGGAAGTTTGCAGCCTATACATGCCCTGGCCCAAAGTCATGGGATAAGAAATCCCTGCTGTCTATTTTCTACTGAAGATTGCCTGTATGTGTTGGAGTTGCTGGGAAACTTGCAGAAGGATGATTCGGTCGTTGGGGCATCGAGGCAACCTGTTTGGCCTTTCAGTGAAGCCCTGAGCACAGATGTATGTAAAATTTGGGTATTGAATGAAGAGGAAGGCATACTGCTTCAAAAGTGCCCTGGCACTATGGGAGACCCTCCTCTCGAAGTCCCCAGCAATCATTCGGATAATATAGCCAATGAAGGCATCGTTTACTCTACAGTATTCCCTTTTGAAGTTCCAGTACTGGAACTGCGGGTACCTATCATATGCCTTGAGTTTTCGCCCCTGCTCCTGACCGGGTGCCACAAACAACCCGTTGTACTGTCTTCGATCCACCAAGGAATAAACAAGATAGGAAGTCATATAAAATTTAGAGCTCTTATTCACGTTGACAAATTGCTCATGGAAGCAGTTGCTTATTATATCTCCCCAATAGAATGAAGTCTTTGTGGTGACATCCTCATTCCCTCGAAGAATTTGCACAATGAAGTACACCATCCATTCCTAAAAGTAGGCGACCGCAGGAAGACCCATAACACTGCTCAACATGGTGACCAAGTCGTGGTAATCTTCATGGAAGTCACTGCGGAAGAGTTCTTGAGGAACCTTCGCAGCGCTGCCCCGCTTTTCTTTGAGCCAATGCTGATTTATTACCTTTTTATAGCCCGTCGGATTATCGTCCCATGTTGCTTGGCATTCTTCTATGTTGGGCGCTTCCATTTTTTGAAATGTGGGAATGTGGAAGGTTTCTGTGATCCCTTCATGTGACATATCGGCGAGAATGTTGCCCTCTCTATCAACGATTGTCCTTGTATCGGCTTGATATGCCTCCCGACAAGCCATGACCAACTCGGGGGCCACGAGGGATGGAGGGAATCCAGCAGCCTTTGCAATTCCGCTTTGCCTTATCAGCCTTTCATTTTTGGTCGTTGGATTGACCCTGACCCTTTGTGTGAATTAGTCAATATTAATGTGGCCTATGTTGGTATCGTTGATCTCCTTCCAATCTGTGGTGACTTTTGAGTGCAGAGGCTCGCCCTGGAATTGGTATTTCATCTGGTCCTTGTCCTCTTTCCCTCGAGGAGTCTTGCCTGGCCTTTTCCCTTTGTCCTTCTCGACGGGTGCCCTTGAAGGTCCCGCACCCGATTCCATATATTCTGCAAGCAAAGGCATAGTTAGCACAATGGATTACCAAAGCATTCATGTTAGCCGAAATCTTAAAGATAGCATTCATTTTAAATAATCTATTAAGCATAACATGACCCTTTATCTCCCGATGTTATTGATCTTTTGATTGAGGGCATTTGGACAATTCGGGCCTGGAGAGCTGGACTTCCTCGTCAGGAATGTTGTTTGGAAGGGCAAAAGGGGCGGAGGGCTCCTGGAGATTCTCTTCGGTCAAATTTTAGTACTTTCAGAGGTTCGTAATGAAGAGGACCGAAATTAAACACGTGGGTCGAGGTTAGATTTCAAATTTGGGCTCATTTGGATCGGTTTGGAGAATCCGGAAATCCCAGGCCGGAGAGCCGTCTGGAGATGGTAGTTTGGAACAACTGACTGAAAACAAAATTTTGGAGATGGAACTCCGGGGTCTGGGGTCTGGTAGGCTACAGAGCGACTAACGGTTTGCAACTTCACTTTTCAGCGTTCGGGCCTGTGGTACCGGGAAGGCGTTTATCCTTCACCGTTTGAGACGGCAAATGTCGGACGGAAGTCCGGAGGGGGCAACTCGGTAGTTAGGGCCTGGCGGGGTAAGGTCCCGACGGGGTAAGGTCCCGGTGAGATCCGCAAGTCTTGCTGACAGTTAGGAGCAAAATCGAACCCAGCGCGGGCATCCGCCGTTGGATTCTATTTTTAGCTTGGTGGCAATCGGGAAGGCGGAGCCCGAAGCTCGGAGGGGCGGGGCGAGAATTTCGTTTGGAACGGCGAGCGAGGGAAGGAGTCTCAATCGCCGGAGCCCGGCACGGATGAGGGTGTTCAGCAATTTTTATCAGTGTTCAGGATGACAAACGCCGGATGGAAGTCTGGAGGTTCGGGTCCGGGCGGAGAGGAAGCCGTCATTTCGTGCTGACAGCCAGGAACAAGACCGGACCCGGCGCGAGGGCCCAACATTCGAATTTGTTTCCAGTCCCACAACGGTCGGAAGGGCGGAGCCTGGAGCTCAAAGGAATGGGCAAGGATTTCCCCTCGGGACGGCGGTCGAGGGAAGGACTCCCGAGCGGCGGATCCCGACAGGAAGGAGGGTGTTTCTTGTTCAAGTGACATCCTTGCGGGGTGTTGCCACAATAATGGGTTACACTTTTTGGGACATCCTGATTTTTGCCTGAAATCACATATTTTTAGAAAATACAATGATTTATGACTTTAAAGGTTCCATTTAAATTATTTTAATTAAAGAGGGATTGATCATACCCCCTTAGATCAAGCCCCCTTGGATAGAACCTTGTTAGATTCAAATTCACAAGACCAAGGCTGCTACTAGAAAGCAATTGCAAATGCCAAAAGTTGACGTGAATATAGCATTGAATATTTGATCGAAAACATGATGAAATTCTCGATTTCGCACATTAATACAAGACAATAAATCAAGACAAAACTTTACATTATAGTACTTTATGTGATATGTCTAATATTTCGGGTCCATGACAGTGGTAACACTGTTGCAGTCAGATCCCTAGGCTGATTTAGCAGTAATGTTGGACAAGAGCTTAAGGTGTGCAAAACCCTGAGTCCTGGATGAGAATGTGTGTGTTGGAACCATGGAAGTCAACTTAATGGAGTTCAGGGTGGTTAGTGGTTGTCGTTTTTAAGTGCTTTGGGTCAGTGAAAATTCACTCCCAGTAATTCATTGTTTGAAAATTTACTGTAAAAAATTCACCGTCATGATAAATTCAATGCAAAAGAAAATTCACCACCATCGTGGAAAATTCATGGCATTAACATTTTTAATCTATATTTTTAAGACTTTGATTTTTTTTTTTTGCAAAAGAATAATTTTCACTGAATTAATAGCAGAAATACAGTCCTCAAAAAATTCTAAGTCATATTAAAAATGTTAATGTGATGAATTTTCGTGGTGAACTTTCCTTACAATGAATTTATCATGACGGTGAATTTTTTAGTAGTGAATTCTTGACAGTGAATTTTCTGATGGTGAATTTGCCTGATACCATATATCCATGAAGATCCCTCTTTTATAAGTAGACTACCTTTTTATCATTGAATGCAAATTAGGATTTTTGGTAGATAAGGAGAGAGAAAAGTGGGTGGGAAAAGGGAAGTTCGAATTTGAGGGAGACTAGCACGCGCAGTCCTGTCCAGAGGATAGCAGGAGCACCTGTTGTCCCAGATAACAAAAAGGTTGGAACCTGAGTGGGAGAAAGGCATCTAGGTGTGGCAGGGTCATGAAGTGTGGTTTTGAGGATGATTCATGCTCCACGGAAATAAAGAATGGTCAGAAATTAGAATCAAACTTATCGAAAGATGATGCTAAAGTGTGTACAAAACAAGAAAGGAAATTGTCAAAGTGTGCACTTCTCAACTCTAACAACACGTAGTAGGAGATAGAGGAATTAAACAAGAGAGAAAAGTGCTGAGTGTGCACTTTCCGACACTACAACGTGTCGTTAGGAGACAGAGCACAAAGAATAAAACAACAGTCTAGCTCAAAATTTGGTTGCAAGTGCAGATTCTGTCACTCTTCATAAAAGCTTCCTCCCTATAGTAAACATCTCTAGCATAAATTTCATAAGATGATTCATGCTTCAAGGAAATAAAAAATGTTCAGAATCAAATTTATCGAAAGAGGATGCTAAAATGTCTACAAAACAAGAGAGAAGAGTGCCCTTTTCGACTACAATGTGAACTAGGAAACAGAATAAGTGATAAAGAACAAAACTAGAGTCTAGCTCAAAATTTGATTGCAAGGGCAGCTTGCGTTACTCTTCATAAGTTTCATCCCTGTAGTAAAGATCTCCGGCATAAATTTCTTTAGAATCCACGCACACTGCATGGATGCATCAAGCAGAACGATGACTAAAACACTTTGACACTCTTACACATCTTTGCTGCAAAATAAATGTCTTTGACTCTTAAATAAAATTTTGTCATTATCAACATAACTTTCAAGCCCACCATGTAGAACCCTAGTCACCTCCCTACTGTTACCTTCTACAAAAGTAGATATGCAGTAATATCTAATGTGCACAGATTTTGAATTGGTCCTAATCTTACATGGATAAACTAGAAGAAATCATTAATAACAAATGCGTTTCCTGTGGGATTTTCCAAAAATGTTACCCCTGCCTTTTTCTCGTGGTTCCAGGATCTTTAATTTTAGGCACTGACATAATGCTACGTTCTTTCCAGCAAAAACAATAATGTCACTTCTCTAATCAACTATCTTCTACGGAAGTACATATGCAATATAAGCTAACGAACACCATTTCTGATACAGCTGATACAATCTCCAATTTCATTGCAATTGCAATGATCCCTCAAACTGAAATGATGGTTCTGCGATGGGCAAATGTAGGTTGCAAAGAAAAAGTAGAATTACAGTATGTCATGAATTCATTTCAGGAAATGCAAACTATATGATTCAGAATTTCTGAGGCCTTTTGCTGCTCTCGTTCACTACAAACATGAGGCATCAACGCATCCCAAGCTGAAAATTCAACAAGGCACTCCTTTGCCATATTTCTCAACGCTGATGAAGCCCAATCAATCTTTCCTTCCTTGCAGAGACCAGAAATCACTTCAGAAACGCTGATCCTTCGTGGGGTAAATCCCTTCGATACCATCGACTCCAAAAACATGGCAGCCTCCTTAAACTTCCCAGTCCCACAGAATCCATCAAGCAGGGTTCTATAGGTAACCACAGTAGGTTCACAACCTCTTCTTGGCATGTCTTCAAAAAGATCATAGGCTTCTTTGATTCTCCCTTTTATGCAGAGACCACTTACAATTATATTACAGCTAACAATATCCTGCTTGCCAAAGATGCATTTCATGGCATCCAAAATCCCAAAAGCGCCTTTAAAATTGCCATCTTTGCACAAATAGGTTATAAAAGTATTATACGTAGCAACATGTAGTACACACCCATTGTCATTCATCTCTTCCAACATCTTCCCCACCTCTTCAGAACGACCCACCTTAAATAGGCCATTGATAAGAGTAGTGTAAGTTACAGTATCCGGTCTCACCTGATTGCGCTCCATCTCCATCTTCAGCTTCAAGGCCTCATCCACCTTCCCCACATTACAGAGTCCCCCCATCAAAGCCGTATAAATATAAACATTAGGACACAACCCCTTTTTCTTGGTCATATCAGAAAACAATTGAAAAGCCTGGTCTACATTCATGTTTTCGCACAACGCATTTATGAGTGTACCATAAGTTACTAAATTTGGTTCAGGCATTTTGTCAAACAGTTCGCGTGCATCCTCTAAACGATTGGCATTTAATTGTGCTTTAATGAGAATATTATATGTGCATGTATCTGGTGAAATGGGCATTGTTTTATACAGTGGTTGAAGCAGATCAAAACGCTTGGAATTAAGAAGAGCATTGAAAAGTGTATTGAAAGACCTGATTGAGGGTTTTGGGTACCCGAATTGAGGCATTTTGTCAAACACTTCCTTAGCTGCTTCGGGTTTTCTCGCTCTTCCATAAAGCTTGATGACACTGCACAGAAGCCCTTCTTTGCATTTGAGGTCGTCTTCTTTTCGCATTTGGTCTAAAAACATTTTCTAGTTCTTCAAACATTTTTGCGCTTCCAAGCTTTTGGATGATGATATCGTAGGCAAAACCACTGATTTTTGACTTTCGATTGTTGAAAATTTGCAGAGCTCTTATTGCCGTTTTTTCTTGGATTAGCTTGTGCGTCCATCCATCGTAGCCACTTGTCCTCGGTTTCTTCTTCGCCATGTTGAGAGTTCAATCCTGAATGGCCAGAAAATTTTGGATGTTTGATTTATGTACAAACACATTGTTTATATATATATATTCAAAAAATATTTTTTAATAAAAAATTATATATATATATTATTATTTCTAGAAAATTGCAAAATCTAATAAATTAATAAATAGATACTATTGCAATGAGTTTTGTTTTTCAGTTAACTAGTTATTAATAATAAGTTAGGTTTTAATCAATCAAAAACAATAATTTTTAAATATAAAATAAAATTTAAGTTTGTAAAATATTTAATTTTATAAATTACAAAAATTAATTTTGTGATTATGATTGGCTAAAATTGTGTTATTAAGAGATTTTAAGAAAAGTAAAAAGTGAACTATTGTTTTGTCTATTTTTCACAAAACACTATTATTTTGCCTATTTTTCATAAAATTGACCTAGAAACAATATTTTTGAATTTACCTATTAAAATTTGAACCTCCCATCAACCTGAATTAAATATGTCCTGCACCACAAATATTTATATAAGATATTTAAAAAATATAAAATTATTTGTAATTTTTTTTTTCAACACTTTATAACAGTCAAACTAAGTTTATTTTATTAATTAGATCTATAAGAGTTATATTTAGTTTTGAGGGATGATTAATGTGCTATTAAATTTTTTTAATTTTTTTTAAAAATACATAGTACTCTTAAAACACATTAAGGGTATAATTTTGTTTAAGAAGAAAATTTATAAAGATTTAAAATGTAAATCATATTTATTGATTAAAATATAAATATAATAAATAATATATAAATAGATTTAATAGATTTAATTCAATATATTTCACATAAATTATAAGATGCATATTGTTATTTAACAAAATTATTATATAAATTTTATGTTTAAATAATTATTATTTAATTCTTTCATATGTTTATTATATTTTATTTAATTACACCAAGAAGGGTTATATAGTGAAAGCAATGAAGGAGACGCAGGTAGAAGTCATGTGTGAAAACAAAAATCTGTGTCAGAAAAAACTTTAAGATACTAGTGAAATCCACAAATTTCATCAATGGGTAGAAGAACAATGTCAACAAACCAATTTCAATGATAAGTATGCGCTAATACAGGCATTAGGAACAAAAGGTTAAAAATATTAACTAATTTCACAGATTTCAACAATGGATACAAGAAAGTAAGTAAAGAAACAAATTACAAATGGCATACCTCCCCTTTTCACAGTCACTACCAAATCCTCTGACTCATGAGCGGTAGTCCTTGGATCAGCAACAAATTTCTTTAGATCACCCTCTAAAACCAAGCAGTCATTGTCCAAATCTTCAATTTGGGTTCCAAAAATTTTAGCCCTCTTTTGGGGCAGCGGCTATCCAGCCCTGAAAATGCATTGTACTAGCTATCCAGCCCCAGGAATGCACCGGCGCATGGATGCCATGCCATGCCTCCGTCCATGCCGTGCAAACGCTGAAGAGTCCGTACAGAACCGTAATTGGCAGCAAAAATAAAAAATACGGTGGGTGAGACTGCAAACACAGTAAATTAATCACCTGCTTTCAAAGCCTCCACAATAGTTTTGAATTTAAAATAAAAGGCATCACTCACATTAGGCTACCTATAACCATCAACGAATGGTTAAAAGAAAATAAACCCTAATTACTTATGTCAAATTACTTATTTACCTACTTTTTGAATGAACATTATTTTATTTTATTTCCATCTTCTTCCACTCTAATTTTCTATTAGTTCATTTAGTAATATATATATAATTTTAAAAAATACAACTTTATATTTAATGATAATTTATTATTATTACTACTGTAAATATAAATTGTAATATATTATTTTTATTTTGTTTTTTTAATATAATTTTATATTTATAATTTCATACTTATTCTTAAAAAAAATAGAAAATAAATATTTATTAAATAAATGTATTTATTTTTAATTTGAATATAAAATGAAATTTAAAATTGTTATATATTATTTCTAAAAATAATATATATCAATTATTATTTATTATTTTTAGAAATAATATATACCAATTTAATATATTTAATTATTTTAATTTGTTAATGGATTGATTAATTTTCAAATTATAATATGCTAATTTTAATTTTTTAATTTTATATTTAGTTCTATTTTTAATCCTAATTGTAGATTAAAAAAAATAATATATAAAAATTATTAGAATTAAAAATAGAACTAAATAAAAAATTATAATTAACATATTATAATTTGAAAATTAATTAATCCATTGAAAAATTAAAAATATTAATTTAGTATATATCATTTTTAGAAATAATATATAACAATTTTAAATTTTATTTTATATTCAAATTAAAAATAAATACATTTATTTAATAAATATTTATTTTCTATTTGTATTTATAATTTTATACTTATTTAAAAAAATAGAAAATAAATATTTATTAAAAAAATGTATTTATTTTTAATTTGAATATAAAATAAAGTATAAAATTGTTATATATTATTTCTAAAAATAATATATACTAATTTAATATATTTAATATTTTTAATTTTTTAATGGATTAATTCATTTTTAAATTATAATATGTTAATTTTAATTTTTTAATTTTTAATTTAGTTCTATTTTTAATTTTAATTGTAGATTATAGTTAGGTTGGAGTTAGGGTTAGAATTAGGGTATGACATTAAATGGGGTTAAGGTTAAAATTATAATAAAGGTTAGAAAGAGGGTTAGAGTTAGAGTTACACATATGGTTAGAATTAGGGATAAGTTAAGGGTTATAATTAGGGTTACAATTAGGGTTTGGGTTGGAATGAGGGTCAAGGTTAGGGTTATAATTAGGGTTAGAATAAAGATTACAATTATAATTAGGGTTAGGATTACAATTAGAATAGAATTATGGTTAGAAATAGAATTAAGGTTACAATTAGGATTAGAATAAGAAATAGGGTTGCAATTAGATTAGAATTAGGTTTTAGATTAATGTTAGAATAGAATTGAGGTTTTAGTT
>VDFB02000003.1:578397135-578634187 GCA_007258455.2 Sequoia sempervirens
CGACATGCCTAGTGCAAATGGATCTGGAGAAGATAAAGCCCTACTTCCAGGAGAAGATGGATGGGATGGCTGGTGAAATCATAGTGGAATTCATGAGTTTTGTTGCCCGTGCCTTCGATCAATCAGAGTTGTTCAGGGACCAAGGCACGAAGTACAATGAGGATTGGAAAAGACTAGAAGATAACGTGAAAGAATGGAGCTACCAGGTACTGCGATGTGAAATCGTTGAAATAGACAAGCTCCAAGTAGTCATCCTCAAGTTCATAAAATACACAGCTTCTAAGAGGCAGGAGGACAGCCTCGTCAAAGATGAAGAACTCCCTAAAGAGTAGCTACAATGAAACAACAATCGGCTAAAAGACAAAAGTGCTACAGTGCCGTCAGTAGAGGACAAAATAGGGAAAATGACAAAATGTAATTTAAAATTGTGATATATTGGGGGGTAGGTGAAACCTTATTTTGTAATTAATCTTGGCCACACAATAAGAATTGATCTTGGCTATTCATTGGATCTTTTGGGCACTATAAATTGAGCTCTCCTCTCATTTGCAAAGAGAGTTGAGTTGTTGTAAAGGCATGCTGCAGAAATTTATAAACAAGAGGCATTGACTTGGTGTATTTTCTGAGTATTCACATGTTGCTTGATTCAACCTCCATAGTTAGATGTTTATCTTAGGTTTTATTGCTGTTCTAGTTAACTGTTTCCTTGCTTTGGTAGATTTTAGGAATGTTGTCCTGTGATCATGAAAATTCCTGTTGTGTTGATGACTTCTTAGTCCATACTTTTTTTTGTTTGCTGATGGTAGATAGCTGTGTAAAGTTAGCCTGGACTTGAATTCGAAGTTGCTCCAAAACTTTCATCTTTGTTCATGCATGCATATGGTGAATGACAGACAAAACATTTGTAGACCTTAGAAGATAGCACAAATCCCATGAGACTGTGAGATTTCTGGTTAAGTGGGATATTGTTTCAAGAAGTTGTCCATTGCAGGAACTCCATCATCACTGTTCACAATTAGTTGCAGATCTAGAAACCTCCTCTCTTCCCTGCCCTTTTTCATTTTATTTAATGATTAACCTATGCTAAGGTTCATTGCACATTGTAAAGTTAAATCCAATGATAAACATGGAGTTTACGAATGTTGTTTGAACCTACAACAAAATGCATAATAACTTCCTTATCTTAAAAACTCCATTTCAAGATCCAACTTCCCAACCTTTGTATTTCCCACGTAAGACCGCCTTGTGATTCCAGCAAATCACATCAAACAATTGAGATATTCCAAGCATTGTCAAGACCTAACATTAGAGACCTTGGGATAGTGTTCTGCAATCTGATTGTGGAAGATTGTCTTTCAAGAGAGGTAGTGCACCTATGCACTGCCTATGTTGAGAAGTGCATAAAAAACACATCAACAGATGGTTTACCTAAACAAATCTAATAAGAAACAACACAAAAATATCATATGGTAATTACAAAATCATTGGCCAAAACCACCCAAAAATGTGGTACCCAAATACCTAGTCTTTGATGTAAGGTATGAAGTAAGGTACCCAAATAACTAACTTTTCATGTCTTTGATAGGAGAATTCATTACATATATCAACATTGATCATGACCCATGCAATATGGACACCTAGTGTCTCTCCTTATCATTATCATCACCTAGAGTGATATCCAATCATACTATTGGTTGAGGTAACTCACTTGCATTGATCAACTTTATTGAGATTTAACATACTTGGTATGTTTATAGGTGTACCTTGTGGTTACCTAAATATAATCGGACTATAATGTGGTCTAGATGACCCAAGAACCATTTCCCCCTCTACATCCATTTCATCTAGCATAGATATCCTACCCATGCTCTCATCCCCATGTAGAGATGGTAAATTAATTTCACTAATGGAAAAAGATTAAATTCCCACAACCAATTAAGAAAATATCCAAAATACCATATACTCTATAGATCATAGGTATGTGTTCTTAGGGATCCTCTTCTCCAACCATAATGGGATATCCCATTATTTGAGTTCACTTGATGTGCTCTAATTCCCACACTTATAGAAGCATCTAGGTCATTAGGATATGTGCCTAAATTCACACATAGTTCCCAAGGTTGTGATAGAGGTACATGATAATGCTTCAACCCAAGAAAAATAATGCATGACTCCTCCATGTATTGAATAGTATGAACAAGGCCACACGAAAATGAATGCTTCAAGTCATCCATTGCAATAAACATTGTAATAGTAACAATTATAACTTGTCAAAACAAGGAGATATGCACATTCTTCTACTCCATCCAATGTATAATGATATGTCTTGATTCATCTTCTTGATGTGTTGGATAAGCACATATATATGTGTCACTACACATACTCTATATACCTTTTATCTAATATTACCATGTGCTACCTTCAAATTAACAATTGGAGGATCATATATACGTCGTTTAGGGTGATATTGGTCTCTCTCATTGATAGCACAAAAATAAATGCATCCACAACCCATATCTCCATAATAACCATGAGTATCATATCAATATATCACATATCTAGCATGTGATACACCTAGTACATGATACTTGATAAAATAGAATAACATTAACCTATTATAGAGTAGCATATTTTTCTTGTAAGAGAAAAATCATGGTAATTCATACTCTTTCCCTCATCATTGAGAGCTCTTAAAAAAATATAAACATAAATCTACATCCAATATCTATTTTTATTAGAGTAATAATGTATTGGCTAATAATTAATTAATCTTTAATTGATTATTAGTCTAATTCATTTCATGCACTTAAGCTAAAATTAGGAGTGCTTTTTTCTGTTAACTAAAGTGATCTATTATTAAATCATTATGTCTCATTATATAAGATGATGCCATTTATCATGGTCTAATCCCTTTATTATTTAGTGTTGCTCCTATAAAGCACTCACCCTCATTGTATTATCGCTTGAAGATATCCTTGAAGACTCTTGCGGTTCATTTTGTAAGTTTTTCTAGTTGATGATATAGTAGATTATTATTTGCAGTGCTCTTGCATGGAAGGTGTTTTTGTTTGTTGTTTGATCCTATGTTTCATGTTCTTCTCAATTCTAACATGGTATTAGAGCGTGGATTTAGTGAACCCCTTCTTTATTTTTGAGGGTTTTCTTCAACAAGGGTTACAAGCTTCAAATCTAGAATCTCCATTGATTTTTTGCAAATTTTGGAGTTGACTGATTTTTGGTGCATTTTTTGCATGAATAGGACCTCACCATTGTGATTATGAGGCTGATTCGATGAATTTTGACTATAAATTTGTCTATATTCCCTGTCGGAAGCCTCTGAGGTAAAAAAAAATTGGTACATGAATTGTACAACCCTTGTATAGTTGTACTACCTTGTACAGTCATAGTACGATGATTCAAAAAAAGTTTCAATTTTTAAAATTGTTTTTTTTTCTTTAAGTTTTTTTTTTTAAATCAAACATTTTTTTTCTCTAGCCATTCACTACACATAGTGTTTTGCACATAGGGTACTACCCTAGTGGTAGACTCATACCTCTATGGGGCTGCCACTTGTTGTTACCCAACCCTTACTTTGTTAGTGGTGAGCTTTTCTATCGCCCGCATGGGGTCAAATTTTTTGATAGGAGTTCAAGTCCTTTTCCAATGCTCTAACCTTTTCGCAATTACTTTAATTATTTTGATAGAGGAGAATCCTTTTCTAAGGGAAGGAATCTTTCAACATATTTCAGCTACAAGAATTTTCTTACAAGAAATCTTTTTTTCTCAACCAAAGGAATATTCTTCAAAATATTTTGTTGATGTCAACAGTACTGTCATAGGGTATGGCCGCTTTTGAACCCCCTTTGGCCCTAAAAGAGTAATTTTTTTCTTTTGGCTATAATTTGGGCATACTTTATTGAAACTTGGTGAACGATATATCATTTAAAAGATGATTCCATGAAATTTTCATTCTTATGGGTTCCATCACCATTTTTTACTACTAATAATGTATTTTATTTCCTATCAAATTCAGATGTGCAATAAAAACTCTAATAATAGTTATATATCTAATAGTAGATATCTCGATATAGTATATACATTATTCTAAATTATAATGGAAAGGTTTTATAAATAGTTAGTGATTCTTTTGACTAGGATTATAGCATTACAAAAATGTGCACAATAACTACTTTTAGGAAGTATTAGTAGAATTCTATTTAACTTGCATATTCTTGGTGTAAACATTTTTTGTTGTTGATTGTATTAGATTTAAGATTAAAGAGATGCATCTAGGATTTTGATGCTTTAATAAAATATAATACTATGTAGTGTAAAAAATGATAGTGTAATGAATACCATTTCTTCTTATTGAACTATGCAAAGGGATCTATAAAGGATTTGAAATACTATTTATAAACACACCAACACCTTCTATAAATCTACAATAACTACTTATATCACATTAATAAAATTACCTCGTCTCCCCTTCATATATAAGTGATATAACAAGTCATATTTTTGTTGTTTAAACAACTCCAATATCTATGTGCTTGATAAGGCTCTTCTTTAAACTAATGGCATATCAGATACATTTGTAGAGTAGTAATACACACCATTAATTTAATTTATATTTCTTAAAATTATAGTGTCCATATTTTTGTGTGTATAATTAAAATACCTACCCCTTTTTAATAGGTATTCTATAGCCCTATTTTTGAAGTTACAAATTTTATATATCTTTATTATTTATACTTTGTGAACTTAGGGCATTGTCCAACCTTATATTTAACTCATAACTAGTTTTGATTATCTTCACATACATTAATATTTTACCACATAAAACTTAGATGAGCTATTAAAAATATGTCATCCTACATAAAGGTTTGATATGAAATAATGGTACATCTCAACTCCTGGATACACCAACTCTAATAGTAAGTATCTTTAATAAGAAGTATTACAATTATTTTAATCCAAATTAGTTTGAACTATATTGGAAAGGTTCTAGAGATACATGAAATTTTTTTGGGGTATGATCATGATGTTACAAAATTTGTTAAATAATTAAATTTGAAAAAATTGAGTAGGACTATATTGAATTTGCATGACTTTGGTGTGACAATTATTTCCTTCATTAATCATATTAGATTAGGGATTAGGGAGACACTCTTAGGATTATGATGCTCTAACATAATACAAGATTGTGTGGTGTAGAAAAATATAATTTCATGACCCTAGCAAGATCAAAATAGTGGATGAAATTTTTTCCCATTATGTAAATTGAATTTTTAATAATTTGAAACACAACTTATACACAACCCAAAAAAATTCCCATGAATCTTAACCCTTAATACTTACATATATTACATTCATTAAATCATATTCATTTCCCTTAATATAGAAGTGGAATATCAAGTAACATTTTGGTTATATAAAAAAATCAATTTGTATGCACATGATAAGGTATAATTTTAAAGGTGAACTTGGGATGCACACATATATAATCAAAGGAGAATGGTGGAAGAATAATGGAAAATAAAATGTGTTATTTAAATAATTAGTTAAAATTAGAGTTAAAGAACATTTTATGTTTCTATTTTTGTTTTAATAAGAGAAAAAGTAGATGTGAAATTAAAAAATATCAAAATGACGAAAGGAAATACTTTTAATTATGTGATATATTTTCATTGTGTACTTAATTTGGGATTCATAGGTCCGTTAAGTTGTATGTATGCTATCTACACTAGTTAATTAAACATTAGGGGATGCTCTACAATAGGCCAGTTATCCATAGATTTCAACATACCACTCATGTAGAATTAAATCAATCATTGGGTTCCCAAACCAACTTAAACATCAAAAAATTCTTCAAAATGATTGTTCACATTGTCAAGGAGAAATCAAGGAATGTAGAGGGAAATGAAATTCATTTGTGTCCTCAATCTCAAATCCTAACATCAAATGATTACATAAACATTTAAAATGAATTGGATCCAACGAAGAAAAAAATCAAAGAGATGAAAGAGAGACAAAAATAACAAATAAAAGAAAAAGCAACACAAATTGTTGCAAGAGAAGTGAAGGAGAAAATAAAGCTATATAGATACCTTCAATGTCCAACAAGAGAAAAAATAAAATAAATGAAAGAAAATAAAAGGAATAAATAATGGTGCAAGAGAGGATCCTAAGGGACCAGAAAAGATGAGAAAAATAATTTGAATTGGTAGGGAGGGATTTAGATATACTAAGGTGTTTAGTAAACCCTCTAAAACTTTACTTGAACAACATGCATTGTTTAGGGATATGAAGAACATCCACATTCCTCACTATTTTGGTGTAGTGAATTCTATAGGTTTGGTCAAATCCCATGTAACTAAAACTCCAATTCTAGGTCATACCCCATCTCATGTAACTAGTGCATTCCAATTCTAGGGCTAAACAAATCTCATGTAAGTATCACTCCAATTCCACCAACAAGGGAAGACAACATGGGTGGTGGGTTGAGAATGTAAGCGAGAAGAAGAAATTGCCTCTGGTTTCATGGGAGAAGGTTTGTATTCCTAAAGAGTTGGGTGGTGCAAGCATTAGGGATATGATTCTTTAGAATAGGGCCTTGGGAGCAAACTTGCTTTGGCAAATATATAAGGATCTAGAAACAAAATGGTGTTGCTTCATGAACCATAAGTACCTTGATAACATGGAAAGATAATGTGTCTTCACCATTAAGAATCCTCCTTGAGGCTTCAAAATTTGGAACTTTATTATCTCTTGTAGATCTATCATCTTGCCACATTTGTCTTGGGTTATTCATAACAGAAAGAAAGCATTGTTCTGGGATGATGCATGGAATGGACATCAGCCTCTTCATTTGGTAGTGGAATGTAAAGAGATTGCAGTGGTTTTAAAAAGGATTTGGGGAAGCAAGCTGTGTGATTACTTCATTCTTGATTCTTCGGTATCTCCTCCTATTTCCAAATGTAAAGATATAAGTTTCTTTCCGTTCTCACATACTATCAAGTCTTCTCTTACCCAAGAATTGGCTTCTAGGAAAATCATATATTCTGATAGAGAGGATGAAATCATTTGGACCAAATCCCCCTTAGGATCCTATACTACCAAGGAAGGGTATAAGACCCTAGTTGAAGCAAACGCTTCTCAAGATTGGCTAACCAAACTGTGTTGGGGCCTAAGTTTGCTCCCGAATGCGGGTACCTTTTCTTGGTTGGAAATAAAGGACTAGATCTTATCTACTATGAGATTGGATCATCTTCGGGTTACTCCATTTTTTCCTTGTGTTTTATGTGGTAAAGCATTTGAATCAATTGATCATCTCTTGCTAAGATGTGATTTTGCTTCTACATGTCGGTATTGGTTCATGGGTAAATTGGGATGGTGTAGTCCTCTTCACGATTCACTTCTTCAACAATTTCAGGCTTGGCTAGATCTCTTCAGGAACTCCTGTTTTGATTGCATCAGGGACATAGGCCCCTCAATTATAATATGGAATATATGTCTTGAACACAATAATAGAATCTTTAGGAAGAAATCTTTAGAGATCAACAGGGTTATCCAAAATATTGAGGTCACCATCTCTGAAGTAGTAAGATCACAAGTCCTTAAAAGCTCTCAGAATGGACGCTCTTTCTCTTCATGGGATGCTTCGATACTTAAGGACTAGAATACTCTACAACCACCTCCAAATCGAGGATCGATCAAAATAGTTCAAAGGAAAGTTGATAGAAATCAAATCAAGTGGTCTCCTCCTCTTGAGGATTGGGTAAAGCTGAATTTTGATGGTGCTTCTAAAGGGAATCCTGGCCCATCAGGGGTGGATTTGATTTTGTGTAACGACAATGGCGAGGTGGTCAAAGCAGCTTGCAAATCATTGAATAGTGGAACCAATAATGTGGCCGAATTTAGTGCTATGATACTTGGTCTTCAAGTGGCTTTTTCGAGTAACATATCAAAGTTAATCATTGAGGGAGATTCCCAAATTATCATTAGTGGGCCCTCATCAACGAATCCTCCAAAGCCTGGCATTTGAATTACTTGCTGCAGCATGCCCTTTCCCTCTCGCAAAACTTCACATCCTTCCAGATACAACATTGTTATAAAGAGGCAAATGTGGAGGCAGACAAATTGGCGAATCTTGCCATTGATAATTCCCTCCCTTAGACTATTCTTTCTCATGTTGATGTTTTAAATCTTCTCGATTAATGTTGATGTGGTCTTTTCTAGCTATGCAGATGTTCGAGGACGAATTACCACTTCTATGGCGGGTTAGTAGTCGGGAGACTTTTCTTTCTGTTGGTGGAAAATTCGTTCCTCTCGGAAAACCCTTCCAAATATGCAATTTTGCCATGCTTATGTGGCCTGATTACCTGTCAAAGCCCGTTGTGGCAGTGTTGATTGAGCCCTAGGGGGAGATTTTTATTTGGCTTGAAAGACTTTGGTGTTGTGACCCTCCCGACGTCACCATTTTTATGTGGTAGATTGTGAAGAGCACTTGGTGTAGCTACCCTCTATCCGGTCTATCTCCTTTCATGAATGGCGAGAATGCTGGCAAGGCTAATACATTTATGGAAATTCTTTAAATGATAGGTTTCATTCGGGTTTGTTTTAGTCATCTTTAAATCTTATTTACATACATTAGGTGGTTAAAGTTTCAAATTATTTATTGCATTTAAATTGCATCTTTCATTTAATCAAAACAAGTGAAAAATTGCATAGTTGTGTTTCAAAATTATATCAAACCATCATTCTCAAAATTTTACATCTTCAAATGAGTCAATTATTAGATCTAAAAATTGTATTCAAAATTTTTCTTTATTGTTGCATACTTTTATTAGATTCACATTGTCTTACATTGAAGACATTTTGGAAAAATAGTCATTGTCAAACCTATTTGCAGATAGAAACAACAATCTCAAACTGTGGATGGTTTACCTAAACAAATCTAATAAGAAACAACACAAAAATATCATATGGTAATTACAAAATCATTGGCCAAAACCACCCAAAAATGTGGTACCCAAATACCTAGTCTTTGATGTAAGGTATGAAGTAAGGTACCCAAATAACTATCTTTTCATGTCTTTGATAGGAGAATTCATTACATATATCAACATTGATCATGACCCATGCAATATGGACACCTAGTGTCTCTCCTTATCATTATCATCACCTAGAGTGATATCCAATCATACTATTGGTTGAGGTAACTCACTTGCATTGATCAACTTTATTGAGATTTAACATACTTGGTATGTTTATAGGTGTACCTTGTGGTTACCTAAATATAATGGGAGTATAATGTGGTCTAGATGACCAAAGAACCATTTCCCCCTCTACATCCATTTCATCTAGCATAGATATCCTACCCATGCTCTCATCCCCATGTAGAGATGGTAAATTACTTTCACTAATGGAAAAATATTAAATTCCCACAACCAATTAAGAAAATATCCAAAATACCATATACTCTATAGATCATAGGTATGTGTTGTTAGGGATCCTCTTCTCCAACCATAATGGGATATCCCATTATTTGAGTTCACTTGATGTGCTCTAATTCCCACACTTATAGAAGCATCTAGGTCATTAGAATATGTTCCTAAATTCACACATAGTTCCCAAGGTTGTGATAGAGGTGCATGAGAATGCTTCAACCCAAGAAAAATAATGCGTGACTCCTCCATGTATTGAATAGTATGAACAAGCCCACACGAAAATGAATCCTTCAAGTCATCCATCTCAATAAACATTGTAATAGTAACAATTATAACTTGTCAAAACAAGGAGATATGCACATTCTCCTACTCCATCCAATGTATAATGATATGTCTTGATTCAGCTTCTTGATGTGTTGGATAAGCACATATATATGTGTCACCGACACATACTCTATATACCTTTTATCTAATATTACTATGTGCTACCTTCAAATTAACAATTGGAGGATCATATATACATCGTTTAGGGTGATATTGGTCTCTCTCATTGATAGCACAAAAATAAATGCATCCACAACCCATCTCTCCATAATAACCATGAGTATCATATCAATATATCACATATCTAGCATGTGATACACCTAGTACACGATACTTGATAAAATAGAATAACATTAACCTATTATAGAGTAGCATATTTTTCTTGTAAGAGCAAAATCATGGTAATTCATACTCTTTCCCTCATCATTGATAGCTCTTAAAAAAATATAAACATAAATCTACATCCAATATCAATTTTTATTAGAGGAATAATGTATTAGCTAATAATTAATTAATCTTTAATATATTATTAGTCTAATTCATTTCATGCACTTAGGCTAAAATTAGGAGTGCTTTTTTTTGTTAACTAAAGTGATGTATTATTAAATCATTATGTCTCATTATATAAGATGATGACATTTATCATGATCTAATCTCTTTATCATTTAGTGTTGCTCCTATAAAGCACTCACCCTTGTTGTATTATCGCTTGAAGATATCCTTGAAGACTCTTGCGGTTCATTTTGTAAGTTTTTCTAGTTGATGATATAGTAGATTATTGCTTGCAATGCTCTTGCATGGAAGGTGTTTTTGTTTGTTTTTTGATCCTATGTCTCATGTTCTTCTCAATTCTAGCATGGTATTAGAGCATGGATTTAGTGAACCCCTTCTTTATTTTTGATGGTTTTCTTCAACTAGGGTTACAAGCTTCAAATCTAGAATCTCCATTGTTTTTTTGCAAATTTTGGAGTTGACTGATTTTTGGTGCATTTTTTGCATGAATAGGACCACACCATTGTGATTAGGAGGCTGATTCGATGAATTTTTACTATAAATTTGTTTATATTCCCCGTCGGAAGCCTCTGAGGTAAAAAAAATTTGGTACATGAATTGTACAACCCTTGTATAGTTGTACGACCCTGTACGGTCATAGTACGATGATTCAAAAAAAGTTTCAATTTTTCAATTTTTTTTTTTTTTTAAATCAAACATTTTTTTTCTCTAGCCATTCGCTACACATAGTATTTTGTGCATAGGGTACTACCCTAGTGGTAGACTCATACCTCTGTGGGGCTCCCACTTGTTGTTACCCAACCCTTACTTCGTTAGTGGTGAGCTTTTCTATCACTCACATGGGGTCAATTTTTTTGATAGGAGTTCAAGTCCTTTTCCAATGCTCAAACCTTTTCACATCGACTTTAATTATTTTGATAGAGGAGAATCTTTTTCTGAGGGAAGGAATCTTTCAACATATTTCAGCTACAAGAATTTTCTTACAAGAAATCATTTTTTTCTCAGCCAAAGGAATATTCTTCAAAATATTTTGTTGATGTCAACAGTACTGTCATAGGGTAGGGCCCCTTTTGAACCCCCTTTGGCTCTAAAAGAGTATTTTTTTTCTTTTGGCTAAAATTTGGGCATACTTTATTGAAACTTGGTGAACGATATATCATTGAAAAGATGATTCCATGAATTTTTCATTCTTATGGGTCCCATCACCATTTTTTACTGCTAATACATTTTATTGCCTATCAAAGTTAGATGTGCAATAAGAACTCTAATAACAGTTATATATCTAATAGTAGATATCTCGATATAGTATATACATTATTCTAAATTATAATGGAAAGGTTTTATAAATAGTTAGTGATTCTTTTGACTAGGATTATAGCATTACAAAAATGTGCACAATTACTACTTTTAGGAAGTATTAGTAGAATTCTATTTAACTTCCATATTCTTGGTGTAAAATTTTTTTGTTGTTGATTGTATTAGATTTAAGATTAAAGAGATGCATCTAGGATTTTGATGCTTTAATAAAATATAATACTATGTAGTGTAAAAAAGGATAGTGTAATGAATACCATTTCTTCTTATTGAACTATGCAAAGGGATCTATAAAGGATTTGAAATACTATTTATAAACAGAGCAACACCTTCTATAAATCTACAATAACTACTTATATCACATTAATAAAATTACCTTGTCTCCCCTTCATATATAAGGGATATAACAAGTCATATTTTTGTTGTTTAAACAACTCCAATATCTATGCACTTGATAAGGTTCTTCTTTAAACTAATGGCATATCAAATACATTTGTAGAGTAGTAATACACACCATTAATCTAATTTATATTTCTTAAAATTTTAGTGTCCATATTTTTGTGCATGTATAATTAAAATACCTACCCTTTTTAATAGGTATTCTATAGCCCTGTTTTTGAAGTTACAAATTTTATATATCTTTATTATTTATACTTTGTGAACTTAGGGCATTGTCCAACCTTATATTTAACTCATAACTAGTTTTGATTATCTTCACATACATTAATATTTTACCACATAAAACTTAGATGAGCTATTAAAAATATGTCATCCTACATAAAGCTCTGATATGAAATAACTGGTACATCTCAACTCTTGATACACCAACTCTAATAGTAAGTATCTTTAATAAGAAGTATTACAATTATTTTAATACACATTAGTTTGAACTATATTGGAAAGGTTCTACAGATACATGAAATGTTTTTGGGGTATGATCATGATGTTACAAAATTTGTTAAATAATTAAATTTGAAAAAATTGAGTAGGACTATATTGAATTTGCATGACTTTGGTGTGATAATTATTTCCTTCATTAATCATATTAGATTAGGGATTAGGGAGACACTCTTAGGATTATGATGCTCTAACATAATACAAGATTGTGTGGCATAGAAAAATATAATTTCATGACCCTAGCAAGATCAAAACAATGGATGGAATTTTTTCCCATTATGTAAATTGAATTTTTAATAATTTGAAACACAACTTATACACAACCCAAAAGAATTCCCATGAATCTTAACCCTTAATACTTACATATATTACATGTATTAAATCATATCCATTTCCCTTAATATAGAAGTGGAATATCAAGTAACATTTTGGTTATATACAATGCAGGCAAGGACAGAAGAATTGAAATTGATTTGGAAAAAATGAAAAACATTGTAAAGATAATAGCTGATCAGAACAATAGGATGACAAGACATAATGCCATCAGTATCAATGCTATGACTGAGAAACTGGACAAAGCGCAACAGGGATCCTTGGTGGTTGATTTGGAAGAGGTTAAAGATAAAAACCGGGAAAAGGATATTGGAATTTCAAAGAGAACCAGGGAAAATTTGAAAGGGAAGGCTCCTCCCACGCCGCAGATGATCCAGACTTTTAAGAAGGGTGTTCAAGATATGCAGGACCTGGAGGCTGAGACAAAGGCTGTTCTGAAGACTCTGAGTTAGTTATGGCTGCTCTTTTGCTTGCGCTTCGGCTAGTTTTTTGTTTGACCTTCCTGGTCTTTTGTGGTTGCCTACTGATTTTTCTAGTTTTTTCCTTTTGTGCGGCCTGCTTTCTCTGATGGACTTTTTTGTCCTCTCTCTTTTGTTGTAAACTTGGTGGTTTCGGTCCCTGTAAAACCCATTTTTCCCTTTATCAAAAATATTTTGGTTATATAAAAAATTCAATTTGTATGCACATGATAAGGTATAATTTTAAAGGTGAACTAGGATGTACACACATATATAATCAAAGGAGAATGGTGGAAGAATAATGGAAAATAAAATGTGTTATTTAAATAATTAGTTAAAATTAGAGTTAAAGAACATTTTATGTTTCTAATTTTTGTTTTAATAAGAGAAAAAGTAGATGTGAAATTAAAAAATATCAAAATGACAAAAGGAAATACTTTTAATTATGTGATATATTTTCATTGTGTAATGATTGCATGATTTTAATATCATATTTTTCTGCAACATTCTCTATGATTGAGAAGAAGATTCTTTGTTACATTTTATACTTTGCTCAAGATTTACATAATATTATTTAATTACAAAAAAATAGCAAAACCTAAATATATAAAGACATGAGACTAAATTTTAAAATATTTTATTATTCTTTATCTTACATTCTATGGATAATTATATGATTTAGAAAAATATATGCTTATTAATTGAAAAATGAAAATTATATAATTATTATTTAAAATATAAAATTAATAAATTATTAATTTACGCGGACCAATTTGAAGTGAGCGCGGCTCACTTTATACATCCACGATGCAGCACATTCCAACAGGGTGGGAGATGATTAAATTCATCTGGGCGGCTGATGTTTTTTTTCTGTTTTCATTCGCTGCTTTTCCCATTGACATTACACGATGACAAAGTACGAAAGGATTGCTGGTAAAGGATGCCATAATGTTAAAACCTAAATGTGCTTGTTATTAGGATTTTGGCCGTAATTTTCATTTTTTAAAACATACTTGAAACCTTCATTTAACCTTATTTCACATGCAGCTCGCCAAATTGGAGAAGAACAACACAGGAGCAAAAAATCTCTACATTATCAATGTGAAGGGAATAAAGGGGCGGCTGAACAGGCTTCCTCCGGCCTGTGTGGGTGACATGGGCATGGCCACTGTTAAGAAAGGAAAGCCTAATCTGCGGAAGAAGGTCATGCCTGCGGTCGTTGTTCATCAGAGGAAGCCGTGGAGGCGAAAGGACGGCGTTTACATGTACTTTGAAGACAACGTTGGTTCCATACTGGAATTTTCTGTAAATATCATAACAACGCGTGAACATTCACTATCAAATTGATCATGTGCGACTATTTTTTAGGCTTTAGAAAGTTTCCTACATTTTCAGTGAATGAATATGGATTTACACATTCCCCACTGGTGAACATGATGGTTTTTCAAACATTTTTGAATAGTATATATTTTTTATATAAAATGTGGTCAAGTTTAGGGGTACATATTTTGGAATAGTATGTATTTTTTATATATATTTTTGAACAGGCTTCCTGTATCTTTGTACTTTATCCCATCCCGATGAATCACGGGAGCCACGAGCTCTTTCCCACTCTCTCTCTTTGTTCAATGGCTCTTAAAATATACTACTGTCTTAAAATCAAAGACATCATGAACAACTATTTCTATTTTCATTTCTCCCTTTAGTGTATGCAAACAATACACCTATTTTTTTCCTAATTGACCTTCCACACCACTTTGGTGTACCTATTGCACAGCAAGGTGTGATTGCTATGTCTGTTGCAATACATTTTGAAATGTTAACACTTCAAATGCATCAAATCCTTTAGAAGATAAATGGAATATGCTACAAATAAGCTTGTTGCAAAGGGAAAGGAACCCAAAAATATGTGGGGATTATCTTCACCAGCATTGAAGCCTTGTTGGGAAGAGAAAATTATGGGTGAGTAGGGCATCCTAATTTCGAGTTTTTAAATTTCATACTAAATAATTTCAAGCCAGTTTCAATTTTGTACAACAGTTTATTTGGCTACTCATCTTTTTTAAAAAATATTTTTAAAGTCACATCATCAAATATGATGCCACATCAACATGCTTTTTTTTGTTAAGGTATCCAATAAAACTCAAAAACCACATACAATCCAATAGTAGGGCACTAAGTCATGCGAATATGTTTTGCTGATGTGTCATCACATGATTTGTCAGATTATGTACTTTATGAAAAAGTGTGTTTTGCAAGTGGATATTAAGCAGCCTGGAATTTGACGACCACCCCTACCTGTCATATGAAAATTTTGTGACGGTTTGTTCATTTAAATCCCTGTCACTTTACATTTTATGAAAAAATTTAACTGTGAAAATATATTTAATTTATATTAAAATATTATTGATTTTATTAATCATACATATTAAATATGATTTTTATTTTTATAAATTTTTATTTTTAATAACACAAGTAATTTGAGTTTTTTTGTATATTATGTATCATATAAATTAATTAAGTATTTTTTATAGGAATCATACTTCTTAAAAGTACCAAATAAACAATAAAAAGTATAATAATTTGATACAAACCTTCATTATATGATTTGCATATATTTAAACACAAAAAACAACTTTTGGAAAGAAAGGAACTATTTTCTTTTATTATTTTTAAATTGAGATGCAAAAATTAATGATGCATTACATAGAAAATAAACAAAAATAAATGTTATCAAATAATATTTTGTGTTACGAAAGAATCTCCATGCATTGAAACCCTCACAACTCAAATGCAATGAATCAACAAAAGAGTTTAACTCCCTTTTACAACCGGTAACATCAAATATGGATACAAATTCATTTACATTATTTGAAGTAGTATGTCGCAAATGTTGGAGAAGCTTATCAAGCCAATGCTCTCAAATATTATCTCAAGTTTGACAATCCAATGGATAATAAGAAGGATTGAAGAGTTTTGTAGCCAATCCTTATTCAACTCATTATCTAAAATTCCAACATGCTCACAAATAAAACACAACTACTGTATTATCTTGAAAAAAATCAAAGCTGGTGAATCCCCTGCTTAATCCTTAAATGTTGTATTATGTTGAAAAAAAGGAAAATAAAATTTCAACATGCTCATTGCTCACCAATAAGTTTGATGTTGTATTATCTTGAAAAAAATCAAAGTTGGGAATCACTGCAAACAAAATGTCGTTGAAAAAACAAGTTAAAATGCTATAAAATAAATACTTTCAACAGTGAAATTTTGTGTTATGTGATTATTCATAAGGATATCCTATATATATTTTAAAAAATGTAAAATTAGAAAATATTGATAATTAGAAATAAATCTAAAAATCTTAAATTTAATGTTAAAGTTTCTAAATTATGTAGAAAATAAATCTTGTTAAAATATTCAAAAAGTTAAAAATCAATTATATTCTATTTTGAAAAGATTTTGAATTAATATAATTTTTATAATAAATATTATAAATCATATATATTAATAAAAAGCAATGATAACTATTAGTAAAAATGTCAAAATCTTTAAAAAATTAGAAAAAATTATATTTAATCTTGAAAATATTCCACAGATTTTGAATTAATAAATATATTTATAATAAATTATATATATTAATATAAAGTGAAATTACAAAAAATTATTCCAAATCTAAACTAACTTATATTTTTATCATAAAAATTATTTAATATATATATATATATACAATAAATTTTTACGGTTTAATAATAATTTTAAGTGTCAATTTTAGGGTTATATAAAAATATAGCAAGTCAAATGATACGGTCTAATAATTTTTTTAGGTTGTAATATACGGTCCAAAATGCAAAAAAGATCAAATAGACCATCAAGGCCTAAGGTGCTCCACTATGGGGCCCACTCAAGACTACTACTATCCCTACTATTGGTCTTTGCCCTACTATGAGCCCCTCTCCCCTATAGATGCTAAAACATAGGTTTATGTTTGACAACATCTTGAGTTATTTTATTTCTTGAAAATATACAATGAAGGCTTTTGAATCTATTTTTAAAAAAATTACTAATTTTTTTTTTTTTTTGGGATGCCAATTGTTTGTTTTACTGCTATCTTTTGTTTGCTCCCTTCTGATGTCTACGGTTATTTCAAGTGAAAAAGCATTTCTCTAGTAATATGGTCCACGGTCCTTGTTAGAAATAAGGATTGGTATTTTGCATTTTTACTTAGAAGTTAAAATATATTTTTAAATTAAATAATATTTTATACAATAAAATTCTAAATGCTTTAGCACTGCTTTTCCTCCACACTTATGAAATTTTCATATGATAAATAAAGTGTCGTATTTTTAGGGATAATTATAATCTTATATTTAATATTTTATACAATGTAATTTAAAAAAAAAAAAAATATTATAGTTATATATTTATAGTAGAAATTATTAAATAAAAATATAACAAATTATATGTATTACATATTAAATTATATATAGAATAATTATATTTATTATTATATATAATTTTGGATATAATAAAATTGAATTACTATTGAAGTCTCCTGAATGTGGCCTCACTTGTTCATAGCTCAAGTCAAAAGCCTTCACCTATCAAAAATAAATAAATAAATAAAATACATTGAATTACTATTATATATTATTTTTAATATAATATAAATTACATTATAATAAATAAATAAATAAATAAATAAAATACATTGATTTTCTTTTTAATTATAAAAGAGGGGTAAAAAAATTTATTAATCAACAAGAGAGGTACAAAGAATTAGGCAAAATAAAACCCCGAAGCGTCCCCAAGACAACAAGCAAGAGATCAAGAATCATTAATGCAACATTTCACATCCTCAGTAACCCAACCCTCCAAATCCTGGGCAAGGTCCCTCAGTAAACTATCCCAATCATCCACCAACCATGTCCCATTCTTCTCAGAAGCCAATTTTGCCAGCCCATCAGCCACCCTGTTCCACTCACGAGGGATATGAGAAAAAGTGACCGAATCTAGTAAATCACCAAGGTTGCCAATTTGTTTTGCCACCACCGCCAAATGCCAACTAACAGCATCAAAGTGCCATCCATTTATCAAGTCAACCACCACCTGAGAATCATATTCACATATAATCTGTTTCCAGCCGAGAGCATATGCCCTCTTTAAGGCTGAAAGAATCGCCAAGGCCTCCACGAGGTTATTGGAGTGTTGTCCCATACACTCTGAGAAAAAGAACACAACCACCCCCAGAACTATCTCTGCCCACCCCACCAATACCGGTGTGCCTAGGATAACCTCTTAAAGACACATCAGTGTTGATTTTCAAGACACCAATGGGAGGAAGCATCCAATGCCCTCCTCTGAAGACCTCTCTAGAGCACTTGCCCCTCCCAACCTTGAGCCTTCCAGTACTACCAACAGGAATCCCCAACTTCTGAATTACCCCTGTATCTCTAGGATCAATTGGAATAGACAAATCACATCTAGCTTGGAACGTCTCTTGTAGAGCCCTAAGAATGTGAGCCCAAACTTGGTTCACCTATAACTTTCTATCTAGAAAAATCCTTCGATTACGCTCCAACCAAATCTGCCAAATAATTAGACTAGGGCCAATAGGCCAGGCAGTCCGCAAAAATGAAGTCTTTGTCGTAGTAGGTCTAGCATTCTGCCAGAAATCGCCAAGAGATGAATGATGCTAACAAGAAATATTCCAAGCCCCCCACCAAAAGTGCCAAATAGTCCTAGAAAAGGGGCACTGGAAGAAAAGATGAGAAACAATCTCATCATCTTTGAGAGACAAATAGGAAAAAGAGGGACCTTGGAAGCCCCGCTTGCATAGGTTGTCCCATGTCAAGCACCTACCATACACCACCAGCTAAGAAAAAAAATTGCATTTTGGCCAGGAGAATTTATTCCAAATGTTCTTCCACCAAGGAACCTCAACACTACCTAAAGCCTGTCTACCCAGAGCATGATACCCTGAAGCAACAGAGTACTTCCCTTTAGGATCAGAGCCCCAAGCCAACACATCCCTCTCCAAAAGAGAACACACACTCTACCAGCTAAAATGGAGGACAACTCCCTCCTATCCTCCAAGGATCTGCCTAGAGGCCACTCTTGCATATCCTTCCACTGATAAATGATCATCTTCCCCAAGGCCTGAGGGGCTTTGAAGTCCATCACTCTGCTCCAGCCAGCTTGAACAAAAATCCTTCTTAAATTCTCCAAGTGAGGATGTGAGGAGAGGATAGGCAGGAAGCCATCCCAAGAGTCAAGCTAGAAGAGAGCATCTGAACCTCTATTGCAAATCCAGAACAAGCTTTGCTTAACGAGTGAATCTCCCCTCTTGAGAGTTTCCTAGATCATAAACCCTCTTCCCAAAAGACTAAAGTGCAGAACCTCAGCGCCATCCATCTCCCCAAGATACTTCAAGGTAAGAATATTGGCCCAGGTCTGATGCTGATGAGAACACCACCTCCAAAACAACTTAGTTGCCAACGCTTGTCCATTCCAATCCACTCTATGCAAACCCAAGCCACCATCCTGCTTCGGTCGACAAACAACTTCCCACTTAATTAAGCCCCACTTTCTCGAGAGGAGATTACCCGACCACAAAAACTACCTACAAAGCCCCTCAAAATCATTGATGAAACTTGAAGGGGCATTTATCACAAAACATCTTTATATAGGTAGAGCTTGAACAACAGATTTTAAAAGAGTGACTCTACCCACCGTTGATAACCACCTATAGGTCCAATGACAAACCAGTCCTCAGAGTTTATCAATCACCTCCTGCCAAAAATGCCTAGGAGGTGGGCACACATCTAGAGGGATACCCAAGTAGGTAAAGGGAAGATTCCCCACCTGAAACCTTAAGATCCTGGCAATACGTTGTTGAATAATCCTGGGGGTATTAAAGAAATAAATGCAAGACTTACTTTCATTAATGCGTTGTCCGGAGGTAGCCAAATAGAAATCCAAAGTCTGACACAAAGCAACCGCTTCCGCCACACCTTAGCAACCCCCATCAAGGCAGAGTCATCCACAAACTAAAGATGTGTTTGAGGAGCAAGGGATTTGTTCCAATTCCATCCATGTATAAGCCCGCCGCAACCTGCGACTTGATGAACCTCCCCAAACCTTTAGCCATCAAAATGAATAGATAAGGGGATAAAGGGTCTCCCTGTCGAAGACCTCTTGAGGCACCAAACAACGCAGAGGATTCCCCATTTATGAGAACTAAAAAGGAGGGTGTCTTTACACATCACATGACCCAATCGATCCACTCATTGTTGAATCCAAAGGCTCCAAGAATTTTGATCAGAAAGCCCCAATTGACCCTATCATAGGCCTTTGACATGTCTAGTTTTATAAACATAGCCTTCTCCCTTGAAGAGACCATAGAATTAATAGCCTCCACTACAATCACAACTCCGTCGAGAATCTGTCTACCCGCAACAAATCCCCCTTGTTCCTCTGAGATTAGCTTATCCAAATAAGGCTTCAAGTGCTCAAAAATTAGTTTTGTGATGATTTTATACACCACATTACACAAAGCAATTGGGCGAAAGAGATCTAAAGAATCGACACCCTCATGCTTTGGGATGAGGGCAAGAAAAGTGGCATTCATAGCTCTCAACATTTGCTTATTCCTTAGAGATTCTTGCACAACCTCCAATAAGTCAAGCTCGATCACTTCCCAAAATTCCTGATAGAACTCAATAGGGAACCCATTAGGACCAGGAGCCTTTCCCTTTTTTAGCTGAAACACCACATCCTCTAACTCCTTCAGAGAAATTGGATGAAGAAGAGAGGCATTCATATCCATTGTAACCAAAGGAGGGATACAAGCCAAGATAGAGTCTTCCTCCTTAATGGCGAGCGGGGTATCTTCAGAAAAAGATTAGAGAAGAAATGAACAACCTCACTAGAAATTTCCAAAGAGGAAGAAAGAATAGATCCCTCAGAAGAACGAAGAGAAGAAATAGTATTACCCTACCTTCTAACCTTTACTGAGTTATGGAAGAAGGAGGTATTCTTATCCCCTTCCTGAAGCCAATCAATACGAGCCTTCTGCTTCCAAAAAAATTTCCTCATGAAGCTCCCATTCCTCAAGAACTTTGACTGCTTCCTCCTCTAACCTTCTCAAAGCCGCATCAAACCCGTGCTCCCTGATCTACTTGGTGATAGAATCTAGATGCTCTTGGGTAGCCCTTTTCTACTGGAAAACGTTGCCAAACTGATGCTTATTCCAATACTTTAATTTATACTTCACATATTGAAGTCTTTTCATAAAAGTGTACATTGCTGTCCCAAAAGTTGGTCGACCTTCAGCCCACCAGTTAGACACTAAGTCAAAAAGACCCTCCTCCCTAAGCCACATAATCTAGAATTTAAAAGTCTGCTTCTTAGAACCACTAGCCAAGCGAGCAGAGAACTTGATCAGCCAGTGATTTGATCCTCGCCAATCCAAGATTTCAGAGTTTATTAGCCATTTGTCACTAACCCATAAACTTGATACTAGGAACCTATCCAATCTTTCAGAAATAGCTTCTTCCCCAAGTCTCCTATTATTCCAGGTAAATGTGCCATTTATGGGTTTGATATCCACAAGCCAAAGATGGGCCATGTTCTCCCTCAAAAGATTAGAGGATGTGTCTAGACGAGGCACACCCCCCCTTTTCTCCTCGAGAGAGACAATTGCATTAAAGTCACCAGACATGATCCAAGGTAAAAAGGGGTCCAAAGATCTCAAAAAAATTATATGAGACCATAAAAGACTCTTACTAAGAACATCCGACGGAGCATAGATATTGGACAAAAAAACTCTTTCCCCGGTCTCCAAACTTACCGCAACAAGAGAGATGGAGAATCTACTAGAAAACCACCAAATAGGAGAGATTCACCGAGGATCCTAGAAGCAATAAAGACCTCCAGAGCTCCCCAACGCCCCCACACATTGACAAAGACCTCTATTCCAAATTTTAGAAGCACTTTGCATCATACTATCAACAGATAACTTAGTTTCTTGGAGAAAAACCAAATCCGGAGAATGAGCCCGAACCAAATCCCGAATAGCCTTTTGTCTAGGGATGCTATTCATACCCCTCACATTCCATGAAAGCACAATCATCGTGAAGGTTGGGAAAAGTGAGTATCCAAGGTCTTCATTGACCCAGATTCAACCAACGTCTCACCAGCCAACTTAACTTTTTCTTGATCTTTCTTCCTACCCACCTTTTGGGACTTGTCAGGAGTACCCTTTTTAGAGACTTTTGATGCACACCCAAAAGATGAGAAGAAGCATAAAATTTACTCTTTGCAGAGCTTCCAGAACCTGAACCTCCAGCAACACCCACTCCAACATCAACAGAGACCAAAGAAGTACTAGTCCCCATGCACAAATCCCCAAGCCCTGCCTCAGGGGAAAGAAAAGAAGAATCTTTTACTTCCCCAGGAGTCGTCGAAGGGACAGATGCCAAAGACATAAGAGCCATAGGCTCTAGATTGTGAGAAGTAACTGGGTTATCTCCCACATGCATGTCAGGAGAGACCCCCTCCTCATGAATTAAATCATTTAGTGCCTCAAACTTGTTGAAAACTTCCTCCTCCTGACAGTCCTGAAAAGTCCTCTTCATCCCTCGACCTTTATTTTGTGTCCTAACAGGTACAAAACCATCATTATCTGGAGTCACCCCCTGCATGGGTCCATTTCCCTTCTCAGATCCTAAGCTTGAAGAATCCTTCCCATTCCTTGAGTTACCCACACCAGAAGCACGTGGACATCTTCTCTGAAGATGACCATACTCACGGCATAACCGACATCTAAATGGCAGGGTTTCATAATCCAAGGGTTGTGTCCATGAACTAGATCCCACTGTCAAATCAATAGAATCGGGCAAAGGATGACTCAAATAAATCTCCACACAAACACGAGCATAGGAAAAGATCTTCTTCTCCAATGTTTGCTAAGAGGGACCAATTGGCTTACCCAATACTATTTCAATAGATTGAAGAATATCACTCCTCCAGCATTCAAGCGGAAGTCGAGGTAGATGAACCCACACTGGGACCTTGGTCGGCAACTCCTCCGCTGAGATGAAACCAGTATGCCATGGTTTAATGAACAAGCTGACTTGATTGTATTGATTTGAGTCATCCTTTGCCCGATTCAAGTTATCTGAAATGCATGAGAAATCCACTAGGAAGAAGTTATTTGCAGCAAGCAGGATCTCAAAATCCCCCTCCGGATTCCAAGTCTTTCAAATCCAAGGTTCGAGGAAGGGTAAAGAGACCTGCATTCCCAGAAACTTACAAATTAGAACATGCTTACTAAAATATTCAAGATCTTCTACCACCGCCTCCTTTTGAATAACCACCACTGGACGGGCTTGAGCCCTCTCCAAACAATGATTTACCTTTTGCACTTTAAAACAATTGATCCTGGACAAACCCTCGTGTGAAGAAGAGGGATTGAAAACCCCATCCCCAACCTCCATCATAAAATCATCTCTTTTCACCTCCTTTGAGCCACCCTGCAAATCCATGAACTCCACTCCAAATGGCCTTAAACCAAACCCCACCCCACACAAGAGCCCACCCACATCAAAACCTGACGACCCCAAAAAATAATAGTAAACAGGGATCCACAATTCGCTGCCCCTCAAACAGAACCGCACACATCAGAAGGATTTTAGAAGAGCTCCGGACAAACACCTCAACCTGAAACAAAGTCTTACGCAGCCAAAGAATAGAAAGGAGAACAAAAAATAAAGAAAGGAACCCTCCTGACTGTAGCAAACACCCCCCACTCTAGACAACACCTTAACTCCACCGATCCAAATAGAAGAACGCACATACAACAGAGGAAACAGGCATGTAGGCCAGGCCTCACAGGCCGCAGGCACTCGATGAGACAGTCTCCCACAACATCGCCCTCTAGATTAAAAATCTTTCATCTTAATTCCTTTGTTTATGATTCTATTGCCCAATGGTTCAAGCACTAATTTTTTGTAGAGAGTCTACATTCATCTTGCGTCTTTTATAGTCCTTGCCCCTAGTAGAGCCAATTGTTGCCCTAAATAAAATACATTGAATTACTATTATATATTATTTTTAATATAATATAAATTATTTAAGTATAAATTACATTATAATAATATACTTATATTTATTGTTATATATAAAATCTGATATAATATAAAATGTTTAAGTTGTGTTTCAATTTTTGTAAGTGGATTTGTAGATGGTTTGAAGCTATTACTTCTTCATTGAGACCTCTGTTGCACAAAAAATATCATTTACTAAATGGTCTACCATTTGATCTCATGTATTGTACAAATGTATGCAAAAATTAGACCAAGCTTCTTCACAATTAACCTAATTGCAACTTTCCATTGACATTACACAATGACAAAGTATGAAAGTGACTGCTCTACACTCTTTTCCCAAATCAATAATCCTATATTTTTATCACTAGACAAACAAATCCTATCTTATCTTCCATTGTCATATTCATGAAGGATTCTTCCACACATCCTACAATAATAAGTGAAGATTTTGTGGAGGATTAACAATAATTCATCTTCATTAGATCCAACAAGAGCTTCCAATTTTTTTATAATAAAACTATGTAATTAGTCTCAAGTTCTGGTTAGTTAAACAACTACTCTTCTTAAGGAAATCCTACATTTATTCAAGTAGATTTGGTTAAACAATTAAAAAAATTGCAATTCAAATCGACCAACTAATTCACCTGATCCACACAATTGTTTTTTCTTGGTTCAATGTTCATTATGCCTTAACACCTCCTGGGTCCCTCCTTCCACCATTAAGAAGGAAAAACTAGCACAAAACATCAATAATCTCAAAGCTCCTAGACTGTTTGATATTAATGAAACCATTACATACTACTAAAACAAACCTTTGGAAGATGCAAATTAACTACATGTGCAACGCATGTCACATCCAGGCCTCGTGAGGCAACATCTATAACAACCTAGAAACTATAATAACTAAGCAAATGCAACCATTAGAACTAGCATAAATTTCTATGAAAGTAAATCATTTGAATTGCAAAAGTCAACATTCACATGTATATGCTTTCAAAAGGGTTGAAGTTCATATTTTTGGCTTTAGAAATTTCCAAGCAATTGCAAGTTTTAGGTTTAAAGCCACATTCCGCAACCTTTGCTATCATCCTCCCTTCCCATGCCAAAATGAGAGCTTTGGAATAGGGTATGGACACCCATTGAAGCATAAAGGATAGAGGAAATTTGCCAAATATTTATTTGAAATTTCCCTAGTAGACATGTATGCAACAAATGAAAGCATAAAGAAGGCACACAAATTTTTTGATAGAATACCTGAAAAAGATGTCATTTCATGAAACTTTCAACCAAATGCAATTGGCAGACCTATAAAGCCATATTCCACAACCTTCACTAGTATCCTCTCTTCCTGTGCCAAAATGGGAGCTTTGGAATAGACTATGGAGTCATCAACATCTATCAAAACATCATGGAATAAATATTTTTCAAGATATTATAGTTGGAAATGCTCTGGTAAACATGCTTGCAAAATGTGGAATCATAGAAAAGGCACGTGAACTATTTGACAAAATTCCTCAAACAAAGGTTATCTCATGGAATGCAATGATTGTAGGATATGCACAAAATGGATTTTTTGAAAAATCTTTGTATCTTTAACTTTTTAAATAGATGAGCTATATCCTAGCCCATTGAATCACAGGAGCAATGAGCTCTTGCACCATAGACTTCCCATCTCCAGATAGAAAATTTGTAAGCTCCTCTCTGTGAAGCTTCACACAAGTGTGCAATCCATCTCGCCTCTATCAAACTCTCCTTTCATGAAATATCTATAGGAAAAGGCTCTTTCTTGTCTGAAGAGCCCCAAGCGATTGCCTTGAGACTCTGTTCCATTATCTCCTATCTTACATTTTAGTCTTGATCCTTTCAACAGATGAAAGATGAAGAAGGTCACAAATGGGTCGATTAGCTTCTCTGAAAATGTCACAACCATCTTGAAAGATAAGACTATGGAGAGATCTGATTGGGTGCTCTATTATCTCCCTTAAAATCCTCCCTGAATTAATATGCATGCATTTCCCATTCAAAAAATGTGTCTTGCGAGAGCAGTCTACACAACACCCAGACTCTTTGGGAATCTATGTGGCATGAAGCAAAGACTGAAGGGTTGCTAGCGTAGGATTATTGTTATTGTTGTTTATCAATATTTTCAATTGTGATTTATATATTATGCTTGATAATATGGTCATTAGAGTTTTTTAATGTCTTATACTCGACAATGTTATCATTAGAGATTTTTTTTGTAATGTATTGGTCACAAAAAAATATTTTATATAACTAATATTAAGTGAGGTCCTTTACACATCGGATAATATTGGTGAGATATTTCATAATGATTTTTTGCTTTTATGATATATAAATAAATCAAGGGGTTAAGGTTTAGGTGTTAATGGAATTATTATTATAATATTATATTTCATTTACAAATAATAAAAGTTAAATTTTCAATTTATAGAGTAATGTATTATAGGAATTGTATATTACAATTTTTTTTTGTTTCAAATTGAATCTTATAATTTTAAATAAATATAATAAGATAAATTGAATATGCATAATGGTTTTCTAGATATTTATGATGATTTTTATTTCTATGTAGTGTATCCATAGCAATGGAAGTCACTTTGAAGTTATTACGCCATACAATTTATTCGGCGTAACCCACTACACAACTAAAGTGCAATAACTAGTAGTAATTTTAAAATAATTATTTTTATCACTTTGAAGTTATTACTCCATACAATTTATTCGGCATAACCCATTACATAGCTAAAGTGCAATAACTAGTATTAATTTTAAAATAATTATTTTTATAAATCAGATTAAGACTATAAATTGGGTCTCTAAATATAATTTTAGAGGCACTTTATATTCAAATATAATGTAAATGTTTATATCAAAGTATATTTTTCATATCTCTCTATATATACTAGCATACGTATATTAAATATTAATATATATAAAATACGCCAAGAGTTATCTTGTCTTAAGGCGCCTATTTTCATCAACTTATTCAAAACAATAGTAAATGGTCTATTTTCTATCACTATTTCAATCAATCAAATAATATATGAGCAAAATAAATTAGGTGGAAAGACTTAATAGTGAAATAAAGCTAGAAAATATTCAATAGCATATTAGAGATTAAACACAAAGATGCTTAGTTGTCTTATTAGTTCCTTGTGAAATTTGAATTGACTAATTTTAATTATAATATGATTTTCAATGCATATGTCCAATTTTTTCTTTAAACAAATGTGATGCAATTGTCAATTAAGATAAGATCAAATATTAAATTCATGTATTTTCTTCACAATGATATAAGATAAGGTAGCCAAACCCTAGTTTTGATTCTAGCGCGTATTAAGAAAATGTAACCTTGCCAAGTTCCAAACCAAATGAGCCCTAGCAAGTCCAACAGACTCAACTTGGGAGACTTTCCATCCCACTCAATAATAAAACAACTGCAAATAAAAAGAAATAAACCTTACAACTCCTTGAATCCTTGTTTTGTTTTACTACAACAATAGATTATAACAATGCAATTAGTTTCAATAAGACTAAAGCCAAATTTGTGATAACTAAAGTCAAGTGAATCCAAAAAATGTAAAGCCAAACCTATGAGAAATCCAACTCTAGGAGAAGAAAGTCAAACCTGCAACTACGAAGTTTTGAAATGGTTATGATCCAACAACCTCTTAGATAAGAACATTTAAAGAAAGTTGTCAATAAAACGACATCTAGCAAATTCACCGTCAGCAATGGAAAATTCACTACCAACAATTTTTGGCAGTTAATTTTCTGTCATGGTGAATTTTCCTTGGGTGAATTGCTGGGGTGAAATTTCCTAGAGCCGAATAAAACATATTTAAAACCGCTTTAAAAACAAAGCAAAAAAAATAAAACTAGAAAAATAAATAATAAAATAAATACACTATTGAATTTTTATTTTTTTAAATCACAAATAAATATATTGAAATTTCTTATAATTATAAAAAATATATTTGTGTTACTACTATAAATAAATGTTCACTCTAAAAAGTTAAAAATTTATTACATGACACTAAGTATTTAGCTTTAATTTATTTTAATAGGTTGAATTTGTGAATAAAACAACTTTAAAACTTCTTTAAAAACTTAAAAATTTATTAAATTTATTTAGTTTTAATTAAATTGATTTTAAAATCTAAAAAAATAACAATACCGTCACTTGTGTAATACGCCTCTTGATATAACTCTCCACGTAATTATTTTTATTTTACTTTAATTTATCTTTTTAACATTCAAAATAAAAATAATGTATAAATATATATTATAAAATAAAATAAATCTTTATAATTATAATATGAATGATGAAATACTATTGCAATGAGAAAAAATGATGAAAATAAGTGCCTCAAAAAGGATAACTCTAGCCTATTTTATATAAATAATAATATTATATAATACTAACTTATTATAATAATTACTCTAATTAAATTAATTATAATTATTAATATTAAATTTTAGTATTAATAATAATAAAAATGAAATCATTATAAAATTGATTATGATATTAAAAAATAAGTATTTTAGAGTGAATAAGATATCAAATCGGTTTTTAAATCTGCTTTAAATCTATTTTAAATCTTCTTGAAAAAGCGTCTACATACAATAAATGTAGTTATGGTAGCTGCATATCATTTGAACGTCAAATTCAAACTAAAAAGTTTTTCTTTACATTAAATTTTGCATATCTCTCTATATATAAAATAAATTTATTGTCTATAGTTCTTTATCTATAAAACATGCAACAAACTTATCGCTTTAAATAATGATGCAGGCTTGTTGAGATGTGGGAAGAGTTGCAGGCTAAGCTGGATGAACTATTTGCAACCCAATATAAAGCGAGAAAAGTTTTCCTCTTCTGAAGAAGAAAAAATATTATTCTACTTGGTCGCACCCACAAAAGGATATGAAAATCACGGCAAAACCTATCTTGGGAATTGGACATTCCAGCAGGTGACTAATATCTCTTCATGGATGTTCATTTACTTGTCAAACGGGGGAACGTATACTTTGAATGGAGCAGCACTATATGTGCACTAAAAACCAGTTTCAGTCACAACCTAATGGAAACAAATACTTGGAAAGAAATTCTATCTAAGCTACAGGAAGGTAATGCAAAGTTCTCTAACTCAACCATAATTTAACCAAAGCAGAAATCATAATAGCTACAACTGAGAAACAAACTATGAACTGGCCTTATGCTGCAGGAACAATATAAGACTGAGTTTGCACATAAACTTCAAAGATGAAATCCAACTGATGATCAACAAAAAAGGAACAGCTAACTAACTAACTACAGATACTTACTAAGTGGGCCCCCTTAGCAAGCATCTACTAATTACGCAAGTGCTAAACTCAAAACTTCATCAAACTTTATTCATAAACACATAATGGTAAACATTGTTCTGTTCATATGAAAACTAACAACAAACTCTATCTCTTATTATCATACTAACTTTTACATGATATCTTTCTATCTCCCTATGCTCTGCTCTCTTCTACTACCTTCTACTAATGGTACTACTAGTTCACCCGCGCAGGAGGAACATTTATTTAAATCAGGAAAATAACTGACTAACTAACCCTAATAGAGAAAGACATGTATTTGAAATGTATCATGAAATCGAGGAATAGACTTCATAAATGAGTTTATCTGTTCAACCCGATCTAGAGAGAATCTAGCACTCCACTCTTTCTAGATTAACTAATATTTAAAATCCTTCCCAACGGTTTCGGTCAAAGAGTCTTCGCCAGAGCTTCCTCGAAGTTGTGCAGGAAATGGACTTTACTGCAAGGCTGAGATTGGATACGCTTGACTCGATCATACTTTCTTCAACAACCTGTGAAACACAAGGTAACAGATGTGAAAGAAAAGGCACATGGCACACACAATATCTGTTCATTAATCACATATTTAAATCTATTTCATCATTCAAAAACTACATGTGTTATTCCAGTCATTTGGGAAGTCAACAGGGTAATAAATATAGATATGTCAACATGATAAGCTGTAGGAACATGAAAGTGTATTACTACAGGATATCCCCCAATAAAAGGTTTCAGAAGAGTTAAACAACCATGAACAGCAAAAGTAAAGGTTTTAAAAGTACATCATGATATCCAAACTATGAGCATATATTGGGCTCATCATTTGCCCCCTACTTAACCCAATGTTGGTCCTCCAGCATTAAACTTCCTGGTGGTCTCTCTGAAATCAGTGGTTGAGGCATGACCCTGAAATGGAATTCCAAATTTGTAACAAAAGCCTCTGTAACTCTACCACCTTTCAAACCTACGAGCTTATGTGTCTTCATTAAGATTTGTAGCCTGGTAAGGATAAATGGGCCACATTAGCATAGGAGGTCTAAATGTTAATGACATCCATAATTCAAATCTCTTCTGAAGTCCCAGCTGTATGTATTTGCTTGATCATTTAAGAGCTGCTATAACATTTAGGGGACTGTGAGGCTTAGAGTTTCTTAACCCAACGGTTAATCTCTCCCACCTCTTTTCAATTATGGAATATGACAGTCTCCGAGACGAGTATGATTGTTCTTGACCTATTTCCTGAGATCAAATATTTTCACCCTGGTTGTATCATTATTAAAACCATATGCTAAATTAAGCCAGGTTTTCAACATTGTGTGGGGGTTTGAACTCTTAGAACGCAATGGAACAGGCTCATTCCTTTCGGCCTCCTCATATGTTTCCCATTGCCTGCCATAATTTGCTTCATTTTCTGCCCAAGACATAAGTGATCTCAAATGGATGTCATTAATATATAGAAGGGGATTCCACTCTGTTTCAAATGGAATTAAAAATCCATGTAAATAAGATTCATACAAAGAATTTCTTAGCCAATTAGGGGCTAACTGGTATGCATCGTAGAATTATGTAGCAGTGTGAAGAATAGGATCTTGATTTCTGGAAACTCTCATCAGTTGGAACCACAAGAACTATTCCTTGAGGCACAGAGCATAAACTCTGGGTGGTGGTCTGCATTCCATAATCTGATGAGTTACCTTCAGCATTTCATCCATTTTCTCCTTTAATTCTAGAATTTCCTGTTTCTGCCTTTCAACTTCCCTTTTCAGTTTCTTCTTTTCTTCCTCCCATAGAATTTGTTGCATTTCAGTCTGGGCTAGGTGGCAAAAAGTCAGGGTTTGCAATGTAACTGGTCTCCAGGTAGCTTTGACATATTCCAAAAATTTAATTAAAAATGTCTTTTTATAAACAACAATGGCTTGACAATTTGCAGGGGGAAATGTGGCTTCATTGGCTACTTCCAATTGTTCAGTCTATTCCTCCTCTTGTTGTAGGATGAATTCATGTTGCTGCATTGGAGAAGACTATGCTTCCTCAAAAATTTGCATAGCAGTAGCAGCCAAGTCATCAAGACTTGGTACCCCCTTTCATTCTGCTCAATTTCCCTTGTCTCAATTTGTTCCTCTTTAGGAACGAATGAACTTTGTGCAGCACTCTCAGGCACATTCTGAGAAACATCATATTTAGACTCTACAGATTCTTCTAAAATTATAATAACCTCAGGTTTAGGTGAACCAGGGGAGGTTTTACATTGTTTCCTTGTGGAAACTCTTCATGGCAATGTTGCGGCTGCAGGAGGTGCTCTCATAGCCTTCCTCTTTTGGAATTTCCGAGAGGGTTTTGCCTTGTCAGAGGATGATGGTGAACTGGTAATGGCAACAGGTGTTGCTATAGGAGACATTGTTGTAGGAGAAGAACGTTGCCTTTTTTGAGAATGAGGGTCAGATTCTAGGGTTTGTTCTTCCCCATATGACTCTTCGGCCTTTGTTTTTCCTCTCTCTCTCCTACTGGCAGACCTAGTTTGCACGTGGGAAGAGGACTCTGGTGTGAGAGCTGCAGGACCAAGTGCTACAGGAGCAGATGCCGCTTGCCCTATTCTTCTACTAGTAGATGCCATTTCTTCTTTCTTTTTCTGAGGCCGTGGGGTAAGTGCCCTAGGGGGTTCTGGAATTTGCAAGCTCTTTTGGGCAACAAATTGTTGCCAGGAAAGAGGTGATACATCTCTCAAAGAGCATTCAATCAATAGTTTTATAAGACCATGGTGAGCAATAGAATTATCTTTCCCCTGTTGGGTTCCATGGGCACATTGTTCCAGAAATTTTAACAAAAAGTTTAGAACATTTACAGCTAATCCATGCCTCATATGACTTAGCAATTTGAAGTGGTAAAAATGCAGGTAAGAGAAAAAACCTTCACAAGTTAAATACCTGATTATGAAAGTAGCGTATTCTGGATATGGAGGAGGCAATGACACACGCTTGCATCCCTGCTTCGAGACTTCCAAAGGTCCATCAGTGGGTATTGAAAATTCTGCCCTTGCAGAGGCAGCATCCGAAGAAAAATTTTCTCCAACAACTGGAAGCTCGGTTACCTCTACAATTCTTTCTTCAGTTACAACAACTGTTAGACCCCATACAGTAGCCTCCCCTTCAGAAAGGGTTCTCAAAAATTTGCCTGCAGCCTCCTCATTAAAAGCATCTAAACTCAAAAAATAATTCAACCATCCACAGAGGCTAAATGCTTGGAAAGTTTGAGGATTTTGTAGCAATAACTCATGAGCTACAGGCTCATTTCTTACCAACTGACCACCCATGTTCACAGTTTTTCCTTAGCTGAAATCAACTCTTTTTTGAAAATAAAAAATTTCCCTTTCTGCTTTGGTTCTTTCTGTCTCGCCGTCACTTTTCCCTTTCTTTTCAAAAATGAACTTCTTGAACAAGCAGATTTAATTATACTTTACAATGAAAAATATGCAATGAAAAAGACATGGGATCATATTTGGAAAGTACCAGAAAAGAATAAAGAAAGATTATCCAAGCAGTTATGGCAGCAGCGAAAAGACAAGTTTAAAAAGTGGATTATCCCACCCCCTACTTAGAGTATGACATGTGTCACATGTACTAAAGAATAAGCGGAGATCGGGTAATAATGGCTGATACTGACATAGTAGTAAATGAATAAAATGAAATAAATTAATAATGTGATAACAAAAAATATTATGTACCTTTCATTAAATGCTTGTATGTGTTGAGAAAGATGGCGGCTTCTGCATGAGGTGATAGTTGGGAATGAGATCATAATGCAGGGTGGTGCAGATGAATGAGGTGGATGGGTGACATGGGTGGACGAGATGAATGGATGGAATGTATGGATGGAACGAAAGATAAAGAAGTGAGATGTGGTGACAAGTGGAAATGAAGAAAAATGGTTTCCTTAAAAAGGAAACCTTTATTATGAGCATGCATTACAAAATTACGGTGAAGCTGTAGGAGAAAGGCTAAAGCCTTCAGCTACAAGAAGAGTAGTGTCAGGATCCTGAACAAACTGCTGCATGAATTCTTCTTTTGAGACTGGTTTATGGTACAACCAGAGGCGGTGTCCATTAACTAACAACTTGAATCTAATAGGATCAATTGTAACAAGTTGCACGGAACCATTAGCAAATACATTTTCGATTTCATACAGGCCCAACCATCTAGTTTGCAATTTTCTTGGACTGTCCTTATATCGTGAATCATAAAGCAGAGCCCAATCTCCTACTTTGAATTTATTTTCCTTAATGTATTTATCATGCCACCTTGTTCTTTGATTTTGTATTATCTCAGTGTGTTGCAGGGCATTCTTTCGAAGTTCATCCAGAGCATTGAGCTGCATGATTATGTCCTTCTGTGCATTTGTTAAATCCATGTCCATCTCTAATGCTGTTCGTAGAGTCTTATGTTCAAATTCTATTGGCATCACAACTGTTTTACCATATACCATTTCAAAAGGTGTATATCTTGTAGCAGTTTTCCAGGTAGTACGGTAGGCCCATATAGCTTCTGGTAGGCTTGTGGCCTAGTCCTTCCTATGCAAATCTACAGTTTTAGTCAAAATGGTCTCTATGTCCCTATTTGTGACCTCAACCTGGCCATTGGCTTGGGGGTGATAAGGAGTTGATTTCCTGTGCCGTATATTGTATTCATTGATTAAAGTTGTGATAAATGTAGAAGTAAATTGTTCTCCTTGATCAGTCACTATCTCCCTAGGAACACTAAACCTAGTAAATATTTCCTCATAGAGGAATTCAACCACTTTATTATCCCTAGCATGTTTCATAGGTTTAGCTTCTACTCATTTTGTGACATAATCTGTGCATACAATGATGTAGGACTTACCATTAGAAGGTGGATCAATTGGTCCTACAAAATCCAGTCCCCATTTTTCAAAAGGTGTAACTACAACTTGTGCAAATAGAGGCATCTCGTCAGATCGAGTTGGCCTTCCCATCCGTTGGCATCGGTCACATCTCCTGGTATATTTGGCTGCATCTCTATGCAAAGTTGGCCAATAGTAACCAATATTTAAAATCTTCATTGTTGTCCTTTTGGCAGCAAAATGTCCACCACACGGCTCATCATGGCTTGCACGCAGCATATCATGAGTGTCCTCCTCTTGTACACATCTCCTCATAACTTGATCGGGCCCTATATAAAACATGCAATCTGCAATCCAGGAAAAGTTAAAGCTTTTCTTTACCAATAATCTATTTTCCTTAGGGGAGAATTGAGGAGGAGTTCTTCCTATTGCCAGATAATTTTCTATATCAGCATACTATGGGTGAATAACCTTGATTACAAATAGGTGCTCATCAGGAAAGGAGTCTTCAATAAGTGCAGAGTCATCTTGCCTTTGAATTCTAGAAAGGAAATCAACAACTACGTTGGATTTACTTGGCTTTTCCACAATTGTAATGTCAAATTCCTGTATCAGCAATAACCATCTTGCCAGTCTCCCAGATATTGAGGCTTTGTTCATGAGATACCAGATTGCTGCATGATCAGTGTGGACAAATATCTGATAACCGATGATATAATGCATGAACTTATTGAGGGCATAGATGATTTCCAACATTTCTTTTTCTGTAACAGTGTAGTTGAATTCATCCCCTTGCATATTTTTGCTTATCTAGTAGAGTGCATGTTTTGTTGAACCATCCTTCTACCCTAACACTGCTCCGATTGCATAATCCGACACATCAGTATGAATATGAAATGGAAGTGACCAATTAGGTCCTTTCAGAACAAGTGCCTGTGTAAGGGCGACTTTCAAATCAAGAAATGCTTTTTCACATTCTTCTGTCCACGCAAAATCTGCATCTTTCTTCAGCAGACTATATAAGGGACTTGCTATTTGGCTGAAGTCCTTGATGAATCTTTTGTAGTATCCAACATAGCCTAGAAAACTCCGTACCTCTTTCTGCTTAGCAGGATAGGGTAATTTAGAGATGACTTCAATCTTAGTAGGATCAACCTGAATTCTTGCAACAGAAATATACTGACCAAGGACTATTCCCTCCTGCATCATCATGAAGCACTTTTGACTATTTAGCGATAGGTTGTGATCTTCACATCTTTGTAGTACTTTCTCCAAGTTGGCTTGAGCTTCCTCAAATGTCGTACCATAAACAGTAAAGTCATCCATGTATATTTCTATGCAATCATTTGAGATATCCGAGAAGATACTTATGACTATCCTTTGGAAAGTTGCAGGAGCATTACAGAGACCAAAAGGCAGAACTGAATAGGAAAATTTTCCCCAAGGGCATGTAAAAGTAGTTTTTTCTTGATCCTCAGGAGCAATCTTTATTTGATTGTACCCACTGAAGCTATCCAAGAATGAGAAGTACTTTTTCCTAGCTAAATTATCTAGAACTTGATCAATGAATGGAAGAGGAAAGTAATCTTTCTTTGTTGCCAAGTTGAGCTCTCTGTAATCTACACATACCCTCCATTTCCCTCATTTCTTAGGAACAATGACCAATGGGGAAACCCACTGACTATCGGAGATTGGGTAAATAAAGCCAGCTGTTAACATTTTCTGCAATTCTTCTTTAACAATTTCTCTCAAAGCTGGATTAATCCTTCTTTGAGACTGCCTGATAGGTTTGAAGTCACTATTAATATATATGTGATGTGTACAAAGTTTTGGGTCTAAACCCCTCATATCCCCATAGTCCCATGCAAAAGATTTATGGTGGGCTTGCAGCATTGAGGCTAGGGCAGTTTGTTGAGATGGAAGCAACTTATTATTAATATGCAGACAGCGGCCTGGAGATACTTCTACCTGTTTGGTGAGATCACTTATTGAGGGTTTTGATAAAGGTGGTGCCTGTATATCACATAATAGAAAATCATGATGGCTCTTAGGATCCAGTTGCTACAGGAAACATTGCTGAGAACTGTTGTCCAAAACAGATGGGCTATTCAAATCAGAACTAAACTGCAAAATGTGTAGAAGCAGGTTATCTTCACTTTAAAGCTGAGAAAATGGGTCAGTTTGTAGCATCATTAACTGAGCTAATGAATTGGCTTCTTTAAATTCTTCTCCTAGATCTGGCCAAATTGGTTGAGACAAATCTGGCAGGGGTTGTGCAGGTGGGTATAAAGCCAATTTCTTCCTTGACTGACCATCAGAAATTGTCATGTCTCCTGATCGACATCCTATAAGGGCATCAGTTGTAGCTAACGAGGGTCTTCCTAGGATAATAGGATATCCTCCTAAGGTTTCCTTAGTGGACAATATGGTGAAATCAATAGGGTATTCCCAAGACTCAAGAGTGACAATGATGTCTTCAATCACTCCATTAGGTGTAACCGTGGAACTATCAACAAGCTGCAGGACAGTCGGTGTAGACCGAATGTTTGGAATATTCAAACACTCCATAGTGTGCTTGGTCATCACATTAATGGCTGCACCAAGGTCAACCAGAACATTTCTTACAACTTGACCATTGATATTTATTTTGACTATAGGACTTCCAGGATCAGTATATTTTGGAATGACAACCTTCCCCAACATAATATCGGCTAACTGTCCTAGGACATGCATAGTTTGGGGATCCTTTTTCTTTCTCCCTCGTTTCTTTAAACAAGCCTCTTTAATGGCTTTTACATAGACTGGAACATCTTTAATAGCTTGAAAAAGAGGAATTTGAACTTGTACATTCTTCAACTGCTCTAGAATATCAAAGGTAGGCTCTTCAATGGTCTTGGGTGTAGTCATTTGCAATCTTTGAGGAAAAGGTGGTGTAGCTTGAGGCTGCAGGATAGGTTCCTTAGAGGTAGTAGCTGATAAAGGAATATCTTATGCATGATCAATAGGTTGTTCAGCAGTAGAGTCTAGAATCTCTGTAATTATAGGTGGCTGTGGAGCAAGGAGAGTGGTTCCAGACCTGAGATGGATATCATTGATATTCAGGGCATAAGTTGGATATTGGTTAACTTTTACAAAATACATAGGTTGTTGTTGTTGTTGCTACTTATTATTAGGATTTGGCAATGGTTGAGTAGGCATAGGCGTTTGTTTTGGAGGGCCAGTATTTGTTGCAGGTGTTGTAGGAGGGGGCATAAGGGTTGGAGGTTGTGGCTGCTGAGACTGTAGGAATTCAGGGGGTTGGTTCTACCACTGCTGAGAGCCTCTCCATTGAGGGTTCTGCTGCCAGTTACCTGGAGGTGGAGTCCATTGTGCTTGTGGCTATTGCCAACCTCCTTGAGGCGGTTGCCATTGAGGGCTCTGATAGTTAGGCCAGTATGGTTGAGGAGCATTCCAAGGTGGAGATGGGCCATATGTAGGTTGCCATTGGTTATTATAATTAGTGTAAGGGTTACCAAAAGTGAAAGGATCTTGAGGCATACCTTGTCTTGGAGCCCATGGTCTCCTTTATGCAACAAAGTAGACTTGGTCATCATCACCTTCTATCATCTTAAAATCAGTAGGTAACTGTTTATCCTCCATGTTGGCCACCATCTTGTATCTGCAATCATGTTTCTTTTGTCTACAATGTGGACAGATCTCAGCCAGGATTGCCTCAGCCTCTACATGTTTCTTGCGAGCTTGCATGGTATACAACTGTGTAGCCATGTTGTTAATGATGTCCTGCTTGAAATTAGACAAGAAATTTGTGCTCTCCATTTGGGAAACTCCACTGGAAGAAGACTTGCCCATAGTAGCTTGATGACCTCTACCCTTCTTCACAATTGCTCAGGAGTAATTGAGACATATCTGCTTGATATCATCCCAAGATGCTTGGGTTATATCGCCTCCTCCCATCAGGTCCAGGGCATCTATATAGGTATCACTGATTCCCCTTAGAAAAAGTAGTTTATGAGATTCTTCGTTGAGAGTATGGTTTGAATTATTTTTCAGATAAAACAAGAATCTTGAGATAGAATCCTCCAGACTTTCATCCTCCTTCTGCTGAATTCTGAATATATCATCACCTTTACTACCACTCTTACAATATTCCTTGTATTTGTCAAGAAACTTTGTCTGCATGGCTGCCCAACTATCAACAACACCCCTTCCCAAACTCATGAACCATCTGAGAGCTCCCTCCTTCAAGGTAGCAGGAAACAATTTTAGTTTGTGAGCATCTGTAGTGTAATCATAGCTGTGATAGAGGATATCAAACTCAAATAGGAAAGTTTATGGGTCCTCCATAGCTAGGCCATAGAACTTGGGAAGTAATGAAGAAGGAATATTTTTAAGGTTATCAGTATCTTGCTGGGAAACAATAGGAAACTCAAAAGCAAGAGGTGGATTAGATGGATTGTGTGCCATATTTGCTTGTTGGAGTACCAAAGCAAAAGGATTTTCCTCAGGTTCTTTGTCAGCTGGGTCAAATGGCAATTCAACAAACAGGTTTTCAGGGAGAAACCTTCCCAGCGCGTCTCTTCTTCTATGCATGCAATAGAATGAATAGTGATTTGAAGGATTTTGGAAATTCTTGATTAACAAACTAAACTAATGCTAAAAATGACTTCTGACAGGTTCTTAGCTTGACACCATATACTAGGGAACGTATACTTTGAATGGAGCAGCACTATATGTGCACTAAAAACCAGTTTCAGTCACAACCTAACAGAAACAAAAACTTGGAAAGAAATTATATCTAAGCTATAGGAAGGTAATGCAAAGTTCTCTAACTCAACCATAATCTAACCAATGCAGAAATCATAACAGCTACGACTGAGAAACAAACTATGAACTGGCCTTATGCTACAGGAACAAACACAGGGATGGATTCCCGATGCTGCAGGAACAATATAAGACTGAGTTTGCATAGAAACTTCAAAGATGAAATCCAACTAATGATCAACAGAAAAGGAACATCTAACTAACTAACTACAGATACTTACTAAGTGTGCCCCCTTAGCAAGCATCTACTAATTACGCAAGTGTTGAACTCAGAACTTCTTCAAACTTTATTCATAAACTCAGAATGGTATACATTGTTCTGTTCATATGAAAACTAACAACAAACTCTATCTCTTATTATCATACTAACTTTTACATGATATCTTTCTATCTCCCTATGCTTTGCTCTCTTCTACTACCTTCTACTAGTGGTACTACTAGTTCACTTGCGCAGGAGGAACATGTATTTAAATAAGGAAAAAAATTGACTAACTAACCCTAATAGAGAAAGACGTGGATTTGAAATGTATCCTGAAATTGAGGAACAAACTTCATAAATGAGTTTATCCGTTCAACCCGATCCAGAGAGAATCTGGCACTCCACTCTTTCTAGATTAACTGATATTTAAAATCCTTCCCAATGGTTTCGGTCAAAGAGTCTTCGCCAGATCTTCCTCAAAGTCGTGCAGGAAATGGACTTTACTGCAAGGCCAAGATTGGCTACGCTTGACTCAATCATACTTTCTTCAACAACCTGCGAAACACAAGGTAACATATGCGAAAGAAAAGGTGCATGGCACACACAATATCCATTCATTAATCACATATTTAAATCTATTTCATCATTCAAAAACTACATGTGTTAGACCAGTCATTTGGGAAGTCAACAGGGTAATAAATATAGATATGTCAACATGATAAGATGCAGGAACATGAAAGTGTATTACTATAGGATATCCCCCAATAAAAGGTTTCAGAAGAGTTAAACAACCATGAACAGCAAAAGTAAAGGTTTTAAAAGTACATCATGATATCCAAACTATGAGCATATTTTGGGCTCATCACTACCATGACAAGCTTGGGAACAAGTAATTACTGAGTCCCTCCTATAATAATTATACATTAGAATACAAATCCCCTATAAGTACTGATGGTAGCATCCTAGGAATTGTTTTTGTTTAGGTAGTCTGAATTCCTCAGTTAATTTTCTGTAAACATCCTAGAAAATTGTTTGTCCAGTTGATTATAGCCAATGGCAAAGATCTCTGAAATAGCGAAGCTACTGCCAGGACGAACAGACAATGACATAAAAAATTGAGAGTGATTTAAAATTTCCACATAAGATTTTGTGAAGCCTAAAATTAGATTGTTCAACTGCTGGATCCTCTCCCCTACATACTATCAATCTAACCTATTTTACAAAATACTCCCATAAAGTGCAATGACTACTTAGCATGCAAAAAATGTGTTTGTTCAGAGAACCTAACAAGATTTAAGCTACTCGGTTGAACAAACAAATGTTGTATTATTGAAAAATATTTAAAAACCTTCATGTAAATGAAATTCACGATTATAATTTCCATCTCTGCACCCTCTATGTGTGCTTTTATAATTGTTGTGCACCATGTCATGCATATACTACTATCACTATAACTGATAAGGTCACAAATCACAATTCACATGTGTTGTATATTATTTTATCTATAAAAAATCGAAGAAATCATATAAATGTTCGTTGCTTGAAAATTAATGAAACTATTGATGGATTGTTGAAAAAAGAAAAACCTTAGATGCTTTGTATTGCAATTAGAATGGTATGACAAATCCACTATAATCAACTTAAATACAATATAGAAATCAGATAAGCTTATATTTTTAATTAAACCAATAGATAATATAAGATTCATCTCTAAGTTAAAAGAGGTACTTAATTCTTAAGAAAGAAAAATCAAGTTCACTCTTTATAGTATTTATTAATGTTTTCCTTGGTTCATGCTCATGTTCCCATCCTTTTTAAAAAAAATTGAAGAGACTCCATTCTAGATATCACAGTGAACTCTTGTGATAAAAAAAATATATTGTAAAATCAATGTTTTACTATCTAATACAATAAGAAAAACTAGTTGATTCTTTCAATTTGATAGCTTGATATACATATTTAGCTATTTATAATGTAATAAGCTCTACAATAGTTGTCATTACCTATGCATTTTTCAAAGTAATTTATTTTCAAAGAAGTCTTGAAAAGAATGAAATATAGTTAAAAATTAAAAAAATTATAGTCTCAAGAGTATCTTTTCAATTCCAAACTAGACATTGAAATATACCAAAGCATGGTTTTCAATCCTATTCATTTAATAGTGATTAATATTCCAATTTTGAGATTTTTCTTGTATCGAAAACACAAAGGAATTTCATACATCTTGGAAACCATCATAGTTCTTATACAAATACAGAGTATCATCTTTGTTTCAATTTCACAGCTTCTTCTAATCTCACATCACTTGAGATTTAAAAGAGAAATTTCAAGCATAACATAACGATGCATATAATTATTCCTTTATATACAATACTATGAAATACTTCAAAAATTGATCAATTTTACAAAGCACTAAGTGTGCTTTTCATACAGCTTTCATAATACAAAATATAACACAATGAAGTACCTTTACAACTTTCAAAATGATGTATCTTTTTCTGTTCAACGTCATCATAAATTGAATCAAAGAAATATTTATAATGTCCTGTATTTCTGCACTGAAGAAAAGAACTTCCATGAAACTATTTATGTTTAACCATCTTGTAACTACTAACAAAATGCTTTGTCAACAAGAGAAGCATTAAGGATTAACTATTCTTTACCCATATAAGCCAATAGGAGATAACCAACTCTACACAGGAAAACCCTTAAAACATTGTATTTTGCATAAACATAAGGGTTAACAAAAAAATGTAGCATAAACCTTTAACTAGATTTGAACTAGGGTTTTAAAAAAAAGCTATAAACCCACAAATAGTCTCAACAATATATACAAACTGCCCAAAAATAAACCTTTACAAAAGACTCTCTAGTACCACAATATATACAAAGTAATATGATATGTAAACAATGTTAACTAGATAATATAAGGCTGGAGAATGTATCACAACCTACTGCCCATAAATTTTCTTAATCACAACTAGGTGCAACTCATACACCCAATTAACAAAGACTTAATCTTTTGCAAAAACCAACTAGTTACAGAATGAAGAAAGAAAAAAACTTTGACACCAACAATAACACAAGATAAGAGAATAATACAAAGCATTTAAACCAACAAGATAACAAAAAATAGTACCAATGGAGCTTCTGACTTTGCTACTCTATTCCCTTTAACATTCATCATGGCTACGCCACTGTATAGAAGCAAATTTGCACCCCATGTGAAAATTCACCACCACTTTAGAAAACCAAGTTCAAAGGCTTAATTCCACCTAAGCCCACTGCTTGCATCCCACTTGGTGCCTGTTTTGAGCGTCAGTGGAGGGGTTCCTATCGGGAGTGCCCGAGCGGCATGTAGACGTCTGCATGGAACACTTACATCCCTAGCAGATTCTTGTCGTTGAACTTGCAGAGGTGTTACACTCCTCAATGGGGGTCAAGTTCTAAAACCCCCTTTAGTCAATTGACCCGAATATGGCCATTTTCTTCCACTCTTTCTTCAAGTTCATCCCTTCAACATTCAATCAAACTTCTTCTAAACCCTTCACAACTTCAGGCTTCTATTCTCACACTCTCACATTCATTTTCAAGCTCTCAAACAACATACTAACACCCCATTATAACAAACACAACACTCCATAGCATTGGTAGAACAAGTGGGGAGATAAACACCATTGTAGTAAAGGCTCGAGTACTCTCATTTTCTCCCCCAAGCAACCTTGAGCACTCTTGGTGGAGGTGGTAAGCTTCCCTCTCTTCCCTTCTATCATTTGGTTGAGTTAGCACTTTACTATTTTGTAGTGCTTTTGTGCCCTTTATTACATTACTTTCTTTATCTCATTTCCTTTGGCTATCCATGGAGGTGGAAACACCTAAACGGGGGTCTAACTGAGGCAAGCCCCTATACAGCCACCCAAAATTTTCCTCTCTTATTGTGTGAAGGAGTACGGGCTCTTTGAGGGATCAACTAGAAAATGAATTCCTTGATGAGATCCTTCTTGCTCTCTTCACCCTTACATTCTCGCTTTACAATATTAGATAATATTTCATTTATTTAATCACAACATTCTAGCCCTTTAGTTAGTCATCTGGGCCATTATCTAGTTTTCCTTGGTTTGACCACGCCTTTACTATTGTTTGGTCAAACAGACTCCAACACACTTTAGAGACACTAGTTCGCTGTGCTATTGTCCAGATACTACGCTTTCATCCCTAGATAGAGAGCTTCCAAAGGAATAGTGTTGGACTTGAAAAATGGCTTGCCTAGCCTCTTCCTTCATTTTGGGTCTGCAGAGTGATTGAGAGGCCTTACAGTCCTCGTTACTCTTGGCTCGTATTTTCTAACACTGTGCTTAGCTGAGGTAAGTTAGGGAAGCCTCTTGCATCTTGACCCTCCGTGACCTGGGGTCTTACATTCGGTGGTCCCCCTCTCTTACATTTTTGGTGAACTTGATGTGAACCATTTTGGTTCCATTTTTGTAGTCCTACAGCTCCTTTCCTCATGTTCTAGGAGCATTATAGGTGTGAGTGTTGTGAGGATACTGCCTTACAACCAGCCTACAACCCCTAGTTGGCATAGTTGGAAGGTTTCAAAGGTATTACACGACAAAACCTTAATTGGGTCACCATCTTATTCGTTAACCTTTAGGGACTCCATGAAAGCATTGTCTAGTGTACGTAATGGCCTCTTTCTTGCATCAACCTATCCCCTATGTGTAGCCTATGGATAGTGGTATTGGCATAACTTTCACTTCATAGGACCTACCGATGGGCTTTATCAAAGAACCATCTCCTCTTTACATTCCTACATGGATCAATAGAAACATTGTAGCAGGTGTTCTCGTTGATCTAACATCATAAGTGAACATAATAATAGAGGAGATTATGTTAGTAAAATTCTTACACAAGGATGTGTATGATTCCCTCATGAGTACTATCTGCACACATGATGAGATTTATATGCCCCCTTTAGGTAGCATTACCTTGTTGGTTTTGGTGGGACCTAGGTCTGTGAAACTCCTGTTTAACTTTATCCCTGGGTCTAAACTCTTTAGGGTGAAATTAGGTATCCCTTGGTTGGTGGCGATGAATGTGGTACCCTCTATCGTGCATACATGTCTAAAATTTATTAGTGGAGGCTCCATGCACGTAATCCATGACACCAGTTATAGACCATTAGTTGCATGTAGCAACTACTCCCTAGACCACTCCTGGCCTACACCCGTTGGTCCTCTTCCACATAGGATGGACCTTTGGCACCAAATATATCAGAACTATAATAAAGGGTGTCTAAGGCCGAAAGTGAGATGCCCTCCCTCACCTTATGCCATTTCAAATAAGGCTTGTTTAAAATCTTACAATGATGTAGCTAAGGAATAGAAGAAGGAAGAAGAGAAGTGGTCTCACAATCCTCCTTCTTCCTCTTTCGTTGGTCAGTTTGGCGCTTCCTCTTGCTCTACTAAGCTACCATCGGGTTCTACTCCTCATCTGTAGGAAAATCCTATGGTATGCACTTGGCGAAGGCCTAAGCGTCCTACTTTTGAACTTCCTATTCTGCCGACAAAACCTAGACCCGTTTAGTATAACAGGAAGAAGGTCTCCCAAGGAAAAACCTCTTTGTCTCAACCTCCACCTACTGCTCATGCTCCTAAGGCAGTAAATGGAAAGAGGCTCACCACCAAGGCTCTTAAGTTGACTCCTCCTATCACTCCTCAGCTTGTTCCCCCTACTTCTAAGTATGAACTTGTCCCCCATCAGAAACGACTATGGTGGATGTTCTTATGGTTGAGAAGGAGCCCCCTAATCCTTCGTAACCTCCAGCCCCTAGCTCCAAGAGTCATAGAAACTATCTTGCACGTGAACACGAGTGTCGGCGAGATGCTCTCCTAGCCGAGTAGGTTTCCTCGCAAAGGAAGGAGGAAGAAATGACCGCCCCTTCTTTAGGGCCTCCAACAACGTCTTCTTCCTCCCTTCCTTCTGCCTCCCTTCACTCTGGTCCCGTACTACTCTTACCTCTCATTGTGAGCTCAAATGTGCCTAACCCTAAATGGGTATATGTGTTTATTGCTCCCTCAATGGAGCCACCTTTGCTGATGTCCATTCTAGATATCCATCATTTCTTGAAGTGCATGGATATGGTTAAAACCTCAGTTGTATCTGTTGCGGTTCTCTCCTCTTCTTCCTCTGCACCTCTAGCATCATTCATGGGGAGTTCATCTCCTTCAACGAAACAGAAGGCAGAGGGTGGTCCTTCTCGAAATGAAGGATGTAAGAAAAGTCTGCCTCACTCTTAAGGCATCCTTGCATTGAATTGTTCTATTTTGGTGATGGAAATAGTCCCAGCTTCCCCTGAGTTTGTCACCACTCCTGAGTCATTTGACGAGCTTTGCAGTGAACCTCAAGTGCTACCCATCTTGTCCATTGAAGCTAGACATGGTGCCCCTATGGGGTGCATGTTTAATTGTGTGGATGAGGTTCCGACCTTGTTAGCAATATTCATTAAGTCATTGACGTTGACTCTGCAAGAGCTCAATGTAGTGGACCTCGATGGGCTCTCTTCATTGGCCCTTGTTGCGGGAGGACCGAACAGTCCTCATCTTAACATCCCACCATTGTAGGATCATTCTCCTTCCCCTTATAAGGATTTAGATATGGAAGCAGACAACATCTTGGCTAATCAATGATAGGAGGAGGCCCTTTCTTGATCCCGTGTGTGTGTGTGTGTGTTTTTTGATGTGTTCCCTCAAACACATGCTATGTGTTCCTAGATGATCCTCGCCACCCCTATTGGTGCTTAGATACAGGCATGGTTTTTGTGTCATAAATCTTCTTCTATTTGTATCATCATTCTTCAATGTTTGTGCTTATTTTTTGATAAATTGGGGATGATGCAAAGCATTGGGGGCATTTAGGCTTCCCTTCCATGTTGAACCAATTTTGTATTTTTACTTTTTCTTCTCGTGCATTCTTCACATGGTCCAATATAGTAGGGGGTTGATGATAGTTAATTTATATACTATTACTATACATATATATATATATATATTTATGAGCAGTTCTAACCCTGAAATATTAGACTACCCCTATGCCCTTTATCTTTCTCTCTCTTTTTTTTTTTTTTTTCCTCCTATGTGTGACAACATTCTTTCTTTAATGTCTCAGTTTTCATAAAATGCATTTATTATCAATGAATCTTTTCTTGAAAGCCCTCGCAAACATTTCTTCATAATTGCATTCTCAACTTGAAACCCTAACAAAATGTGTTTCCTTCATCATTGGTCTATAAACAAAGGATTTGAAAACCTTCCTCTGAAGTGGGAACAACTCTGATCTTCCCCTCGCATGAGGGAATATTATTCCTTTCGAATTCCTTGATGAAGTGAACATCTTTTAAAAGGATTCCTTCATGAAGGATCGATTCAAGAAAGAGAACATTCACTTCCGAATTGTGTGTCCTTTGAGTGGACCCTCTCTTCACGGCGGGTTCACAAGGGATACCTTCGAAAGTTGTCAAAACTATTGATAGTTTGTGCGACTGCCCAGTCACTCGCTTACGTGGCATCTTCCTAACTCTGCAGAGTCCACTTTCTTAGGTTTCCTCCATGTGAGAGATCTTGGGGGATACCTCCCAATAGGACTAAAAACCTATAGGGTGCTTTCCTTCAAGCTTCCTCCATGTGAGAGGTCTTGCGGGTGGCTCCCCTGCAGGGTTGAAAACCTATAGGGTTCTTTCCTTTGAGCTTCCTGCATGCAAGAGATCTTGGGGGTGGATCCCCTGTAGGGCACTTTTTTGGGTGTTCTCCATGCTTGAGTTTGTGGAGAATACCTTCCCTATAGGACTGAGAGCATGTAGGGTGCTCCTTTGGGTGTTATTCATGCTTGATTTCATGGAGAATACCTTCCCTATGAGATTGAGAGCCTATAGGGCACTTCTTTGGATATTCTTCATGCTTGAGTTCATGGAGAATACCTTTCCCCTATAGGATTGAGATCCTATAGGGTGCTTCTTTGGGTGTTCTTCATGCTTGAGTTCATGGAGAATATTTTTCCCTACAAGACTGGGAGCCTATGAGGCACTTCTTTGGGTGTTCTTCATGCTTGATTTTGTGGAGAATACCTTCCTTGTAGGATTGAGAACCTGTAAGGTGCTTGCTTCCTTCAGGTCTCCTCCATGCTAGAGTTTTTGGGGGACATCTTCCTTACAAGACCAAGAACCTGTAAGGAACTTTCTTTCTTCAACTTCATAGTTTTGAGTAGTTATGAAGTCTTTTTCTTTCCCTAACCTTCAGGTACACTAGACTGAGTACTGCTTCCTCAATGGTTTAGGTATACATCACTAACCCTACACTCTACTTGATCTACTTTACTGAGCACTCATTAGTATTTGTGCTCACTAAAGTGGGGGCAAAGTGTATAGGAGAAAATTTTCACCCCATGTGTGAATTCCCCTTTTTCCTCTTTCCATTTTAGAAAACCAAGTTTGGAGGCTTAATTCCACCTAATCCCGCTGCTTGTATCCCACTTAGCACTTATTTTGAGCGTAGGTGGAGGCATTTCTGTTGAGGATTCCTATGGTTGAACATCCAGAGGCATTACACTCCTCAATGGGGGTCAAGTTGTAATGCCCCCTTCAACCGACCAACCTGAATATGGTTGTTTTCTTCCACTCTTTCTTCAAATTCATCCCTTCAACATTCAATCCAACTTTTAAACCCTTCACAACTTTAGGCTTCAATTATCTCACTCTCACATTCACTTTCAAGATCTCAAGCAGCATACTAGCACCCCATTGCAACAAGTACAACACTCCATCACATTGGTAGAACAAGTGGGAAATGAAATGCCATTGTAGTAGAGGCTCGAGTACTCTCATTTTCTCCCCCAAGCAGCCTTGAGCACTCTTGGTGGAGGTGGTAAGCTTCCCTCTCTTCCCTTCTATCATTTGGTTGAGTTAGCACTTTACTGTTTTGTAGTGCCTTAGTGCCCTTTATTACATTACTTTCTTTATCTCATTTCCTTTGGCTATTCGTGGAGGTGGAAACACCTAAACAAGGGTATAATAGAGGCATGCCCCTATATAGCCACCCAACATTTTCCTGTCTTATTGTGTGTAGGAGTATGGGCTCTTTGAGGGATCAGTTGGCAATAGAATTCCTCGATGAGATCCTTCTTTCTCTCTTCACCCATGCATTCTTGCTTTACAATATTAGAGAATATTTCATTTATTTAATCACATCATTTTGGCCCTTTAGTTAGTCAGTTGGACCGTTAGCTAGTTTTCCTTGGTTTGACCACGCCTTTACTGTTGTTTGGTCATATAGACTCCAACACACTTTAGAGACGCTAGTACACTACGTTGTCATCCAAAGACTGAGCTTTCGTCCCCAGACAGAGAGCTTCCAGATGTGTAGTTTTGGACTTGAAAAATGGTTCGCCTAGCCTCTTCCTTATTTTGGGTCTACAGAGTGACTGAGAGGCCTTACAGTCCTCATTATTCTCACCTTTCATTTCCTAACACTATGCTTAGCTGAGGTAAGTTAGGGAAGCCTCTCGCATCTTGACCTTCTATGACCTAGGTCCTTGCATACAGTGGTCTCCCTCTCTTACAACCACAAAACCTAGCAAGCATGTTGTGCCCTAGTTCGAAAGAATGAAACACATTATCACTGCAAAATGATCTTGGCAAGACTTTCATTATGTCATTTATGACATATGATGCTTTGAACTCGATGGGATTTATTTCCCTTTTTTATCACAATTTATTTGAGCATATTAATACCTAGCTCTTTTACTTTGTATTATCACAACCTTTGCATTAGGTATTAGAGAAACTTTCTTAATGAAATCAGTATGCTATGCAATTATCCTCTTTTTTAGCATGCCAATGAAATAATCAAATGAACCATGACCAAATAATATATTTGTTTGACCTATGAAAATGTGATTCAAAGTATTGCACCTTATATACCAAACCAAACACCAATACCAATGATGCCATATGTGGGTATGTGTAGGATCATCATGGAAAAAATAGGCCCTTAAGTGGTAAAATATTTTAAAAAATCAAAGTTAGGCAACTTGATGTAAAAATTTGAATAATTTATCTATATTATTTCAAAAATATGTAGGAATAGAATCTGTAGAAAATTTAATGTAGTTTCTAAACCACTAGGTTTATTTAAAAACAAAAAAATCTATTTGGTGAAAATTTTAAATTTTAATTCAGTGGTACTTAAATTGTAAGGAAAAAATAAGAAATAGGTTTCTATCTGACCACCCTAACCACAATAATTTAATGATAATATTTTTTTATAATATTTTAGATATAGGTAGAGTACTCATGTCCCGATGTGAGGCATATTTTTTGTAATTGTTTTCCAAGTAAACAATTAATTATGAATTTTTTATTACAACTTTTTTAAAATATAAAAAATCATATGTCTGACCACCTTAACTTGGTCAAAACTTCATGAAATTAAAATTTTCTTTTTTTAATCCTATAGCATGTGAAGCATAGTTCATGCGACACATGTTTTGAATTCAAAAAATGTGATAATGTTTGGAAGTTATAGATGTTTTTCAATCAACCTATCAATAAGGACTTTAGTCTTAATTGAAATAGAAAATGAATAATAATTATTTATTAAATTCAAAGTAAAACATAGTTTTTATTGGTGGAAAGTTGAGAATCTCCTTTAAAAACCCTTTTCGTTTCATCAATTTTGGGTAAAAAAAAGTCATCAGCCACATACCCTATACATACCCATTATATTGCCACTTTTTGGCCCATCATGATCCTACAAACCCATGTATAAATGATGTCTTGATTAAACTATGATATATCCAATAATAACTACAACTTATTCAACCTAGCCTTTGAACAAATGAACCATCCTTTGTACAAACTTGTCCTTTGCAATCATTATAAAAAATAGATGGCATCAACAACATTAAACTTTTGCATCAATGAATGAACTACCTTAAACCCACACTGAGCAATGATCATTGTTGCATCAATATCAAATCATGAAACAAGTTCCTTTACCAAGACAATGAATCTGACCTAAGCAATGACCATGCTATGACATCTCATGCACCTTAACTATCCACTGAATACCAATCTTTGACATCAATGACAAATTGTATGACATGCAAACAAACTCACCCTATGATGATGAGTCAACCAACTCATGTCAATTTCTCCCCCTTTGACAACAGTGACAAAGGTTGGGGTCAACGAAGTTGGGAGAATATTGTTCGGCATTTTATATAGCACTACCCAAGCATTATGCATTGTAAAAGAAGTAACAAAATATGCATGAACCAAGGAAAGCATAAAGGTATTGTCAATAAATATTACCACACTATGAACAAACATACCAAAAACTATGAACCAATATGCACCAAATATCAGCTATATAAACAATGTTACCAACATGAATAACCATGTACCAAAGCATCAACTATGCATTTCTCAAGAAGTTCTCTCACTTGCAGGGTAGCATCTACCACATCAAAAGTGTTATGAGCTTCTCCCCCTATTTGAGATAACAAAGAAAACAAGATTCTAAAGAATCTCACTGCAAATCTCTTTCAAGCACAATATTGCCACAAAACATGATACTATTCAACATCTATCACAATGTCACAAGAATATACACAAGCTTAAAGTACACTGTGAGAAAAGAAAATCTCAAGATACTCTTACCAATTAGCCTTTCTCCCCTTTTTCACATACTTGGAATGGATATCATAAGCATAAACAAGCTCACATCATTTTCAATGTCTTAGATGAAAAATAGAAACTATCAAAAAATCTACCAAGCAAAGTCAACTATCACTAAAAGATGTAGATTACACTACTAGCATGACTAATTAGAAGATGAAGCGCCTTTTCAACCTCTCTTTCTACTATCTTTCACGCTATCATCATTATTTTAACATTGTTAATGTACTATTACTATTCCACTGTTCTAAAGATATGATACCAGCATAAGCCTCTAACTGAGCATGCAAAAGCTATTGTGCATTGTTAAAACAAGTTGTCAAATCAGGTATTGGCTGACTATCTTAAGATCACTATTCTAAGAAAAATTCTGAACCACAATCATTCCCTCATCGCAACGTGGATAGAACTATGGTCTTGCAAACTTGTGTTTTCACTATGAAAGATCCATACCAAAATAATTTAAGACATACAAAAAAAGAGTCAACTCTCAACCTTGTAGCAAGACTATTCATCTCATGTCAAAGCATGACAAGCCCTTGTAATTATCACTGTTGTAGCAACATATCAACACCAAATGAAGCAACACACTGAGGTATCTAAGCATTATATCATTACTATTCAACCACTATTATAGCACCACACATATTCTCGACTCTAAAAAGCATTACCACACTACTCACTGTCATTAAGAAAATGTTCACCACAGTCATAACTAATTGCAAAAAAATAACCAGATAGATTCATGCAATCAGTTGCACACATCAACATTTTCTCACTATCAAGCCATCAATGTCAATAGAGGAATATACCAATCAATCATTTCAACCAAATATGTAAATGCCAACATCAATGATTACCAATGTTAAGACTAAAAGCTCTAACAAGTAATCATGTCAATGTGTAAATAATGGTACCATATCACATTCCATGTTAACTACAACAATGAAGAAAAGATATTAACCAAGATACCAATCAAGTACTCTTGTAAAGGAGATATGCCAATACCATCTGTGATCAAACAAATCAGAAAGACCAAATGTTGCAAAGTGATATCACTGAAATATATGTCAGTGTCAACCAAGTACTTAAGAATGTGTTGATGGCTTTTAAACCTTGTAACATGAAAATTTGAAAAGCCTTGGAAGAAGTAAGTAAAAAAACCACATGCTCCACATAACTAAATACATAAGATCAAGCAAAGAATTCAAAACTGTCCAAGTACTAGTCATGCATGTTACAAATCCTTCCATGCACTATATTACTTTATGTTATTACTAAGAAAGCTTCCACTATCAACCTGAAACTGTCATCACACTATACAATACCACTATCACATTTTCAAAAACTGTCATATAACTTCATGTACCTTTTGTATTCAATGTAGTAGGATCATAAATGCATCAAACTATTATATCAACTATCTCTATAATGATGAAATTAAATTGTTCCATCAAAAAGTAATAGCATTGCCAATTTGTGATTTCATATCTTTGTAATGATATCTTATTACTGTATATCTAATTACAATATATATGTCCACTGTCAAAATGATAAGTAACAACAAAGTTGCATCATGTCAACCAAACCTCCTAGAATCTATGTATCAAACTTAAATTCAATTCCAAACTAAATTGTATATTATGATAAGTTCCATTTTTCATCATAAGTACCCATTTATACAATAAGTACCAACTATGCCAAGTGAAATGGTGCAAATCATTACAAACTATACCAAGCTACCTCAAATTGTCACTATTATATGCCACCATTTTTCAGAAATGTAAAAAAAGATGAATGGTAGAACCGTTAACAATCACACCTTGCCACTGAGTATTTGGTATAATTCTCCAACTTTTGATAACTTAATCAATTGATTTAAATTATTTGAAACCAAAATAATTATGGTATATTACTAGTATGTACCAACACCATTATTGATTAAATCAATTCAAGGGACAATCAAAACAACTTCAGCAATACTTATTAATATTCCTCAATTTCTTTGTTTTCTCTAGGGGCAAAAAAATAAACATTGACTTGCTCCCTCTTACCTCATACTACATCTCATGTAGTAGGTGAAGCTTTTTATGTAACATGCACTCAAGATTAGAGTCTTTCTTTCTTTTCAAAATCATCATAGGATCCTTTTGTTTGTTCAAAGTACCTATTCTTACATCTAAAATATTACATCTAAAACATATAACATGATGAGCAATAGGGTAATCATGATTACTTCTTGACAAACCACAAAATACAAAACTTGATGTCTTCTTAGTAACCAACAATCTCTTTTCATGTTCCCAACCTTATTGTTGTTAAAACATATAACTCTATAGTTCTTATTTGACAATCCATAATCACAATCGTTACCTCTATGACCATATTTGTGACAAACATAGCAATAACCATGAAACTAAGAATCGTTATACCTCATTGAATAATGTTGTCTAGTAGATGAAAGTCTTGTGGACCAGTTGTTTCTTCTTCCAAATCTATTGGTGTCTTTGTGTTGTCTTCTATTAGTAACATTGGTTTATGTTTCAAAAACATAACATGATACTCTAGATCTATCTTCTTTCTAGGTGATTGCTTAACCTTGAAACTTTGTCCATCTTTTGTTGCAAATACTATTTCATGTTGAGACTCATCTTGAACTCCTAAACTTTATCTTTTTTCATACCCTAAACCAAAAATTTCTTTGTGATGCTTTTGCTCTTTCAACATCTTATTTAGCTTAATGGTGCTTTTTTCAAACTTCTGATTTCTCTAAATCTTGAAACTTTCAAGATCTTTATTTAGAGAAATTCCATCTCCTTCTAGTTTTTGACACTCAATAATTTTAACTTCCTAATCAAAATTTGCTACATTTTCTATCCTTTTATACTCTTGGACTTCTAACTTCAGACTAATGATTAATTTTTTTGATTCTTCTTGTTTTTTAATTAGCAAATTATTCTCCTCCTTTATCTCATTTCTTTCTTCAAGTTGATACTTATAATCTATAACTAGTTTTTCTACATCTTTAAGATCTGTAAGAGTTTTAACCTTAAACTCCCTTTCTTCTTGGAGTTGCTTCTCTAATTTTTGATTTACCTTTCTAAGCCTCTTAATCTCATCTAGAGCAGAAATGCGTTTTTCCTAAAAATCAATTACTCCCTTAGAGTCACTAACACACTCTTTTATATCTAATTCATTCATATTTACTATGAATTCATTGAGTTCTATATTAGATATATTTTCTTCTACAAGATTTTCCTTATTAACACTTATAGATTCAATTGGAAAAGACTTTTCTTGAGACAATTCTTCACTAGACTTGACACTAGTTTTTTTCTTTTGACTTCTATTTATTTTTCACTTACCCATAACAAGCAGTCCACAATAAAGAATCCCCTAAGTTTACTCTAAACAGGGTTTGGATCTGATACCACTTGTTGGAGTACAATGAAAATTGAGAGGTGAGGATGAATTAGTGTTCATACAAATTTTAACTTTTATCAACCTTGTCAAACTAGATTTGTTTATGAAATATAAAGCAAGATGAAATGAACAACAATATACTCAAACATACATAAGAACATGACACAGAAATTTCCTAAGTGGAAACCCTCCTGGGGAATAAAACCACTCGAAATGTGTCACTGTCTTATCTAAAAAATTATTTCTTACAATGCCTCACTGGTTATAGAAATGCCTTACTGGAAAAGATATGCATCATTGGCAAAGATATGCCTCACTAGAAAGGATATGCCTCACTAGCAAAGATGTGCCTCACTAGAAAAGATGTGCCTCACTGGCAAGAGTGTGCCTCACTGGCTAATGTAATTTTCCTCATACCATCATAGTTCTAATACAAATATAGAGTATCATCTCTGTTTCACTTTCACAGCTTCTTCTAATCTCACATCACTTGAGATTCAGAAGAAAAATTTCAAGCACAACATAATGATGCATATAGATATACCTTTATATACAACACTATGAAATACTTCAAAAATTGATCAATTTTACAAAGCATTGAGTATGATTTTCATACAAATTTCATAATACAAAATATAACACAATGAAGTACATTTACAACTTTCAAAATGATATATCTTTTATGTTCAACCTTATCATAAATTAAATTAAGGAAACATTTATAATGTTTCATATTTTTGAACTGAAGAAGAGAACTACCATCAAACTATGTATGTTTAACCATCTTGTAACTACTATTAGAATGCTTTGTCAACATGATAAACATTAAGGATTAAATTTTCTTTACCCTTCTAAGCTGATAGGAGATAACCAACTCTAAACAAGGCAAACCCTTAACACACTATATTTTGTGTAAACATAAGGGTTAACAAAAAAATGTACCATAAACCTTCAACCATACCCAAACTAGGGTTTGAAAACAAATAACTATAAACCCACAAACAGTCCTAACAATATATACAAACTACCTAGAAATAAACCTTTACAAAAGACTCTCCAATACCATAGTATATGCAAAGTAATATGATATGAAAACAACCTAAACTAGATAATACAAGGTTGGAGAATGTATCACAACCTACTGCCCATAACTTCTCTTAATCAAAACTAGATGCAAATCATACACCCAATTAACGAAGACTCAATCTTTTGCAAAAACCAACTAGTTATAGATTGAAGAAAGAAAAAAATTTGACACCAACAATAACATAAGATAAGACAACAATACAAATAATTTAAACCAACAAGATAATGAAAAATAGTACCAATGGAGCCTCTGACTTTTTTTCTCTATTCCCTTTAACATTCATCATGTTTGTGCCACACACCCTAGCAAACATGTGCCCTAGCTCGAAAGAATGAAACAAATTATCGTTGCAAAATGAGCTTGACAAGACTTTCATTATGTTGTTTATGACATATGATACTTTAAACCCGATGGGATTTATTTCCCATTTTAATCACATTGTCTTTGAGCATATTAATGCCTAGATCTTTTCCTTTGTGTTATCACAACCTTTGCATTAGGTATTAGAGAAACTTTCTCAATGAAATCAATATGCTATACAATTATCATCTTTTTCAACATTCCAATGAAATAGTCAAATGAACCATGACCAAATAATATATTTGTCTAAACTATTAAAATGTGATTCAAAGTATTGCACCTTATATACCAAACCAAGCACCAATACCAATGATGCCATATGTATAAATGATGCCATGGTCAAACTATGATCTGTCCAATAAGAACTATAGCTTATTCAACCCAGCCTTTGGACAAATGAATCATCCTTTGTACAAACTTGTCCTTTGCAAGCATTATAAAAAATAGATGGTATCAACAACATTATACTTTTGCATCCATGAATGAACTTCCTTAAACCCACATTGAGCAATGATCACTTTTGCATCGATATCAAATCATGAAACAAGTTCCTTTACCAACAAGAGATGCATTTGTGTCAGGTTCTGTACATTGTGGGGTGTGCTTGGTAGTTTTAAAATTTTAGTTAATAGAAGTAACTAGGGGTGTAATGTGATTGTTAGTTGTTGTATAATGTTATTATTATAGTTGAATAATGTTGCAAAAATAAATAAAAATATTCATGTGGGGTGTGCTTGTTGTTTTAAATGTTTAGTTAATCGACGCAACTAGGGGTGTAATGTGATCGTTTATTGTTGTATAATGTTATTATTATAGTTGATTTTGCAAAAATTAAAAAAAATATTCATGTGGGGTGTACTTGTTGTTTTACACATTTAGTTAATAGAAATAGCTAGAGGTGTAATGTAATTGTTTGTTGTTGTATAATATTATTATTATAGTTGATTAATATTTCAGAAATAAAAAATAAAAAATCATATGGGTGTGCTTTTTTTTTTAAAAACATTTAGTTAATATAAGTAGGTAGTTGTGTAATATGATTGTTTTTTGTTGTATAATGTTATTATTGTAGTTAATTAATAATGAAAAAATAGAAAAAATATATTCAATTATACAAATATATTTATTATAATAACTACACACACACACACACACACACACACACACACACACACACACACACACATATATTGAGGAAATGCGTTAAAATTTTATAAAGAGAAATTAAACAAACTACAAAGAGAAATTATACAATGGCCAATACAATGAGCTATACACACACAAAAATATATATATTCTTATCCTTTTGATAATGTGATATTTATGTAATTTTTTCCTTGCTAAATTATATTATTACATGTATATTTTTAAAAATTTCTACCTTAATTTTTAATGGGTAGATTTTATTGAAATATTAATTATAGATAGATAAATTTTACTTTGATATTTATTATAGATAGATAAATTTTCTTGTGATATTTAATACACACTTGGTAAACAAATATAAAATATGCATTGAGTGTACTCACATTTATTTAATAAGTTTTGAAAATCTTACCAATTATTAAATAAAATATGTAAAATACTACCTACAAGTCAGTTACAATGTAATTATATGATGATGCATGCAATAGTGCTCATGTCATTCAAGTCATTAAAAGGTTTGAAATTTGATTCAATGAATTAAATGCATTGCATTACACATAATTTAGAAAAAAAAATCTAATTTTTGCACCAACTGTTGACAACATGAACCAATAAAAAGAAAGATAAAGAATATTTTAACAATTTTAGAAATAAAAAATTAAAAATAGACTATATAAAATTTTTGGTCAAGTTTTTAATTCTAGATGTTCATTGGCTGGACTGTCACTATCAGTTAAAAAAATTGCATGTGATGAATGCATTAGTATTCTTCCTTGGGCAGAACTAATAAATTCCTTTACCAATACAATGAATTTGACTTGAGCAATGACCTTGCTCTGACATCTCATGCACCTTAACTATCTATTGAATACCAAGCTTTGACATCAATGACAAATTGCATGTCATGCCAACACGGTTGTTGCGAGCAGTAGTAGCAATGGTTGTAGGTGATAGCTCACAATTTTAGAATCATAAAATACTCTAAAACTGCTCACGTAAGTCATGATTTTTAGAATAGTAGATTTAAATAGCATTTCTCACAATCACACACACAATAATAAATAATAATTACTTATAAATAAGTAAAAACCAATTTTATTAACAAAATTATAAATATTTGCAATCATTTTACACCTACAAATTTTGCAACAAAATATGGAGTATATTATCTTCCTCTTTATCTTCTTGTTGTCTGCTACATGTTCCTTCATCTATCTTTCAAATATTCCTTCTACTATGGTCTACTGCTCTATGCTATTATTTTTTTCAACTCTTTCCCTTTTCTTTTCCTTTCTATCATTTGCTTTTCTTTCTCTTTTCTTCTCCTCAAAAACTACCAAAAATCTAAAAACTTCTCAAAATCCTACATAAGTTAAAGGGAGCACTCAAAATCCGTCACTAATGTTCAAATATCTCTCTTTATAAGTTTAAAAATCCCTCTCATAATTTCCTTATGTCATTATTTATTGTTGTTTCTCATTAAATGAGCTTACAGGTAGGTATTTGTTGCCCCAAAATAAATAAATAAAATTAAAAAATTAAAAAATCTAATGGTTAAGTATAGTGGTGAGGACTAATAAAAAAATATTTCTATTGAGGCATGATTCCCATACATCAAAATACTGGGCTAAAAGAAATGTGAACCCCTACTCACTATGTAGAACTCTATGTTGTTGCAAGTTACAATTCTATTACCATGTGTTGACTATAATGACTCCAACTCTACGGAGCTTAACCATGTGGCATCTTCCATTGGTCCACCCTTCAATTTCACTGAATTCTCACTATACTCCTCTCCCCATGTCTTCCTAATCATTTTAGAATCCAAAATATCTTCAATTTTCTTTTGTTCTCACTTGGGTAGTTGTTCCATCAACTTTTTAAACATTATTTTCCTTTTTTCTTATTGATGTGATGTCTCCCCCTCACAATAAGTATGTAATTCTAAAACATTAAAAATGGGTGAGATTTCAAAAACTTTAGGTAACTCCAATCCATAAGAATTTGGTGAGAACTTCTTGATAATCTGGCATGGTCCATTTTTCTTCCACTTTAGCTTGTTGTAGGTATGACGAAAAATATTTCCTTTTGTAGATGAGTCAATACCATATCTCTAACTTTAAAATTATTCTCTCTTCTCTTCAAATAATCTCTCTTTATAGTGATGGCTTCTCAAACTGAGTTTTTCTCTTACTTGTTGGAGTAAATCTTGCATACATTTTGAAAATTCTTCTCCTTCAACACTTCTCCTATATCCCTCAGTATATGAAAGTTCACTCAATTCTAAAATATCGCTAGGGCTTTAACCATATACAATTTGGAATGGAGTCTTACCTGTACTTTTATTGACTGAGTCATTGTATGCAAAATCAACTCGAGGAAATATCAAATCCCATTTCTTAGGCTTGTCACTGACTAAACATCTTAACAAATTCCCTAAGGTATAATTAAAAACTTTAGTCTATTAATTTATTTGAGGATGATATGTAGAACAAAACTTTAAATTAGTCGCTAATTTATTCTAAAGCGTCCTCCAAAATTCTCTTATTTTTAAAACATAGTGTCATGATATGAAACTATAGTTCTTGGTAAACGATGCAATCTAATAGCCTCCATGAAGAATAATTTTTTTGCATGTGTTGTATAATTTTTCTTTTTTCACACTCTAAAGTGAGCCATTTTAGAAAATTTATCAACAATCAATGTGTTCTTAGCAGCCCAAAGATTTCTCTAGTATAGGTAATGTTAGCATTATTAGTAATATGGTTATATTACATTGTATGTTTAGGTGTTTTAGTATGCAGTTAAACTATTTTGCAACCAACTGCTTCAAATCAGGCTCCTACTCCTTGTATAAATGCATTTTATTATATCAAATTAATTATCAAGTATTTATCCCCTTCATATGGTATTGAAGCCATTGAAAGATTAGATATGTAACTTCTTTTCCTAGTCAAGATCCCATATATAGATTGAGCATTCTTATTTCTTCCCAAGCATGATCCTATTTTTGTAATACATATGAGAAAATATAGTGTTTATCATCGATAAAATGATGTAGGTAACACCATAAGATATTAGTTTCTCATCTTACAAATGCACAATGTGAATTCAAACTTTGATTTCCTTCATTTGGAAATGGAAGTAGTACATGGATATGATGCAATTATTGGGATCAACTAGAGAGAGAGGGAGGGAGAGAAAGGGAAAAATTTTGGCACTTCCTAGTAGGTTTACATGTGTTTTTTAGAGTTGGACTTTGATGGTGACAAGTACACATATTGTCTTCAATTTTGAGGACATGGGTTGACATGAGTAGAGACTTGGAGTCTTATGTGGGTGATAGTTTAGTGTAGGTACAAAATTGGATATGATTATGGTGTCATGGATATATAGGTACATTTGAGCATTGGCACAAAATGATCATGTATGTGGTTGTTTTGTGGTGATTTAGTTTGTTGTTAGGAGATTTCTCTTATCTCCTTGATGCTTGATTAGTTCCTTGACTATGGTTATTCATTTGTGGACATGTTTGGAAAATCAAATATGTGGTTGATTTGGTGTTTGAGTCTTTTTATCTACAAGATTATCTTCCTCAATATCTCAGTTTTCTTGTTACTAATGTGATTATTATTTTGCATGCTTCATTGTTTGGATCTATAAGTTATGCAAGTTGTGGATTAGCTACCCATTTTCTTACGGTGGGATGAATCGATTGTGGACTATTTATATTCATTAGAATGTTTCAATGTTGATGTTGACTTTGTTAGTTGACCTTGTTTGTGGTCATTTATGCATTGGTATGTTTCTTTGGGATGATAGGATGGATGGTTAAATTACCCGATTAGTCAGTTGATGGGACTTGTAACATATGGTTTCATCATGAATTTCATGATATATTGGTTATATTTCATTGGTTAAACATTTATGTGGGATCTTTTGATAGTGATGATTTGGTGTAGGATTGGTTCCTAATTTTTTGGTGTTAGTTGTATTTTATTGGCTTCGAGATCTTGTTTCTACTTGGTATGTATAGAATTTCAATTGAATGTTTGTACTTGGATGATCTTCATGGAGAAGATGGTTGTCACGATGCCATGTGTAGCTTAGTATCATGGTTCAATGGGATTTGTTGGTAGTGGTGTGATTCATCGTTGGTGATTATTATCTTCATGTCATTGGAGATGTTAATTCTTGGTTTAGAGTATGATTGGTATTGTTTCATGGTTTACTCTTGATACTAGTTATCTTGAGACCAATTATTTTATGCATTGTTGCATGTGATCTCCTAGGATGAGATGGTCATATCATGATTTCATGATAGGTTCTTGATTTTGTGGTTGGGGCTTTGACATTGATCTTATTGGTTCTCTTGGTATTGAGTATATTGATCATTTTCTTGGGATCTCCATGTTAGTGTGGTGTTGCATTTGGATGTTAGCATGGATTTATCAGTTGGAGGTGCTCATAGATACTGTAAACCTTAGGCGAGGCTAAAGTTCTCTTGAGATTAGAGAAATTTTCCTGAGATGGTTACTCTTTGGACCTGTTTCAACATGGAGACTAGGGAGAATTCACTTGGATATGGATGCAATTTCATGATGGACCTATTAAAGAAAATTATTCTTGGAGTGAGTCATGATGATTTGGTTATCCTTGAGGAGCATTCCCATTTCCCACTCTTGGTGTACTCGACATTTTATCATCCAATAGGTATATATTTCGTGCTTTGATTTATCATGGTAATGAGTTGAGTCATGGTGATTGATTTTAGGAGACTCATTTTAGGATTATTTGGCATAAGTTTTTACTAATTTATCTTTCATAGATATGGATCTTGAGCTATGGATAGCTAGTTCTAGAGGATTCATTTTGAGGGATGTTTGACATGGTTATCTCCTTATGCATATAATTTTATGTTACCGTTCATTGACATGGAGTTTAGGAGATGGTTATTGGGTTGATTTCCTATTTTGAGAATGGATATTTTGAATTTTATCTTCTTAGTTAGAGAGACTTACATCCATTTTGGAATTATACATGATTCATACATTGTGTTTGATCTAAGAGATTGAATGGTGTTTAGGGTGTTGTTGAGGCTTCTCATTTGGGGTTGCTAGGAGATCATACTTGACACAGTGTTTCACTTTGAGGTGTTTGTAGAAGGACATGTTATGGTTTATAGGTCTTCCCTTTTCATTATTTGGTTCCTTCCTCGAAGTTCATGTTCATATGAATTGAAGGACATGTTGTGAGAGAGTATGCAATTGTTGGCGTTGCATGTGTAGATCATTGTAATTATTCTTGGTACTTAATTTTTTATTATTTATCACATCTTCAGATAGTGTTTATTGGTAAAATTGATATGGTTTGACATTACTCATACAATAGGAGTTCCTGGATATGTATGTTGTTCATTGACATGTTTCATATAGGGAGCTTGTGATTGCATCTTATGGGTTTCATATGTTGTTGGCATGAGTAAACTAATGTTGTTGATACCTTGGAGTTATGGATGGTTGGATGTAGTAGCATGTGTTATGGATTCTATTTTTCATCATGTGGGTTTTTCACCTATGACAACAACTTGGTTGGATCCTTTCTTATCACTTGGATTTTTATTTTATTTTTGGATTGGTGCATCTTCACCTTGGTATGTTCCTTTTATTTCATAAACTGTGGCACATTGGAGGATGAGAGTAGTTCTTGTTTGAGATGGTGGTTGAACTTTGGTTTTATTTCTGGTGTCTAGATGGAGAATGAGAGAATGTTGGAGATTCATGTGGTTTCATGTATTGCTTTGATGATGTATTTCATTGATTAATACCTTATGCATTATACAATTGGGAGAATGTTAGGATATGGTGTTGTAAACCATTGCATAAAATGTTATATTATAATATTGTAATTAAATAATTAATTATTTAGTTGTGATGCACCTAGGAGGTGTGGTTAACCATACTAGGTAATTATTTGGGTACCACTTTATGTTTTTGATTAGATAAGTAGGGGAAGGGCCTTGACCTATTAAAAAATTGAAAATAGAGCCTAACAACTCAACAAAAGAGAGCCAAATAGCTCAAAAAAATAGATTGGCAAAACATAACGAACCAGAGAGAAGCAATAGTAAAAAAGAACAACACAAAAATATTCAAGGAGTAATACTTGAACCAAGCAAAGCCGCTGAGGGCAAGTTAAAAGAGACCACATGACTTTCTTATAGGGATTTTTTTTATTTCTATAAACCATAGTACAAGGAGAATCATAAACTAATATTAGGAAATTTTGATCAGAAGGGGAAGTCTCCCCTCCAGAGTAGCAAACCGGAGGAACAACTGAAACATCAAGAATAAGATCTGAAACGAAGCCTGAATTTGTAGGACTTACAACATTTTCCAATACATTAGCCTCAGAGGAGGCAGGTCAAACAACATTAGAGACAACCAAATCAAAAGGCCACACAATAGTATCCACAAAAGGAACAACACCCAGAACAACTGAGTCAAGTGGAGCAGAAACTGACATTTGAGGAGCAACATCCATCACAATACTCATAATAAGCCTCAAAAAAGGGGAAGTAGGCCTACATTCATCATTAGAAGAAGCAGAGTCAACCATAGGGTGACCTGTTAAGTGTTCATGGAGTGAATTCACTGTTATGTTGTATTGTAAAATAGATTAATTATTTAATGTGTACGAGACATGGGATAATAATTTATTATTAAAGAAATATTTAATAAAGTGAAAAATTAGTACCCAATATTAAATGAGGGGTTAGTGGTTTTGTATTCACATGGTTTTATAGTACATGGTTTTATCTTACCTCTTGGTTGTATTTGTGTGAGCTTGAGTCTATAAAAGCAAGCACATGATTAGTGGTTAAGGTTGGCTAGGTGACTGGACTATCATTATTGAGTCTTTTTTAGGAGTGCATATGTGAAGCATGAAATGGGATGTGTGGATTCATGGTTGGAAGCATGGAGGATGTATTGGAGAGACTTGATACTTCAGAGGTATTCATTGTAACTCTTGTAATGTTTTATTGTTGAATAATAGATGGAGTAAGGATGCTTTTGGAGGCTAGGTTTTTTTCCGTCTTGAGGGTTTTCCTAGGGTATATCTTGTGTTTTCTTGTATCTTTTCCATGTGATCTATGCATTATGGTTACTTGCATGCATTATTTTCTAACAGATACATACCCACATTTTGGCTACTTCATTTTGAAACTTGAAAATTCATACAAACTTCAAAAAAAATTCTTACATCCTAATGTATTTAGGAGGCCCTAATTTGGTTCTGAATTATTTTATTAAAAAGAGATCAATTTTTATTTATACAATGGATACCTTTACCTAACCATTTAGATTTATAGATATTTTTCAAGTTTAAATTTTTAAAAAAAATTGAGACATAGAAATTTATTATTTCCTATTAAATTACCGAAGTTATTAAGTATGTTATAGCACTTAATTCTTTTGTAAGTACTCAACACTTCCAACTTATCATTCAATGCACTTTATAGGCTAATTCTCCAATGTATTTCAGCCCAAGAAACACTCTAGACTTTTCCCTAGTGGATCTATTAACTTGAAAATTTCCTAACCATTTTCACCACCACAATTTCTCCATTGGGGTTCTCTTTAAACCTCTATAGGGTGTTTTTCAAACTAGCATGGATTTTTCCTAAGAGGTCAAAATTGATATTTTTTAGAAATTTATTGAAATAATACAAGGAATTTATTAGTGAGATATATATTTCCTTTCAAAAAGTTGAAAAAATACCATGTTAAAAAATGGTTATTTTTGACTTCTTGATTTTAAAATTTAAAATTAAGGGGGTATTATATTGAATGTGTCATTTACTAGACTAGTTTACTTTTATGTCCTATTCATACCTATTTAGTTAGGTTTAGACATGAATATTTATATAATTTTCTTGATTCATGTACATATGATAATTGTTAGGACACTCACCACATGCACTTGTGGGATTTTCACCTACCCAACTATCTTCATATCTTACCCTTTCTAATAGATATAAGGGTATTTATGTACATTTTTGTTGTATTAGGATTGAAAATAAGTAATTTATTTTTTCTCATGTATTTTGTGGAATATTATTTGGTATTAGAAAAGTTTTTGATTAGAGGAGAAACAAGTTTTGAATGGACCCAAAACCATTTACAACAGGTTTTGAATGAACCCAGAACCATTAGGTTTTTAAGGGACCCGAAACCCAAACAAGGGTTGAAAAGCTACCAAAAGAGAATACAATAAAGCCTAACAACGAAACAAAGAAAAACTAGTAGTTGAAATTAGCTATCCAACATAGAACCAAGAAACAAAATGGATCTTGAACTCATCGGTTTTGATGAGACCAACAACCCAATACAACTAGGTTTTGGCAGGGACCTTAAACTCAAGAGAAAACCCTACAACAACGAGGCATTAACATACCAGTCACTCAGGAAGATTAGTCTCTCCATACCACTAGAAAAAACAACTAAGTTATAGGTTTGCAGAAGCAGAGCCCCAAAAGTAGAAAAAATATTTCCTAGCAACATACCCTCTCCACCTCTATAGGAGAGATCATCACAAGAACTTGAGGCTCCAAGCGTGTTCAATAAAAACTAAGTGCTCTCTCCACCTCTATAGTAGACAAGACCAAGCTCATCCAACCCATCATAACCACAACACCCCAGTACACCAACATTTCACCTCAATAGAAATGAGATCCCCCTGAATGGGAAAAGCAGGAAGAGACCTTCATCCCTAGAATACACTTCAACCCTAGAGGCCCGAGAGAACTTCACCTCCAAAGGAGAGGTCTTCACCTCAAAAGAAGACCCAGTATTCAGAGAGAAGGAATAGATTGCAGTGAGAAGGAGGACCTTAGCAAGAAACAACAACAACAACAACATCTGGGTCTTCAAAATTATCTCTGAAAACCACCCAGCCCTCAACACCTTTAGCATAGAACAAAGTTGATACAACACCAAATCCATACCCACTGAAGGGTCTAGCCAAAGAACCAACCCCCAAACACCATCAAAGACCAACAAGAAACATAGGGGAAAAACCTTGAACAAGGGATGAAGAAAGACACCTGCTCTCAACAAGAAAAACCCCTGTTAACACTAATGCAGTCCCACACAAAAACCAACAAAGCACAAGGAAGAGAACAACCTCATTTGAGCAGTGCAACCGCTCCATCTTATGGGCCAACCACCCAAAACAGGCTCCAAACCAAGATAATAGGAATTAAAGTCTATTTTCCATTTAGAAATCACAATCGTGCTGGGAAAACCCCCAAAAGATAGCCCCCATTTGAACAGAGAACACATAGACACATCGAACAACCCAAAGGAAGTGAGCAGAAGAAAAGGACAATAAATAAAGCCCCCAAGCCATCCTACTACATCAAGCAGAACTAGAAATAAGTCTCTTCTTCAACCTAGAAACCCCAAGGACACCCAAGCAACCGCACACTCCCTACAGGGAACAACAAAGTTGAAAGGGAAAACACACAACACTAGGAAACACAAAGGGCCACAGACTAGCCCTACAACACCCATCACTAACCAAAACAACACCAAAAGTAGTAATGCCAAGGGAGAAGCCAAAACCCGGCATAGGGAAACCAAAGACCCCGCCAGCTGTTGCATCTCCTGCCTCGAAGAAACCCCCAACCTCTTTCGAGGCCCTCTTAACCTCTTACTCCTAGGAAGTTTTTTTTCAACTTCAACATTGTATCAATGTAAAATTATCAAGATTTAATTGAACTTATAAAAAAATAGACAAATTTTAAGGTTTCTTGAAAATAATTATGCTCATGCCTTGCATCTTCAATCACCTAAAAAACTTATAGCAATTGAGAGACATATAACATTCTATGTGTTTCTCCTTTTATCTTATTTATATATTTTCTAGTGTAGTCATCAACAAAGGATCCATTTAAGGAGTATCCAACCATGAAATAAAATAAAATAACTCATAATTACATAGTGGAAATTCAATGAAATAATAAAATATTGAATATATATTTTAATTTACAATCTACCTCAATGGGATTCCAACATGCTAGGACCCAGTTGCTTGGTTACAAATATATAAAATCATGTAGTACAAATTATATTACAATGCAATCCCATATATAAATTCATTATACTTTATTTATTTCATTATAATAATCTTAATGAATGTATACATATCTAATCTCAATCTTAGAGGTGATATAACTCAACCACAAGATAGTGTGAAGATCAATCACTCATAAAATGTGTAGTTGGCTAGATGCATGGTTGAATCTCCCAAATCAAATGTGGTGTTGAATTATCATTTTTGGATGCACACATTAAACACTATTAGGGCCTATGTATCTTTCTATGCTTTCCTTTACTAGCATAAATTATAGAAATATTCCAAAAGCCATAAGCACTAAACTAGGTATAAAATTGTTAAGCATGGTAAATTTTAAAGATCAATTGACGATATTGTGATGATAAAAATCAGTGACAAAGAATGAATTATTGTATGTACTTTGTAGAATGTTTAAAATTGACAATGCCTTACAAAAAAGGTTGTAATTGTCTTTAATTTTTGCGTGCACTAAGTCACGAGATTTTAGTAACTTCAATAAATCATTTTGAAGTAGCTATCAACCGCCTGTTTATAAAAATCTAGAAAGAGTATACGCCATTGCTATCTATTTTAGTTAAATGTTGTTTGACATGTCGGCATGTCACGAGCACTTTCCTTTGTTTCGAACAATCCAAAAAAAAAACAGAATTACATCACCTTTTTAACATCCCATAAAAAGATTGATACTTTGGTCGTAGATTCGTGGTTTTAAATTTTTGTTTACGTGTCGCTGGGGCCCATTGCCAGCCTGCCCCATTTGGCAGGATTACCCATATTTTGAGCAAAGTCAAGATCGACAAATAAAGATTTTTTGAGCATAGTCATGATCGACAAATAAAGATTTATTTTTTTAGCATAGTCAAGATCGACAAATAAAGATATTTTTTCCCGCACACTCAGTAACTTCCATCGTACAGAAAAGTGAGCATAGATGAAACTTCCCAGTTCCTATAAGAAGCTTATCTCTTCCTACATTCTCCACACTGCAAATCGACAATGAAGACCACTAGTCTTTTTGCTTTGGTCATCATTCTATGTTTTACAGCTTCCGATGGCCAAGTCAGTGAAACATTCTATGCCGTGTCATGTCCCCGTGTATTGACTACAGTTAAGACTGCTGTTGCTGCAGCTGTGGCAAAGGAGATAAGAATGGCTGCATCGTTGCTCCGCCTTCACTTTCATGATTGTTTTGTAAACGTAAGAATTTAATCTCCATATTGTTAGAATTTCACTTCTATTTTGGTTTTTTTAAGTAACTTGAATTTTCTTTTTTAAAGGGATGTGATGGATCTATACTGTTGGATGATACCTCGACATTCACTGGAGAAAAGACTGCTGGAGAAAATTTCAATTCTCTGAGAGGGTTCGATGTGATAGACACCATCAAGACTGAGGTGGAGGCTGTTTGCAGTGGGGTTGTGTCTTGTGCTGATATTGTAGCCATTGCTGCTCGTGATTCAGTTGTACTTGTAAACACTCTTCCCTTCCTCGCCTTCTCTACCATTATGTTTTTCTTTACTATACAAACTATAAGTATTTTTTCTAGATTTCACTGTGTATAGCTTATTTCCATCAACGTTACGGATCCAACTCTATGATCCATCATCAGGATTTCACATTTTTCTCCTACCACACTTTTTACATCCTGATAATGGATCATGGAGTGTGTTCCGAAACATTGATGCAAATAAACTACACAGTAAAAAAAAAAAAAAAAACACTCAGAAAATCTAATGTGTCTAATAGACAAACTATTTCTGCTTTTTACACATAGCCTTTTAACTTATTGTGCAGAATATAAAGGGCTTATAAAATTGTTATTTACAATTTTGTTTTAAGGGCCTTGGCCAATCTTATTTGTGGGCTATCTCTGTGCTTGTGATTGCTAGACGGGAGGGCCAACATGGCCAGTACAGTTAGGAAGAAGAGACTCAACTGATGCAAGCTTAAGTGACGCCAACACCTATCTACCTTCTCCCTCTTCAGATTTAGCTTCACTTATCTCTGCATTTGAAGCTCAAGACCTTTCTGCTAAGGATATGATTGCTCTTTCAGGTATTCGCAAGTTCTGAATTCAGATTTTAGTTGAAAATGTTCATGACAGAGCTAATAAGCAAGCACTTTCATGTATTTCAGGTGCTCATACGCTTGGTCGAGCAAGATGCACCAACTTCAGATCTCGCGCCTTCAATGACACTAACATCGATTCTCCATTTGCCACCCTTCTTCGGTCAAACTGTCCAAGCAATGGTGGCGATGACAATCTCGCACCTCTAGACCAGGTCACTCCCGTTGTCTTTGACAATAATTATTACGCAATTCTGATAAAGCACTTTATAGTGGTGGTTCTTCGGATGCTACGGTTACTACTTACGTTGGCAATCTAACTGCCTTCTTTAATGATTTTGCAACAGCCATGGTGAATATGGGGAATATCTGCCCTCTCACTGGTACCTGCGGAGAAGTTAGAACAAACTGTAGGATAACTAACTGAAACGTCCAAAATGTTTTCAGTAAAACCGCGCAAGATATTGTGTGGATGGTTTGAAAGGTTGCTAAAACTTCCTCTTTTATAATTTCTATTTCGTCTTATTAATAGTGTTTGGCAAAATAGACGCCAAAACAATGTAAATGTTTTTAAGGAAATAAATCAGCGTGAGAATTGTGAAAGCCCACAGTCTTCTGTTTCAAACATTGAAGTAATTTTGTCAGAATATTTATATACTGAAAAGTAAATTGTGGAGGTCTCAATGTGCTAATAATTTTGATCTCATGAATACCTTTCAATTTTTATGTCACGTAATAATTTTTTTATACAAGATATTTATTCATTTAGGTTTATATTTACAAGTATAAATATCTTCATGTCATTTAGGTTCATATTATTCATCCTTTTACAATATTACAATGTTAATTACATATTTAGTAGGGTCATGTATCATATAACAAGAATACAACTAAGATATTTATTCTTACATATTTAGTTCATCCCTCCTTGGTAAACCCAATTTGGATTACGATTCTTTAAATAATAATTTTTATAGGGCATATTAGATAGGCATGGTTTCTCATTACTATGTTATCCAACAATATGAGGTGGTAATATCCTTTTCATTCTTTGTCACTTTGTATGACTTCAATACACCCATAATATTGTCTAACTTACCATTAGTGGATAATTTATTGTTTGAATTACGCTTATTAGGTGGATTATATTTCATATATTCCCTCTTAACGTGTTTTATTGATGTACTCATATTCCCTTCAATGTTATTGGTATGTTTCCATATCAAGAGTAGGCATTGTGGATGTTATCCCTTTCATATTCAATATTAAAATTATTATTGTACACAAATGATTTAAGATAGTGTCACCACTCTTCACACTATAACGTATTTTGATTTGAGTCCTCATTGTTGGGATTAGAGAAATTAAATTTACCAATTACAAATTATAAATCAAAGAATAATAAAAACAAATTCACAGGGAATTTTTTAACGTGGTTCACCCAAAGTGGGTTACATCAATAAACAACTATTCAATATATCTTAATTTCTAGAAAAATAGAGTACAATATTTCATTAAACCCATAGCAATATTCCAATTGTGTGTAACAAGAAAATACCTACAATCTATCTAGACAACACGCGTTAATATGCTCATACATAAATTGCGATCCACTATCCATGTGCCATTGTTGTGTGTTCTTTCTATGCATGATTTTTTAACTTCAATTGAACATGTTGTGGCTATCCACCTTTGATCCATAACAAAAAACTATTCATTTTAGGAAGTTACAAAACTAATTTCTAATAGAAAATTGTAACAAATTTCATTATTAAATATATAATGATTTTTTTCTTTGGGGGAATTTCCCTAGTAGCCTTATTGTGGGATTTTCCCTTTGGCCCTTGTTGGGAGGATAGGCCTTGTAGACCTTGCAGGAGGGGCTTTTCCCCCTTGCACTCCCCCATCAATTAATTTGGGGGAAAATTTTGGCTACTAAAGTGACAAAAAACACTGAATCATGACCAGGCTCCACAGACCAACACTCACTAGATGTGTGAGAATGCCTCAAATATTAAATAATACCTTGAATACCAAAAAATAATTTAACAAGTTCCCAAGAATGATTCCATTCATTGGTTCTTGAAACTACATTCCCTACAAACCTAAGGACTAGATCTCAAAATCTAGACACAGGAGTAAAGTTAATTTAAGATGGTGACATATGCCTATGATCATAATTCAAGTAGTTGTCAACCAATTGTTAAGAAAGGATGACTCTTATTAATTAAAACTTTGTGAGATGTAGGAGGGTGTTCCTATAGGTTTAAAAATGGACAATTATAGATAAATGAAACTAATAAATTGATATCCTAGAAAACTATACCTTATTTATGTCTAGATACCCAAAGAATTTGACACTAAATATTTTTGCATTGATACAATAACTTAAAAAACCTTGAAAGCGGATTTGATAATCTATATATGCATGTAAACATTGACCAAATTAAGCACTTACAAATATAATCTTGGTGTGTAGAAATGAACTTTGACCATGAAAATAAACCCAATATCTGTAAACCTTCTATACCTATAGAGAAAGATTCATCTTGATGTTTTGATTTGCCATAAATATTGATAGTATCCATAAGTTACACCTTTGTGATCTTGCTAAACAAAGACATTCTCTTTATAACAATCCCTTGGATCTAATTTATATTTTTTAATAAAAAAGTGGAAAGCATCATGCAGTGAATGCAAAAGGTAGTGTCCTAATGAGGATAACTTGAAATTTGGAGAAAAATATAAATAGGTTATGCAAAGATCTAATGTAGAGCTATGGTTCCATGATTGGTTAACAAATAGATAATGGTTATAATATGTTGAGCTAATGTGCTGTCACAATAGAGGCAAGGTTGATTTTTTAGTAACAAGTGATGGATATTTAGTTGATAGTTGATAATCATTGGAAAATTCGCATATTTGTTGTGAATTGTATGGTGATGACGTGGATGAAAAATAGAAATTATGGGCCTATGTGTTTTCCAATGATATATGAGAGAAAGGCTAATACCAGTAGGACTCTAAAGAGTCTGAGCCCAATGTGACGATGTATCTCTGATAGTGTAAAGCGACATTCAACGGATGAACAAGATTGACAATGCTAGTTTAAAGATGTTTGATCTAATGATCATGTTTTAAACATACTGAGATGAATGGAGAACCATGGAATATGGTGCATAGAGACATAATCAATCATCAAAATTTTAAGGTGAAGGCTTCAAATGACTAATTCCATTTAAACATGATTTTGATTAGAAGACAACTAGGAAGAGAATTAATTAGCTCAACTGCCTTTGCAACTAGTACAAGAAGGAATCTAATTCATTGGGTGGGAACATAGTTCACCGTATCAACATAAGGTCAAAATAAGATTGAATTACCAGGGAATGCATTAAATGCAAAATAGGCTTAGGGTTTGCTAAAGGCTATAATTTGCAAAACAACAAATAGATTTTATGTTATATTAGGTAACTTCAATGAGAAGAAAGATGAGAAGATCTTAATTGAAGATATGTCCTAACTATGAGTGGCTTGAGGTGTTGATTGTATTCCAGGGTGAAGGTTTTGGAGAATGTCATGGTCAATAGACTATATTTTATTGATTAGATCAATGGATAGATAGATTCCTAAAGAAGGCAGTGAGAAAAACCTAACAAAAGTATCCAAATGCATTGGCCAGTGGTGTAAAACTTGAGGAAGGTATTGTAGGATGGAAAAGAAAAGAAGCAAAATCAAAAAATTATCTAAGAATGTAGTTTTTGAAAGAGTTGTGAAGTGTGTGAGACAAGGTTATAAGAGAAGAAGAGAGAGAGAAGGGTATGTAGTCACAGAGTGTAGAAAGCAGAGTTGTAGATAGAGACTGCACTAAGCCTGAATAATTAGAACCCCAAGATAAAATCAGAGATTCTAATCTATGTTAACATTCAGTGAGTAGAACAAAGAATGTTGTATCTTGCTACACCTTTAAAGTAAAATCCCTTGATTATGTTTTTCCTTTTTGTTTGGTTTCTACTCAATCAATCTAGTGCATTACATAAAAGGGGATGTGTTGTTGACTAAATAGATACAAATTGATCAAGGTGTAGAGCAAAAGGAGAGAGGTGCAAAGGAGAGGATTGTGTGTTGCAGAGATAGCAACAAGGTGTTGAGTAGTTGCAAATGAGTTGCAACATTGAACTGTGTTCAAAGAATAATTTTAATTCTATAATTGTAAATATGATTGGTTGCTGCTATCAAATAACTAAGTTGTTGCTTAGTTTGGGGGATTGGTGAGTCCTTGGAGTTGGTGCTTCTAAATTAGGGATGTAGACACTTAAAAATTTCCTAGGCCTGCGAGTTCTAATCTTACCACTTTCATCCTGGCATAATTAAGACATTTAAGTATGCCCTGGATCTACGTCTGACTATTAACTAAATAATTCATTATTGTTTAATTAATTCATGGCCTTTTATTCTTCATGATTATTAAATAAATAAATCTTGTTTATTTATTTAATACTTCGTTAATTGTCTTAAGTCTTCCTTCGTTAATTCTTCCTCCTCACTAAATAAATGAATTTTGTTTATCTAGTTAATATGTCACTAATTATCACAATTAAATAAATTCATTGATTTATTTAATTTCTAAATCCATATCTTCTAAATTGAATAATTATGTTTAATTATTTAATTGTCTAAATTAATATTCCTCTCATTTTAAATAAATGAAATTATTTAAAATGTCATCACATTCTTAATTAATTGTCCATTTTGGTTAACTAATCTGAAAAAGGATTATTTATGGTTTTTAAAATCCATATTTTGGATAAACCTATTTGTTTATCCCATTTATGAATTAAATCATTATTTAATTCATAAAAGGACATTCCACCTTGAATTTATTAATTTGCATTATTTCCACTATGAATCTAATAATGTGAATTATTTCCACTAACTCATTTATTTATTCTCACTAATTATTTATTAACCCCACTTTACATTCCACCAAAATAAATAATTATGACAATTATTTATTAATCCCCCACTTATGAATTAGATCATTATCTAATTTATAAGTGGTCATTCCACATTCCATCTTTGTGATTTTTAAAATCTCACAAAGTGGGTCACCTTATCTTTTAATCTTAAAAATCTTTATTTTTAAAATTAATTATCTCACATATTTTCTCCACCACTGATCTGATTCTCTTCAGATTGCATCTTGACCCTTCATTTAAGGATCTTTCCCTAACCCTAATTAGGGATGGTTAGATTTAATCTTGGCCCTTCATTTTAGGTTTTTGTCAAGATTCAATCTAATCTGTCCATTCAGAATTGGGTTTTCTATAAAATGACAGGCTTGCTCATAAGGAAGGGATGGATGATGGTTAGAACTAGATTTCTTGGGGAGTTCTTAGGACCTTTGGAGTTAAGTGGAAGCATTATAGTCATTTTCCATTGGTGATCTTAGTCATTTAGGATTGTCATAAGTATAGGAATTTAGGAATAAAATCCTTCAAAGCTTGGTGTAGGACTTAGACTTGTATTTCCAGGTTGCTCGCGCATCAAATCTAAGGGCAACACATCAACCAACAAGCTAGAAGGTGTTACGAAAGTGAATCATGGAGGTTTCAACAATTAAGAGGTATAATTGTTCTATTATTTACTTCTATTGTATTTTGTAATTACTTTGGGTTTCTTAGTCTTCGCTAACCTTAAATCTAATGACTCGAAACCAAACCCTGAGTTACATTTGGTGAACCCAATGTGAAACATATTATTTTCCTTGGAATCCACACAGGCTCGGTTTTTGTGTTTTCTCTCGCAAGTAAAGGTACGGAGTGACGCATTTGACACTTCTTGTGACGCATACGAGAACCAAAATGATGCAAGCACTCTGTTGAGCCAGATCTAAAACACCCAACAATGCAATTGCAAAGTAGAGTCGCATATGCTTCTTCAAATGACGCATATGATTTACCGTGACGCATTTCCATTTTTGTCATGCATTCGCTTGGCACTATTTCGATCTCTTGCTAATATTGTGCACTGATTGTCTCCCCTCACATTCTGGTCTTACACCATACAAATTGTATTTGTGTGGATTCTATTTCTTTGTTTTTTTGTCAGTTTCTAGCATAGCTTGGTGTGTTTTTTATCGCTTTTGCAGGTACAGGTACGGAATGACACAGTTATTTTTCTTTCTTTTTTTATCGTGACACATTGTATGTGTCACGATGCATTCAAGAATTAAAACACCGCAATTGACCTGTCGTGTCGCATTTGACAGACTAAGTGACGCATTTTCCATATCAAGCCACATTCGATAAACAAAGCGACGCATTCACACTGTCGTGATGCATTTGACTGGTGTTGTTTTCTGGTTATTTTCTTTTTTCTGTTATTCTGGTTATTTCCTAAATTCTGCCTAGCATAAGTCTTCATGTTACTAATCAATAGTTTGCAGCACTTGGCAGTTACTTTCATGGGTCAAAGGAAAAAATCCAAACTTCTATCTTGTGGTCTTGTAGCTCCGAATGTCAAAGAATAAACACTAAAACAACGTGATTATTATTTTCTTAGTATAACACACATTTCTTCTTGGTACAATTAAAAAGAACCAGTGTTTCTACTATGTCTAAGTGCACTTGCAAAATTGTAGGTGAGTATGCTCTCACCTTGTGAAAACTCGGTGATGAGAAAACCAAACCCATTTTTATCTATTTTACACTCATGATTTGGTAAATCAGAATATCCTCTCCCCTTGTGCTCTCAAGCGATCCTAGGAGTAAGAGAAATGGTTATCGACTCTAGAAATTGGGCCTTCCTTAGTGGGAAAAAGTACTCACCCCAAGGTGACTAAGACTGACAATGGAGCTATTTGGCCGAGCTACCCCCGACCGATATATAAATGTGAATATTAAGGGAAAACCTAAGATTACGAGTGCGGATATGTCATATGGACGAAGTAGTAATCCTATAAACCCTATTGAGCTTAACCTCTTCAGGCTAGAGTGCCACCAAATCGGTGATTAATCTCTTGCCCCATGTATGGCCACTCGAACGGGGGTCCCGAACAAAACACCTTTGTGTAGTAAGCCAAAAACCTTCTATTTGCTAGCGCAGCACCGGTCCATGTGAAGGCATCCACACTTTTGCAGTTTGTAGTAGAGGTGATCAATCTGCCATGGGAGTTTCATGGGGGTTGGAAGCTTGGTTGGCCTGAGAAGAGAGTGTAGTGTAAGGGGGAGCCTGTGTAGCCAAGCTTCTGAATTCACACGCTATGGATATGCGGTTGGGGAAACCCAAGTGGAATCTAGCAGATATTGTCATGGCCTAACCATAAGATTCGTGCTTGTCTTCTTTGCAATTGATTACATGTTCAAAACATCGTGCTTTCCAATTTTTTTCTGAATATTAAACAACACTCAAACCTGGAAAATGAGACCATTAACTTTAGACAATTTTGACCTTTCATCAAAACATCACAAAAGTGAATTAGAATCCGACAATTTCACCTACTGTCCAACATATTTTCTAGAAGTCTTTGTTGGAAACTAGAATTGAGAGTGCTCAAATTTTTCAAACCATTAGCTTACATTTTTACCTTAGGTTCAACCTTCTTAAAATTAGTTGCATTCCCTAGGCTTCATAATCATCCTTCCTACATAGACTTGTTCATAGACTTTGGATTAGGCTACCTCGTCACACTTTGCTAAATCATTGCCTTCAAGAGTAGGTTATCTTGGGACTTAATCAATGATCTCCTTTTCAGCCATTGTCCTTTCTATGAGAATTTTACAACTCAATAGTCTAGTTAGGAAAACTCACTAGTCATTTTGACCTTGTCACTTAGTCCCTTTAACAAGTCCTTGGATAACCAAAATTAAGACATAGATTAAGCTTAGAGTGGTTAGGAAAACCTTTCTCCACATTGCATTCATCTTAGTCCATACTTTGCATATTTTATGTCTAAAAATCCAAAAATAACCAAAAATATTGTTCACCCTAGTCTTCATTTTGCACCTAGACAATTTCTCTTACCTTGCATTAGTCAACATTGTCATCTTAGTCATCATTGTCTCCTTGACCTTTGACATCTTCCTTTGAAAATCTTGGCATCTTGCATCACTCAATTTCCTTAGAAAAATGTCATAATCACCTTGCATTGTCATCCTTATCACAAAAACACCAAAAACATAGAATAGTTGTCATAATCATCATCCTCATTTGAGCAATTCTCTTTTATGGTCAAAACTAGACTTCAAAGAAAGAAAAGAAAAATGGAAAAATTTGGACAAGACTTCAATACCAACATCAAGACTAACACCTATGATATGAACCAAGACATGACTTTTAATGATCCATTTACCAACACAAACATACAACATCCCGTGAACCTACCAACATCCTCTCGAAATCTATTTGAACCATTCATACAAAGATACCACAATGGAAAAGTATCCGTTGAGGATTTAGAGGCTGCAGCCCAAGATCCTGACATAGCTTCATTTGTAGAAGACTTGGTCTTGAACGATGCTGACAGATACCTTGCTATGCTCCTAGACCAAGGGAAAAAACTACCATGAGGATTTGACATTAATACTATAAGACCTTCTCCTCTGGAAAACATGACACCTCAACAAAACATGAACAATGCCCCCAACGATAACACTGTTGTCACCACACAAATTCCTACAAACACCATCAATGTTACACCTAGTGGCACCATAAATCAAAACACCTCCAATTCAATCAATGCAACATCTATCAGAGGAACGCCCACCATGCCACAAACAATATCACAATCCATGCATGCAATGACAATGACATCTTCACAAATAGTTGGAACTACCCTAGGGTCTACACCAATAGAGGAAAATTCCTCAAACCCCATATTTGGGACTTCATCTATGACCATAGGGACAACATCATTCAATCCTTATTTTGGAACCTCATTCAACCCCTTTGGAGCAACTAAATGATGCATTCTTTTTAGAGGGCCCCAGCCAAATGTTAACACATCATCACAATTAAACATCAATGCCTCACAAGGATGAAATACCAATATCCTGCATGGACAATTCCAAGGCTATAATACCAACATCACACAGGGAAAATTCCAAGGCCATAATAACATCCTGCATGGACAATACCAAGGACAAAATACCAACATCCCATATGGACAATTCTTCCAATATGGACAAGGCACTCAAATGACACAACAAATGAATACCCTTGGGCACCAAAATAGTCAAGGTTACAAAATTCCCCAAATATCGACAAATATGGCTAGATCACACATCCCCACATATTCATCATAGATCCACACACAACATGTTCCTCATCAAAATTGGCAATATCAACAACTACCAAGCCAAGACATGTCATACATGTCACAACAACAAATGTCACATCCAAATTCGAACATGCTATCACAATCAACGGGGATTCATGGGATACACATCACTCCCATGTGTGATGCGACCAATAATCCCATAATAGATGCCTTGACAGCCAAGATGGAAGACCTCCAAAAATAGATGGAAAACATGCAACCATCCAAAAAAACACCACCAATGTCATATGACCTATGTCTGTATCCTTTTGACACAACCTTATACATGCTGCCATTTCCTCCTGGATATGTGGCCCCAAACTTCACCAAATACAAGGGCAAGACGAATCCTATTGAACACATCTGAGAATTCACAACCAACTGCATGGAAATCGCATATGAACACACTTACTTGATGAGACTATTCTCCAAAAGTATAACAGGACCCACACTTGAATGGTTCTCCACTTTGAAGGGGATAAAAACATGGAAAGAACTTGTAGGAGAATTTATAAAAAATTATGCCTATAACATTGACACAGACACCTCCATTACTAGCTTATGTACACTTACACAAGAAGATGTTGGTGAAACTTTTATACCATTTTTCCAATGATGGAGAGGCTTAGCAAGCAGCTGCCACATAGACATACTTGAAAAGGAGAAGGTTGACATGTTTGTACAAACACTTCTAGACCCATTAAGAAATGGCTTGTGAGTTCATTATTGTACAACCTTCTCAGACCTAGTCGAATGAGGTGTCCAACTTGAGAAAGCTCTTATTGCTGAGGGAAGATTAAAATATGGTCCTAAAAAAACAAATGCAAGTCCAAATCCTCCCACTGACAGGAATAAGTAATGGGCTAAGAATAAACATGTCACCAATGATGGCATTATCAACGCCAAGGCAATGAACACTATGGGTCCTGTACTGGCTCTAAAGGGGGTTCAACCACAAAACACACCAACAGTGATATCGACACCCCCTAGGACCCATGTACCTTCAAATAACCAAGGAAACCAAAATAATCAAGGACAATACTGTCAAATAAGATAATTCCCCAAGGGTCATACATACACTCCCTTGTGGGAACCCATCGAAGAAGTCCTCAAGAAATGCATCCAAAATGGGGTCATCATGCTCCAAGAACCTAAATCATTTGACCCGGGACAATTCAAACCAATATGGTGGAATGATAATGTATTTTGCAAGTATCATCGAGCAAAAGGACATACAATCTCAAACTATTGACAATTGAAAAATTTGGTACAATACCTTATCGAGAATCATACCATTGAGATAGGTGGACCAGAATTTGCATATAATTCAGACCATTTTATACACAAAAACCCACTACAAGACCATGGTTTTAGTAACCCTTCCACGCCAAAAACCAATAATAATAATTGAGCCAACCATGCCCGTATTGCATATGACTATTCTGGTGGACCCATCATAAACCGTATTAGAACAGTTGCTGAACATGTCAATACAGTTACTGTCAAAAAGGCCCCTAAATGCAATGTCATTGCCCGCGGGGGAAAAGTCACCATAGCCAGCCCTCCTCCTCCCAGACAACCAAAGGTAACAATAGCTGGCCCGTTCACCCAACAATCACAGTCTCGTCTATTTACCAAACAAGCCTAGCCTACAAGAAATTTTAACCTTATTGACCAACTTGGGAAGACACCTGCACAGATTTCTATACTCGAGTTGTTGCACATTTCCCCGACGCATAAGGCTATACTTGAAAAAACAATACAAGAGTATTTTGTTCCCCTAGACATTGATGTCAATTAATTTGAGGCCATGGTGGGCTATCTTACCACTCCCCACCATATAGCTTTTTCGGACCAAGACTACTCATCGTCTAAATCCAAGCATAATGATGCGCTTCACATAGAAGTCTTCATCCGTAAGAATAAGGTCAGATGAGTGTTAGTAGATGGCGGAGCAAGACTAAACATATGCTCCTTAAAATTGGTTAAGGCTCTAGGATTTTTTGATGCTTGTGTGGACAGTACAAAGAGCATTGTTATCAAGGCATATGATGATGAAGAATGTACCTCCTAGGGAATAATTTCACTTCCAATTCGTATTGGACCAATCATTGTGGACACCACTTGTTAAGTCTTGGATCTAGAACTTCCATACAATATTCTACTTGGTCAACCTTGGATTCATGCCTTTAAAGTTGTCCCTCCCACATACCACCAGTGTTTGAAGTTTCCCTTTGAAGGCACTGAGATTACCATATATGGAGACCCTGACCCATTTCAATATTGTACCAATTTGAGAGGTGTCTCGGAGTGCCAAGTTCCTATCAATAGTAAAGCTTTGACATCTTCATCCTCTAAATTCCTTGACCCATCAACACTTGCAAAGTCTCCCACATCCACTGCCACAACATCCACTTTTGCTTCTTTGGCAGCCATGACCCCCTCTAGGACATCTACCACTTCACCCATCACCCCAAGCATCGACACAAGTATTAAGATCCAGGACCAAGGGTGTGGCGAGTATAAGCTGAATACGGCCTATTGTATAACGAGGATGCCCAAGTCTCCCCAGGTCTACGGCAAGCCTTGCTTCATGTTAGAGCTAAAAGAAATTTTCAAAGTCCCTCCAAAAATAGTATTCATAAAGTGGGGTGAAATAAGTCAAGAGGACACTGACAACGTGTTATCTTGGATTTATAAAGAACCAAAGGATACAACTCCCTTACCAGTAAAAATGTATGGTAAAGGATATGACATGATAAAGAAAAAAATGCTACGATGGAATTAGTGTCCTCAGAAAGCACAAGACAAGAAGGCAAGAACCTCTAGCACCTAAAGGAAGACCTAAACATCTTGGGTTAGGGTTAGGACCAAGAGAATCTAGCGATCATAGTATCAATGTGATTTCTAGTGAGAGAGTAAATGCTTCAGACTGTGTTGAGACAATTGAAGATCCCCTTTCTGAAACTGACTCCCACGAATGGGAATTTGGCTCCCAACGATCTCTAAGAGACTGTTGCCTTGATGACTTATTCCTTGAACCTTGAGAGTCTACATTTGAAGAGAGATTCTAGAAAATGTTCAAAATTAACATGAAACCAGACAACACCAAGTTCAGAGCCTCTTCTACTCTTATTGACCATAATCCTGACATACTTGTCTACCCTGCCAAACCTAATGATCATCATTTGGATCCATCTGAATCGCCACATGACAACTGACCCTGACTCCATGCCCTTTGTTCCTTACTTTGCTGATGAGGGTGAATCAAACAAGGCAGAGTATTGGATAGAATCCGATATAGAGCCCGATGATGACAATCTTATCTTTAACCTCTCTGAATTCGTCAACATGCTTTCCGCTTCCTACCCACCGTACACCAATACTGATGATGGTATTTCCTTAGTCTACCTGCAACTAATCGATTGGGATCAATAAGGCCTACCATTTATGGACATATTTCAAATTGATGAGGCCATTGCAGAATTCATGGGACTGCGTGAGGGTATACCAAGTGGAAACCACAAGGCTGAATTTTCCATTGACCTAGATTGTGTTGCTTACTTTGGGGAGACTACTCCATCCTCTAGTTGCAAAATGAAAAGAAAAAATGAAGAAAAAAATGACACGTCTTTAGGTGAAAACCAAAAGGCACCTTTTGATGATAAAAAAGTAAAAATAAAGGACATATCTGAAGTTGAAAACCTCTCTAGGGCACCTAAGGATAGAGGATTGGACTTTTTCCTTGTAACTTAGGAAAAATATGCCATGCTCATAGAAGACACTATGGAAATACATATATCCACAATAGAAGATCCCAAGATGGTCCTCTTCACAACATCTTTGACAGAGGAAGAGAAACCTGAGTTCCAAAAATTATTTTTGGAACATAAGGTCAACTTTGCATGGTCTTATGTTGATATGTCTGGGTTGGATCTAGAACATGTCTTGCACCATTTTCCATTATTTCCAGATGCCAAGCCAGTGAAACAGAAGCTGCAAAGAGATGCACCCACAAATCGCCTTGTTAGTCAAAGTAGAACTTAAGAAATTGTTAGATGTGGGATTCATACGGTCGATCGACTATGTCGAATGCATATCAAATCTTGTACCAGTCACAAAGCCAAACGGTCAAATCCACATCTGCATAGATTTTTTGGACCTGAATAAGTCATGTCCAAAGGATGACTTCCCCTTTCCAAACATTGACATCATAGTGGACCTTACGACATGATATGAGATGTCCCTCATGGATGGTTTTTCTAGTTATAACCAAATTTGTATTGCCCCTAAAGATCAACACAAAACAACATTCACATGTCCTTGGGGCACATGCTATTGGAATGTCATGCCTTTTGGTCTTAAGAATGCAGATGCCACATATCAAAGAGCCATGACAACCATATTCCATGACATGATGCATCAGATAATGGAAGATTATGTAGATGACCTTTTGAAAAAATATTTGACACGAAAAGACCATTTGAAGGTGTTAGGAAAAATTTTCAAGAGGCTAGAAGAGTACAAGGTCCCCTTGAATCCGAAGAAATGTGTCTTTGGTGTGACATCAAGAAAATTTTTGGGATACATTGTTTCTCATAGAGGCATTGAAGTCGATCTTGCCAAGGTAAATGCCATATTAGACATGCCTCCTCCAAAAGGAATAAGAAAACTTAGGACATTACAAGGCAGGCTACAATCTATCTGACACTTCATAGCAGAATTGGCAGAGAAGTGTCATCCATTTTAGTATCTTCTACGCAAAAGTATCCCTTTTGTATGGACAGATAAGTGTCAAGAGGCCTTCCAACAAGTAAAAGACTATTTACTATCACCACCTATTTTAATGCCATCAATTGAAGGTAAGCCTTTGATTCTATACATTTCTGCAACAAATTTAGCACTGGGGGCATTACTGGCACAAAATGACCATGAAGAAAAGGAAAGGGCCATATACTATATCAATAGGACACTGGTCGGATATAAGCTAAATTGCACAACCATCAAACATGCTTTCCTAGTAGTTGTCTTTGCTGCTCAAAAATTAAGGCACTACATGTTGAATCATTAGACACATTTGGTGACAAAGATTGATCCCGTGAAATATCTCCTAAGTCATGCAGCATTGACAGGTCGCCTGGAAAAATGGGTAATGATCTTGAGTGAGTATTATATTCAGTATGTTGAAAGAAAGGAAATAAAGGGACAAGTGATAGCAAACCAACTGGCAGATGCACCTATAGAGGGAAATCATCCACTAGTAGCAGATTTTCTAGATGAGTCGATATTTCATACAAAACCTAAGTCACCTTGGAGGCTATACTTTGATGGATCTCATACTAATCACGGCTCGGGGGTAGGAATACTGTTTATCACCCCTCAAGGATACTCCATCCCTAAGTCCTTCCGAATTGATTTTCCATGTACAAATAATGTGGCAGAATATGAGGCACTTGTCATAGGACTCAGAATGGCCATCAAATGGAAAATTAGAACACTTCATATCTATGGAGATTCTCAACTGGTCATTAACTAAGTCAATAATGACTATGCAACTAAGGACAAGAAATTAATGCCTTATAAATGAATGGTTGATAGCTTCCAAACATATTTTCACATGGTGACTTTTTAGAAAATTCTGAGAACACAAAATAAGGTAGTAGATGCAATGGCCACAATTGGTTCTCTCCTAGACATTCCTAGTAATGTGCCTCAATTTGAATTTTTGGAAGAACAAATTTTGGTTCTTGCATATGACATACCAGAATCAGAGATGGTTTGTGAGCTTGTTGGTCCCAATTCTCCATGGTATCAAGACATTTATGACTACCTCAAGTCCCAAACCCTTCCCCCCAACCTATCCAATAATCAACGAAAGTCCTTTATCTAAAAATCCGCCAGATACACTATCCTCAGTGACACCCTTTATTGTCGAAGCTTTAATAACTCCCTTCTTTGATGTCTTGACACTGATGAAGCATGAACAAACTTGCGAGAGGTACATGAGGGTACATGCAGATCCCATTCAAGTGGTCCTACTTTAGCCAAAAAGATAATGAGACTTGGGTACTACTGGTCGACCATTGAGAAAGATGCACTTGAGTTTGTCAAAATGTGTCACCAATGTCAGATACACAGTGACTTGATTCATGCACCGGCACATGACCTTCAACCGATTACCTCTCCTTGGCCTTTCACCCAATGAGGACTCGACCTCGTGGGTAAGATTCATCCAACCTCGTCCAATGGACACAAATTCATCATCACCACCACTGAGTATTTTATGAAATGGATCGAAGCCATCTAGCTGATATACATAACCGGCAAACCAATATCTAAGTTCATCCTTAACTACATCATTTTTCGGTATGGTCTTCCACAATCCATCATCATTAACAATGGACATTCATTTAAAAACCAAGACGTTTGAGAGTTATGTGAGTGGTTTCATATCCAACATCATTTTTTATCGCCATATTACCCACAAGGAAACAGTCAAGCTGAGGCATCAAATAAAACCATTGTCAAAATCCTCAAAAAGACTGTTAATGACATTGGCCATGACTGGCATATCCAACTCAACCCTGCTCTGTGGGCTTACTGCACAAGCATTCGTACGCCTACAGGAGCTACTCCATTTTCCCTATTCTTCGGGGTTGAGGCTATCTTACCTATTGAAGTTGAAATACCCTCTTTACGAGTCTCCCTGAAGGGTCTAACAGATGATGAATAATATAGACAGTCATGCCTACATGAGCTAGAAATTTTAGAAGAAAGGAGGCAAAATTCCTTGAACCATCTATAGGTATATCAAAATTGTCTCTGTTGTAGTTACAACAAGAAGGTTATGGTCAGGAAATTTGACAATGGAAACTTAGTTCTCATGTAGAACCCTAAAAATTAGGCTAATAGAGAAAAGCTAGGCAAGTTTGAACCTAATTGGTTGGTTCCATACATCATCACCTCGTCATTTGGGTATGGCACATATCAGTTGGCTACTCCAGATGGTGAACAATTGATAGAGCAAATTAATAGTCTGCATTTATGCAAGTTCTATACATAGCATCAGAAAGTCTGGTCGAGAACCATTAAAAATACAAAAAAATGAAAAAGAAAAAAGAGAAATAATTCATCCAATAGTGAAAACCTGGCAAACGAGCGTCGTGTGTAGTCAGTAATTGTTTTGAAATCTACTACCACTCTATCTACCTTAGTCCATAATAAACATCCATTTTTCTAACATTCATCGCAATGTTTCACCCTGACATCATAATGTTTCTTTCCATGGCTGACAATGGTTGACATCAAAACCTTACGCATCGCCTATCATCCATACCAGTCATGACCTTCCCATCACCTTGACTAGGAGAATTATTTTTTCATGAGACTGCAATGGGTATTGCACATGGTCTTTCCAATCAAAAATGTCCTAAAGAAAGACCAAAAACATGGCAAAAAGTCTTGAAAAAATAAAAAACATCTCAAAATGTCCTAAAGAAAGACTAAAAACATCGTAAAATGTCCTGAAGAAAGATCTAAAAATTGAAAAAAGTCCTAAAGAAAACCAAAGAAATCGAAACATGTCAAAAACACAAAAACATCCAAATCAACATCACAATCTTAAAAATGGAGTCAAAGGCGGTCATGTTAGTCAGTCCATGTCATTGTCCAAACTACGTTGTCTCTACGCATTTGCTACGTAGGAAAGACTCATACTTGAGTCCCTGAGACATTAGGTCAATCCTGGTAGGTTCGTCAAAATAAAATCATGGTGCAATATTTTGTCATCAAGATAAACTCATTGTTTGTGTCGAACTACGAGGTCTCTGAGTGCATGACGTAGGCAAGGCCATCTGTCGATGAGCCCCCGAGGCCACTAGGTTAGTCCATTAGGGTTCGTAACACTACACTGGTACACACGTCATAAATTTTTAATTCAAGACAAATCATTTTCCAAACTGGAAAACATTTAAAACAAGGTATGACAATCTGTTATTCAAATGCATCAATCATGTTATCATGGAAAAATCGACATATAGTCAAACATAGGGAAAACTTGGTCAAAGCAAGTCAACTCATCATAACCTGTCACAATGTGTTCTTCTGAAGAACCGACTGTGTCATTTATGCCTTAGGATGTGTCCTTCCTAGGCATCATCATTGTTACCATCACATGGAATTTTTGGGGATCCTTTCGACATTTAGAGAGCAAATCTTCTCGACATCAACATTATTCATGAGGTATCCTTCCTGAATTTGGCAATTTTTGCATTTGTCATCAGAACATTATCAAATTTTTGACAATTTGGCATCTCATCATCATCAAATATGACATTTTTACAATGGATATCTAGATGCACTTGGCAAACACTTGACAATTTTCTTTTGGTTTTTTATCATGTTATTAGTTTTTTAGCAAGATCCCACTAAATAGGATTTAGAGAAGCAGCGATGTATCATGATGATTGACACACATGAATACTAGTTTCTCAGTGAGGTACTGATTCTAGGATTTAGAAAAACCATGAAATATCATGGTAAGGTCTCTATTTTTGTATTTTGACAATCATGCCGCTAGTTTCTCAAGGATGTCTTGAAAACAGGATTTAGAGAAGCAACGACATTTCATGAATTGTCCTTGTCCTTTTCTGCTTGTGGTTGATTATGACAAAAAGACTAGGGCAATCATGATCTTTGTATGAGTCATGATCATCCTTGTCTATGACTGCTTGTCTTACATGATGGTACGACCTTGCACACCTTGATCTATGCCATATCATGGTGTTTGTTGGCCATTACAATAGTCTACCCAATGATGATTAAGAGCAATCAATATTAAAGTCCTATGGTAAATCTTTGAAAGATTTGGTCTAGGAATTAACATGCATCTTCTTTGGTTTGGTCATCTTCTCTCGTCCATCTCACGATAATATCCTATGACATCCAAAAACACAAGTGCATCCATGATCATATAAACATTGCATTAGGTCCATACATACATCATCCATAACATTAAATCATATACATAATCACAAACATTGCATTAACATTATCATCAACATTGCATCCATTTACTAAATACATTATGCACATCATTATCATCATCATCTCATATAAGTAAGCATTGCATCACCATGGCATCAAAATCATAAATAAACATCATAGGACATACATGATACATCATAAATCAAGATCATACATCACATATATCATAATGCATTAGATCAAAGAACATCACATACAACACATGTAGGCCGCATCAACACTACATCATCAAATAATATCATCTCTAAAAGGTACAATGTCATAGGATAAAGTCAAGAGATATCCCAAAAATGGAGCTCACAGGCTCAATAATATATACATAATGTGTCATAATCACAAAATGCCCCTAGGGTAGACTCTCATCATCCCCTCGTGGTAAAGAATGTGGCAGCTACAACTCTGAAACTGGCACTGAAATGATAGGTGGACCTATGGCAACCTTTGCCTGTACCACTAATGGAACTAAGAATAAAGGCGTCATCTCCACGGTCATAGACGCCTGTGATGTCATTGCTGCCTGACTCTGTGATGCTAACGGATCCACCACTAGCGGTTGCCTCTACATTGAACTAGTAGACCCATGACTATGGCTCGAGTGATGACTCAGGGTGTGCCTGCATGATTGGTGTGACCTATGCCCTAATGTGTGCGTTGTCGAGGTAGACCCTCTGACACTGGTGTGACTCTTGCTGCCACTGGCACTGCCTATCCTCATCTGTGACCATGACAAGGTAGGATCCCGTTGCTCAGGTGGCACTGCCTGCTCATACAATGTCTTGTACTGTCCCAATCTCGTACTCACCCTAGCCAACTCGCGAGCCATATCCCTTGCAGGCCCTGTACATAATACCGCAAACTATGTGCACCACTAGGCCGAGTCCTACTAGCGGATCACTACCTGATCCCGCGCTACCCAAGCTACCTCTAACTCTGACTACAATGATCTAACCTGGGTCGTGCTCTCATCCAGTCTCTGCTATAAGACAACCACCCTCTAATCTATCGTAGCATCCTAGGGAAATCCCGAGGAGGACAGTATCTCCTCCTCTCCCTCCACCATTTGATATCTGAGGAGTCTCTCCACCTCATCCATGGAATCATCCTCATCATCATTGTCATCAACCACATCCTCTGCCACCGCCATGTCCTCCTCATGTCTCTCCTCCTCAGCCATGTCCTCCTCATGTCTCTCCTCCGTGGCCACCTCCTCCTCCTATCTCTCCACATTCGCCTCCCCTCCTGTCTCCCCACCTCCACCTCCTCCTCCTGTCTCTACTCACCCTCTCCCTCCTGTGAGGGCTGCTCCTCTCTCTCCCCCTCCTCGCCAACCTCTAGGATACCATCTAATGCTTACCTCGCTACACATGGGCACACTCTCTAGCCTTGTCTTTGACCATCTCTCCTCTGCCTCTAGCCATCTCCATCATCTCCATCATCTCCACCCCTACCTCCATCTCAACCTCTACCTCTATCCCTACCTCCATCCCTCCCACAGCCTCTACCTCCCCGCCCGGCCCTCGAAACACGAGGTATCACTGATCGCCTATCTACAGGCGCTAGCCTGTCTAGATTTGTCAAAGGCACTGGTCTATGTGCCTACCACCACAATCATAGTCCGCTGAGGTCTCAACATTGGCTATCCCACCTCTCCATTCCCATGGCTGGGCTCCTGGCCCATCAATCTGCTGCTCAGCAAAGGCTACTGGAATGGCTGGTCCCCAAGCATGCTTTCTAGATGACCAAGCATACTCAACGATACCTGCAAGAACACCTTGCTGCTCTTTGAAATGCCTTAAGACATGCTACAACAGATACATCTCAATAATCAAGAAATTCTGCACTGTCCTCCCAATCAAATATCTATATTGTCGGCATAGGCTCAGGTGCTCTGCCTCATCATCCCACTATGGGCAATCTCTATATGGTCGTGAGATAAATGACACCATCGTGTCTATATGATGCCGCCACCAACCAATCTCACCCATATGCATCTGCTGGAATGCACCAGCATAATAGTATGCATAAGGCATCCCCTCAACTAAATGTGGCCTCTGAATAGGTGGGAAAAATATGGCAATATGCTCCCATGCCTAGATCATCATCAGAGTAGTCCCACACGAGATACTCTCTACTCTCTTGTAGGCAACATCGTACAACTAATGGTAGAGTGTCCCCAGTAAACAAGGACACCAAGCATACACTGTCCTATCTCATCTCATCCCTACCAAGACATCTCACCAGCCAATAGGAAATTTGTGTCCCTAATGATCAGGAATCAAGACACCTCCAATCAAGGTTGCAAGGAATGCATCAAAGCGACCATAGTGATCTGCCATGAACTCCCATCTAATCTCATATCCCTAGATGCCTAGTCCTGCACCCTAATCTCAGTAATACATCTGGAAGGTCTACTCACCATGGCGAGGGTCATAGATGATCCAATCCCCTTTAATCGGCACTCGCAGAATCTGGTAGACATCCTCCAAAGGAATAGTGTCCTCATCTATCAGTAGGTGGAAGGAATAGGTCTCTAAATGCCAATGGTTGCACAATGCAAGAAGTAATCCCCTATTCACCTGAATGGTTGGAATATAGGCAATATAGAACAATCCTAGTCATATCAACAAGTGCCACTCCCGCAGGCTCAACTAGTCGGCAAACTGAAATGTCATCGGTCTGCTCTCTTGGGTATAAATCGGGGCAAGCTACCTCTACATAGAGCTGAACAATGTTTCAGCACATTCTAGACAATTGTCAGTATCATCAAAAGCATGTAAGGTTTGGCATACATAAAAATCAACCACTGTTAAAATCAAAGTCAAATACGTCGCACTGACTCAATTGCGTCACAAATAACCCAATGTGTCTTTCCGTATGGAAAATGCGTCACAAAAATGCAATGGCATCGCTTAGAACCGTGAATGCGTCACATCATAGAGGATGTGTCATGATATTTGACACATGTGTCATTCCGATCACATGCATCACAAAATTCAAAAGTTGCATCACAACATAACGAATGTGGCATTCAAATATGCAATTGCGGCTTGAAAATTTGAATGCACCGTAGTTTTTGGTAAATGCGGCACAACACCTGGGTTCCCCCTGAACTAGCATATCATTTGCATCGCAACGCAGTGAATGCATTGAATGCAAAGGCGAATGCAACTTACACAAAAGCACATGCATCATGATGCATTCGTTCTTTCTCCTAAACACCTAATTTTGGCACGTAAAACGAAAAATTACAAAGTGGGATAGGGGTACTTATTGCTAGCTCCGAGCCCTCTGTCCAGTTGAAAGTTTGCACGATCTCGCCACGATGCTCTGTCACTGGAATCACCATCCTCGCTGCAATGCTATTTTCTCTACACTCTCAAAATTTACAAGGTGAATAGTAATAATGAATTGAATTTTACCCCTTTGCCAACCTATTTATAGAAGTCAAAAATGGCATAAGTCAACTGGGTTATTGCTAGAGGCTCATTTGATGAACTTTGACTATCCTGTTAGCTGCTTGAAACATGTCAAAATTCAAAATCGACTGCGACATTGTTTTTCTGGTCATCCAATTGACTATTCAGGACCCTTTCCAATTTTTTTTTGCCGCAGACCCAAAATTTGAAAAATCTCCCAAGGGCACATTAATACCCTATACCTTCATTGGGGCATGGCTTTGACTGATTTTCTTTGTCACAATGCGACAAGTGACATTATGAAAAAGAGGGGAAAAATGTACACTTAAAAATGTCCTAGGCCTGTGAGTTCTAATCTTACCACTTTCATCTTGGCATAATTAAGACATTTAATTATGTCCTGGATCTATATCCGATTATTAATTAAATAATTCATTATTGTTTAATTAATTCATGGCCTTTTATTCTTCATGATTATTAAATAAATAAATCTTGTTTATTTATTTAATACGTCGTTAATTGTCTTATGTCTTCCTTTGTTAATTCTTCCTCCTCACTAAATAAATGAATTTCATTTATCTAGTTAATATGTCACTAATTATCACAATTAAATAAATTCATTGATTTATTTAATTTCTAAATCCATATCTTCTAAATTGAATAATTATGTTTAATTATTTAATGGTCTGAATTAATATTCCTCTCATTTTAAATAAATGAAATTATTTAAAATGTCATCACATTCTTAATTAATTGTCCATTTTGGTTAAATAATCTGAAAAAGGATTATTTATGGTTTTTAAAATCCATATTTTGGATAAACCTATTTGTTTATCCCATTTATGAATTAAATCATTATTTAATTCATAAATGGACATTCCACTTTGAATTTATTAATTTGCATTATTTCCACTATGAATCTAATAATGTGAATTATTTCCACTAACTCATTTATTTATTCTCACTAATTATTTATTAACCCCACTTTACATTCCACCAAAATAAATAATTATGACAATTATTTATTAATCCCCCACTTATGAATTAGATCATTATCTAATTTATAAGTCGACATTCCACATTCCATCTTTGTGATTTTTAAAATCCCACAAAGTGGGTCACCTTATCTTTTAATTTTAAAAAATCTTTATTTTTAAAATTAATTATCTCACATATTTTCTCCACCACTGATCTGATTCTCTTCAGATTGCATCTTGACCCTTCATTTAAGGATCTTTCCCTAACCCTAATTGGGGATGGTCAGATTTAATCTTGGCCCTTCATTTTAGGTTTTTGTCAAGATTCAATCTAATTTGTCCATTTAGAATTGAGTTTTCTATAAAATGACAGGCTTGCTCATAAGGAAGGGATGGATGATGCTTAGAACTAGATTTCTTGGGGAGTTCTTAGGACCTTTGGAGTTAAGTGGAAGCATTATAGTCATTTTCCATTGGTGATCTTAGTCATTTAGGATTGTCATAGGTATAGGCATTTAGGAGTAAAATCCTTCAAAGCTTGGTGTAGGGCTTAGACTCGTATTTCTAGGTTGCTCACACATCGAATCTGAGGGCAACACATCAACCAGCAAGCTAGAAGGTGTTACGAAAGTGAATCATGGAGATCTCGGCAATTAAGAGGTATAATTGTTCTATTATTTACTTCCATTGTATTTTGTAATTACTTTGGGTTTCTTAGTCTTTGCTAACGTTAAATCTAATGACCCAAAACCAAACCCTGAGTTACAAGGGAATTGTTGCTTTGTTACGGTTGGTTCCCTTAAATCAATGTAACTAAACTTTATTTGTGAGGTTGGATTAGGATAGCAAATCCTAGCAACATTTCTCACCGTGGTGTTTCCCAATCTTGGGTTTTCCACATATACTTGGTGTTATGTGATGATTGTGTGTACATGCTTATGTGTTTGCATATCAAGTCTTTATTTGCACATTAAGAATTTAAGGAATCAATCTACACTAAGATTTAAGGAATAAAAATTTAAATATACACTGATTCATCCCCCCTCTCAGTAGATAGTCGTGTTCCAACAATTGGTATCAAATCCTGGTTCCCTAAGAGAAGCTTAATATAAATTTTGATTGGGTGGCACAATTTATTTATTCCCTTTAACATTCACACCAGCTAATTGGTTGACATTAGAATTGATCACTGTCTTACACTTCATGCTTAAGACAAATATTTTTGTACCATATCTAGGTGTACAGTGATATTGAAAAAATGATTCCACATTAAATGAAGGAGCTAATGGTTTGGTGGTATCAATAGGTCGAATGGGATGAAGTTGTATCATGCTTTTATTAAGAAATTAAAACATAATATCATGAAGAAGATTGGAAAATTATGATAATTGTTTATCTCTTAGTTTAAATTGACATGGTATTGTAGATGTAGAAGCAACATGTTTTTGAATGTTATTGGAAGATGTAGGGGAGTATCTTTATGAAGTTTTTATTTTTTTTGTAAAGGATTGATAATTAGATTGAGACACAACTTTAGATTGAGTATTAGGATCTGATGAAGGTGTTCCTTCATATTAACTAGCCAAAATTTGATAATCACAAAGATCCATGCATAAATATGTGAATGAAGGATATCTCATTAACAAGTTCTTATCTCAAATTTTAGGTTGTAATTTCTCAATAAATACTCTTTGTATATTAACATCCAAGAGAGAATGTGCTATTTGAGAATAAAGAGCTTCATATCATCCTATAAAACAAATCACTTTTTCTTAAGGTCCTTGTTTATAATGGAAAAAATTGGTTAATGTAATTTTAGGTCCAATTTTTTCTTGAAAATGTTTAAAGAATTCATTATCAAGTTGCGTAAAGGTAGTTATTGAATTATTATGTAACAAAAAAAACCCATTCTAATGCCATGTCTTTGAATGATCAAGGAAATATTTTAGATAAGAGACAATCTTCAAAAATGAAATCACTACATAAAGTGATAAAATCCAATACATGATTATTGGGATATCCTTTCCTAGTATACTTCTCAAAGCAAGGTATCTCAATGTTTTGTAGAATAGTTGTTTTTAAGATGGTGAATGATAACAAACTACGTGTAAGAAATTTTAAAAGTTAGGAAATGTAACACAAAATTTAAGGATCTAATACTTTGTAGGTTTAGGTCTTAGATCAAATAAAATGTTAAAAATGGAAGAAAACATATATTTTTTAGATGAAGAGAATTAATGCATGAATTTTGATATTTTAAAAGAAAATAAATGAGTGAAATAAGTTCAAATCACTTGATAAATGATAATTTTTGAAATGTAAAATGTTACAATTGATAAATCTATCTTTGAAATATTGAATAGATAACACTTTTTAAGTTTATGAAATGAATAATGAGATATAAATCTTTACTTTCCCAATATCTAACATAATATGAATTGTATTTGAACAAAAACAACCTATTATTTACTCAGATCGTAGAACAATAGAATTTTGCAACTATAAGATATGTTAGGCTCATGAAAATGTGGCGTTGAAAAATAGATCCAAGTATAATGCTAACCAAAATCATACTTTTTAACTTTTCACATTCGGGGGATACAAAAGATCATAAAATATGACTTGGCTATTATCCACAAGGAAGAACCAAAATGACTGATCAAGGTTTTGATCCTCTTTAGGTTGATTTTGGGTTGAAATCATGTGTATTGATGTAATGTTTGTGATTTGTTATTTCTAACTAGGTCAACTATGTAAACACAACAAACAATTACTTATTTAGAAAAATGTAGAATTTATAAATAAAAACTAAAAAACAAGAGAGTAGACAATAGAAGCTGAGGAACCTAGCATTCATATTTTGGTCAAAATTGACTAGATATAGGTGATGGTTCTCTAGAATAAAAAATAGGGCATCTAGGGTTTTAAAGCCTACATAGGAGCATTAGAGTTTGTAGGTTTCCCTGTTGGAATCAACTCTAAATTTTTTTCTATCAATGAATAAATGATCTATCCCTAATTTGATGAATGAGGTGTTTGTATGCTTAATTTTAATTTATGGTCCTAAATCTTCTCCAAATCCACTTTAGCTTTACAACCTACAAGAAAAATATCAGAGGAAGGGGTTTTTGTATAGGGTCTTTCCTAATTCAAAACCCATTTTGATATTTCCACCTCCACAATGGCTATGATGAAGTTGGATAGAGTTCTTACCCTCATCGAAGTAGAAGAAATGGGATAAAAATAAATCATAAATCACAATGCTAGCAAATTATCATTTAAATATGCATTTCTTGATAGATTTAATTTATGATGCACATATCATACAAGGAGAGCTTGATAGTTGATTGAATACCATACAAGTGTTAGTACTTACAATGATAACTATTGTATGATTAGTATGCAAGAATGAATCACAACATGAATGAAGTAATTATAGTCTAAAAAAACTAAAAACTTACACAATTAAGATCATATAACTCATACTCAATGAAATTCATTTGCAAAGAATTAAAATGGTTTAATATAAAGAATTGAACTCAAATCAAAGAAATTAAATAACTAGAAAGTGCAAACCTTCAATTCTATTAAGGATTGATACATATTTGTGATGTGGATTGCTCAAATCATGCATTACACATTGTTGTAAAATCTTAATAGGGGTGAGTCACAACAAGTTCTTAAATTGATAAGGTTGGATCAAGAATTCAAGAGAGTAATGGTGCTTATTAAAATTGTGAATGAAATTCATGTTTGAGAGGGCTTGTTCTATAGATTTTAGGAATTATGATTAATGGTCAAGATTGAAAATTGTAATCAATGGATGAGAGAAGATCAAGAAGGTGAGTGAGGAGTAAGGGATGATAAATGGTTGATAATCCATGAGAGCTAAAAATATTCCACATTTCATTGAAAACAAGTTGAAGATATTTTCAATTGGAGGGAGGAATTTGAATTTGAATTGAGAATATTCTTTAAGGAATATGCATTTTTAAAGTTGGAAGATTGGAGGAAAAGTATCAAATTAAATAGTCATGAAAATCATAATTGTGAGGATTATAAGATTTGGATTTTAATTAAATAGTTGAAACTATTTAATCAAAAGGGGAAATTAGCATGAAAATGATGAATTATGAAGAATTAGTCAAAAAATGTTAATTATTTGATTAATATCTAGGAGTAAAGTGAATTTAACTAAATAAATAGAAATTATTTAAACAAATTTTGGAATTAGGTTATTATGAAGGAAATGATGTTAATTAGTGCAATCAAGATGTTTTATATATTTAGGAAAATTTTAGGTGCCTGCATTTTACCCCTCTATTAAGCAATGTACCCATTGTATTGTTTCAAAGACTTGATTTTTCTTGATTCTTTTTTTAATCCCCTAATTTTACCTGATGCTCGAATATGCCCCAATAGAAGACAGAATTATGGTTTGCTTCCCGCTCAAGAGATCAGCCCAAAAACCTAGTTTTTGGGTTGAGAGTGCAACATAATGATGAGACTAGTTCTAGGAAAAAGATGATGAAAATTGAAGTCCTCAAAAGGCTAGAAATTGATCAAGATGCATAGCCAATGTTGAAATTTGAGTTGTAGGGTGAAACCCTAGGTTTTTCTAGGCATATTTGTTCATTTGGGAGAATTTTAGCCTCATTTTCACACTTCATTTTGAGAAATTAGAGATCCCTTTGAAATTCTAGGTTTCAGACCTTGTTGAGATATTATTAGTGTGGCACATTCTATTTGAGCCCTACATCACATGGATCAAGTCTATCAATTCTAGTGACCTATGGGAGAAAGTTCCCTGGTATGTAACTAACCTTTGTTTCATTTCACACATTTCAAAATAGCTAAATGTAGGCTAGAAGTTAGGTAAACAAAGGTGTTGTAGTTTATGTCTTGCTTCTATAACTTGACAATCTACCTTTGTTTCCCGATCATGACACCTTCGCCAAAGGAATTAGGTTATGAAAATTGTACTAAGTTTTTTAAAATGTGTGACTCCCTTATAGAAAGAAAACACCTTTAGTTGGTTAGGTGTGACACCTTTGGAAAAGTGTGGAACATATGTTCTAGTTGGGTGTGACAAGTTTGTAAAAGTGTGATGCATATTATTGGTTTAATAGTGAGATGATTTTGTAAAAGCGTGAAATCTTTACAAAAAGGTGACTCCTTTAACTAATAACAAAGTGACACCTTTTCAGAAAAGGCTCACTTTGGTTTTCTTAGGCATTGTACTTATACTTTTACAAAAAAATTAGAATATTGACATCATGAGTGTTATTCTTACAGGATATCTTAGTCCCTCTCATCTACTGGGAGTGAAATCTATAGGTTTTAGAGTAGATTTCTAGATTTACTACCATGGAGTTCAAGTTTTTACATGTAGTCAACATATACTATGTTGCGTACATGTCAGAGATCTAGGCCCACTTAGCATTGATGACAATGGTGGTGGAGCAATGGCATTCAAAAACCTCATATTTTCACTTCTCAACTAGTGAGGCCACCATCATACTTGAGGATGTGTGGCATATCTTGAGGGTGTTGATTAATGGTGATTGGATGGTATATGATACATACTGAGGGTTTGTTGTAATGGAGAACCTCATGATGGATGATCAGATTTAGTTCAAGGAGGGAAATATTGATATTAGAGGCTACGTTAGTAGAGTTTGTGATGTTACCAATGTAATCATTAGACTCATTTGTGGACCTATCATGCCACATAAAAGATATTATAGATTTATCCCTAGATGGGGGATAGTATTAGAGAGGAACTTGAGGATAAAGTTACTTTTTATTTGGAACCTTGCATTCATATGCACTTATACCATGAAATTTATCAAGTGGTGTATAGGGGTGCATCCATAAAATTGATGGGTTCCACCCTACTACATAGCTAGCCTTGGGAGCATATTGTAGTGCTTCAACTGATTAGGAAGCTTCACTAAGAGGCTAGAGATTCCTTTTATAGATACAAGGGCATGCTTGGTCACCATCACATGGAGGAGTTAGCTCATTGGCAACATGCTATCTATGATGTTACAATGTTCATATGGAGACCATGGATTGATGTAGATTGTTTGGAAGAGGACCATGAGAATCTCTCATATTACATATAGACTCAATGGATCATAGGATACACACCTCATATACTAGAGAGATACCCAACCAATAGGGTCCAGCGATAGTTTGAGGAGTAGCAAGATGCTCTAGTAGATGATTATCATGTTGTTTTTCCTCATACAATGAGGGGGATTCTAGGGTGGGGCTAGTATCCCTAGCACTTAAAACTATCACTAATTTTGATCACCTTGCCTCACTTCCTTGGGTATATTCAAATGGTTATGCTGATCTAGGGACTACAACAACTTATGATGCTTGGTTATATACTCATATACCTCTCTGATTCATAGATCCAGATGGAGACAGTGTAGGTGGTTAGAGGAATAGAGATGAATCTAGCTAATAGCATTGGAAGCTCAACAAAGGGTGGAGGCTAAGGTTTCCTTGGCCAAGGACAGGGGAGAAGGTTTAGGAAAGGGACCATAGGGTCCACAGCTAGCCCAAGGGTGATAAGAGGATCAAGGACATCAAAAATAGCAATAGGTGGTAGCTATAGGAGGTGGTCCCGATGACATGATACTAAGGGTTGTTTTATAGGAGAGGGATTTGATGTACCACAAGTGTGATGATTTTTGGAAGGAGAGATATGGCCTCTCAAGACATCTTGCACAAACATAGATGGAGAGGGATCAATTCAAGACTAAGCATGATTAGGTCTAGAGACTTAGTTAGATACATAGACTACATAAAGGAAAAAACTATAGATTCAACTATCTCATATCACCATAGAGAATGACTAGGAGAGGGAATGCTAAAAATAGTTGGAGGCTACTATATAGGCCAAGGGATAGATCATTCCCTTGGCTTAGAATATTGAGAGTATTCAATATTTATAGGTTGAAGCTACTTATTACTAGACTACATATGATATGTATGTTCCCATGCCTAGGAGAAATCCTAAATATTCTCAGGGGAGTGTTTTAGGTTTGAGAAGTTCCAATGGGTCAATGGGAAGACCTTCACAAGATCTATCAAATGGAAAATGGCATCTATCATATCCCTTTTTCTGAAAAGACATTCTAGAGTGGAATCCAAGAATCCTATTGTATTTCTTCATAGAACACCCTTCTGACTAATGGTTTGGAACATAACATCTATAATAATTCCCTCACATCTTATCTAGGGCTCAAGGAAAAAATATCATATAATAGAAATATATCACCATTAGAAGATTTTGAGTTCATACTCACTATACCATAGCAGGTTTGGTTACTAAAATCTTTTTGCATTACCACAGAGTAGCACATTTTGAATTGTGGTTTGGACGATTGCATCTATGAAGAAACTTGCACCTCATACCCTAATATTGAGAGAAATTTAATAGGTACTAGAAATATATTACTATCAAAAGATTTTTTTGCTAGGAATTTGGCACCTAGTTCAATAGGCTTAAAGGATAAGACACCTTTGAATCATATGAAAAAAATTGTGAAGTTTTAGGATGAGGAAAATGGCCAAGGGAGCATATGGATAGGTTTGCATGAATACACACTAAATCTAAAAGAATCTACTTTGGCCTTAAGGCTGACCTAGTATAGTGTGTGAATTCAAATTCTAGGCTTTGCCACCATGCTGGCTCAAGGTTGGCTAGTTCCTTAAGCGAAATTATTGGCATATAAATTTATGGAGTTAATTCATATATTGGGAATCAAATTTTTATATAATTTATCTTATATTTTGGGACACTTAGGTTATAGTTCCTCCTCTTGATGAAAACCCATAGGATTTTGTGTTCATTGGATGAAAACCTAGTGTTCACTAGGATTAGAGGATCATACCACTTTGCTTCCTTTGGGGATTCTCATTTAGAGATTGCATCTATACTTCAAGTATTGTGTAAGGTAGTTCACAATATTTTTTCTGATTTGTGGTGACCTTGCAGATCATTCGTAATTATTGTTGTAAGTTGTAATTGATATATCATTTATGTGAATGAGATTTAGTAGTTATCAATATATTTAAGTATTATTTTGTGCTCATTATTTGATGTGTATTTTGAATATATTCTACAAAATAAATATTTAGTTAAAAATATATGTTGGGGACATTATAGTGGTATAAGAGCATGATTCTACTAGCTGGTAGGGTTTTCTAATGATTAATGTTTCCAAGTGAAAGGTAGATTAATCTTCGAAGAATATAATTGAAGAAAATAGGTCAAGAAGAAACCATGGATGATGAAGTGAAATAAATCAAAGAAATATTTAAGGAAATGATACAAGGGGAAAAAAATGGTCAACATGTTTGGCCAAATTTTTTAGTGGATATAGACTAATGCTACGAAGGAGAATGACAATATCAACAAAGTTGGAATTACAAGTGGAACAAATGGTGGTAAAGGGAGGGAGAAAATGGTTTCTACACAAAGCTTCAGAGCTAACTTCATTAATAGACCCCTCAAGCCTAAATTCATTGAAAAAATAGAATAAGTACCACAGGAAGAAACTACCCTCCAAGATGGCATATCAAGATATCATCTTTTAGAGATTTCATGGAAATGAAAAAGGAGAAGAAAAGAACATGTCACTCACAACTTAAGCATAAAGAGTTGGAGCAATCATTGGGGAAGTTATCTATTTCATCCTTTGATGGGTCTAAGAAGAGCATTGCTAAGGCATGCTTGTAGGAACTTGATACATACTTGGCACTCAAACCTATGCTTGAAGAATATTTCATTAATTTTTCCACCATACATTTGGAAGAAATTTCTCATTATTGGAGATAGCATGCTATGATCACTCAATGCCACAAATTGATCAAATCTTATGATGATTTTTGTAGCAAACTAGTTGAGAGATTAGATAGGAGAGACCTAGAAGAAGATTTTAGATAATTAGCTCACTTGAAAGAAGGGAAGTGTAGAAGAATATGTTGTGGAATTCCAAAGGATATCAATCATGGTAACCAACATCTTAGAGAAGACTCATATTCCAATTCATTGAAGGATTTTCGGAACAACTCAGGGGCTTGGTGGACTCATTCCACACCTCAACTCTTCAAAAGACTATTTTAAAACATTTTGATCTAGAGAATTTTGTTCCCCAACAAAAATAAAAATCCTCAAAATGCAATAAGGAAAAGAGAAATTTCCAAAAAATCCTTGGACTACTTAGGAACCTTCCCCCTTTGTGACAACTAGGAAGATTGATGATGAAACCAAGAATAAGCTCATAAGAAAGAAAATATGTTTCTCTTGTAAGGAGCTATTGGTTCCAGGACATAGATGTCTCAATAAGGGGAAAGTTTAGTATATAGAAGTCATTTTTGAAAAGAGTCAAAATTAGATGAATTTGTTAAATTCCATGATTTGAAAGAAAACCCCACCAAAGGAAGAAGGTAAGGAGAAAAAAATGGTGGAACTCTTCCATCATTGTCTAATGCACAAAGGTACTATTCTTTAATGTTTGAGGATTTTTTTCCAGATGACGAGTGACTATTTTGATTGATGGAAAAGCTACCCACAACTTCATTGATGAAGGACTTTTGAAGAGAAAAGGACTAAATATAGAATACTTTGAAGGCTTCATTTTCAATGTGGCAGAGGGGTATAACTTACCTTAGAAGGAGAATGTTTGGAAGATGAACATAACATTGGAAGATCATAAGGTTTGTGATGACTTCCATGTTATTGGTTTGGGTTAAATTGATGTAATTTTGGGAATACAATGACTAAATTCATTAGGTGAGTATGCTACAAACTACCAAACAATGGAACTCAAGTTCAAAGCCAATGGGAAGGATGTGGTTCTAAAAGGAATGACTAATGGAGGTTTGCAATTAGTTTCAGCCAGGAGAAAAGAGAGCATCTTCTAGAAGAACCAAGTTTCTTAGACTGCGAGTTGATTGGTTATTTAAAAAAGACTCTTTTGAAGGTAAGAGTGGTCAATTTAATATTTATATACAAAATATTTTGGATAAGAATTGTTTGGTTTTTAGCAAAATACTTCTCAAATTTCCACTAAATATAGGTTTCTATCATATCATAGAACTTGAATCAAGATAAAATCTAGTTATGACCATTCCTTACCACCATTCCATGACTTATAAGGAGGAGCTAGTGAAATAAACAAAGGATATGTTGGATATGGGCTACATCAGACCTAGCTCTAGCCCTTTTGTATCTTTCATCATGCTATTAAAGAAGGATGAAATATTTTAGATGTGCATAGACTACAAATCATTAAACAAGAAAACAATTAAGAATGAATGCCACATACCACAGATAGATGGATTGACTGATGAGATACATGATGTGATCTACTTCTTGAAGATTTATTTGAGGTCTTGATACCACCATATCAGCATGAGGAAATGAGATGTACATAGGATTGCTTTTTTGTGTCACTATGGGCTCTTTGATTTCCTTGTCACGTCTTTTGATCTCACTAATACTTCAAAACATATTCAATCTTGCATGAATCTTTTTTTTTTATAAGAATTTGAGGAATTTTGTGCAAGTTTTATTTGATGGCATTTTGATATATAGAAAAATATGGGAAAAGCATTTGAAGTTTATAGATATAATCTTGGGAATTCTTGAACAATATTACCTCTTTACAAAATATGTTCAAATGTGATATTAGGTTAATAAAGATATTGTATTTGGGACATGTCATAAGTGCTAAAGGAGTTCAGGTTGATCAACAAAAGATCAAAGCTATTCTAGAATAGCCATTCACCACAAACTTGTCTCAACTAAGAGGTTTCTTTGGACTATGTAGCTATTACTAGAGGTTTGTTAGAGGATTTTCTTAGTTTGTGGCCCCCATTACTAGTAATAATGAGCCTTTGAATGGAAAAATTTGGTGTAAGACACCTTTGACAACTCAAAAGTGGTAATGAACTCTTTTCTTCTTCCTGCAATTCCTGATTTGTCACTTCCATTTGTTGTATAATGTGATGCTTTGAGTGAAGGAACTGGAGTTTTTCTCTCCTAGAAGGGACAACCGATAGAATTTGAAAGTAGAAAACTGAGATCCAATGAAAGAGGATATTACATATATGACAAAGAAATGTTGGCCATAATGAACGCCTTAGATAAATTCTAGCAATACCTGGTTGGCACAATATTTGTTGCCAAATTAGATCACAAAAGGATAAAGTTCTTCCTAATTCAATAGAATTTGAATTATATGCAAGAAAAATTGGTAAGTAAACTTCAAGCATATGATTTGAGTATGTGCAAGATAATGATGGGCCAAAAAGTGGTGATATGATGGGAATGTGTAGGGTATGTGGCTATTGACTTTTTTTTACCTAAAATTGATGAAACGAAAATGGTTTTTAAAGGAGATTCTCAACTTTCCACCAATATAAATTATGCTTTAATTTCAATTTAATAAATAATTATTATTCATTTTCTATTTGAATTACGAGTAAAGTCTTCAATGATAGGTTGATTGAAAAACATCTCTAGCTTTCAAATGGTATCACATTTTTTGAATTTGAAACATGTCATATTCTATGCTTCACATACTATAAGGTTGTGAGCATCCATTAAAATCTGCAAATACTAAACTTCAAGCATGGATTAGTATTTTACAAATCCATCAAAATACCCCTATGAAATAATGAAAAATGATCTCTAACATGATAACAAAACAAACTAAACTAAAAGAACAAGAAATACATCATGCATACATATTCCATAGTGGATTGGTGTCAAATGTGCAAATGACCCTTTCCCAATCCTTGCTCAAAATCTAAAATGATGAGATGTAATGGAGATGAAGAGAAAAATCAGTTCTCAAATGAAGAGAGTGATTTTGCATAAGTTGTAGATGCCTTTGATGAAGAATGAGGTCTTTATTTATAGATTTTCTTGATGAGAGATTGGCCAAATGGGTGAATGTAGGACTAAATGTAAACCAAAGAAAGGAGGCCACTTGTCAAGTTGCCATAGGTTGAGGGATGTACAAGATTTGGGAAATGTGCCCAAGAGAGGGAGTTTCAAATTCAAATTTGTGCAATAAATTTTGAGAGGGGGACAAGAAAATGAGAAATTAATGCAATGTTGGAGGGGACAAGTCAACTTGTCATCATTTTCAAACTTGAGGGAATATTCTATTTTTTATGCCAAGTTGATGGAAAATAAGGATTTAATAAATCAATAAATTGATTTATTTGTGCAAGTGGGATTATTTAGAGGACGTGATGGGTGGTTAGGTTAGGCTAGTTAGGATTAGATTAGCTTAATGATGATTAGGATGATTTTGACTTTTATGACTTAAATATTTGATTTATTTAAATTAGAAAAGGATGGAATATGCATTTGGATTTAATTAAATGAATGTTTGATTTATTTAATTAAAAGGTAGATGATAAAGTTTATTTAATTTTAAATTAATGACATTAGGAGACTGAAATTAATGAATTTACCTGATGAATGGATGGAGGTGAACTTAATTAAATCGATGAGTGGATGAATGTGAAACCTAGTTTACTTGATGAATGGACCTAATTGAATGCATAATGTTAATTTTGCATGTCTACATTTTGCCCCTCTTTGAAGCAATGTACTTGTTGCGTTGGTTCAAAGAATAAACTCACCGGAATGAAAATTCAAAAATTTTCTAATTTTTTTTATGCCCCAAGGGGAAAGAAATACACTGGTTAAACTTGCCGCAATCAAAATTCAAAAAATTTCTTTTTTTTTTAATGCCCCAGCAGAAAGAAGTACACTGGTACATTACCCCCTCGAGAGATCGAGCAAAAAGATTCAATTTGAGGGTCAATCTCGTGATAAAGAGGTTCAAAATGGATGGTTATGATGATGATGCAAATGAGACGGTTTTAAGATGCTTAGAATAACAAATCTATATTATCTTAAACAACTATGTGAGATGAGATGGATGATGTGATATGTTGTGATTATGTAATGGATGATTTATGAGATGCTTAGATTAATAGATCTATATTATGATGATGATATGTTGTGATTACGTAAATGTATGATTTATGCAAATGTGATGATTTATGAGATACGTAGACTAACAGATTTATGTTATGATGATGATTATGCATGTGATATGATATGCAGAATATTGATGGTTTGTGGATGCAAGATGGATGCCCCAGTGATGATGATTAATTGTTCAAGAAGTGATGTTAGTGTGGAAAAGAAGACATTAGATGATGACAAGAGGATCCAACAAGCCAACTTGATGAAATGATGATGAGAAATGGATGATGATAGATGGATGATTTGCTTATCAAGGATTGGGATTTTAAAAGGGTCACTTACCTTATGTTTGATAACATGCCTAAGCATGATGCATCGAGGTATAAAGGACTAGGATGGCATTGTACTTAGTGTGATGGAATTTGACTCGACAAATAGATAGGAGTATCCTTGTTCACACTTGACATACATAAACCTTGCTAGGATGTACTTTAGAAGTTTCAAACATCTCAGACCAAAACACAAAAAGGTATAACAAATCAATGCAATAGTCAACAAGCTATCCCAAAAGATCCTCTATACATATCTAACAAAGCAAGTATTTTCCAAGTTATTTTACAAGAACATCCAACACTCTCTAAATCCTTCATTTGCATATCATTGAGAGGTCCTTGGACTAAGTGCAATAGGATAAGTCAAAAGACAAAGATAAAGCACACAAACAAGTTGATGTTCTTCAATACTGCTAACCAAAAGGGAATGTGTTTTTAAGGATAAGAACCGAAACTTATTGCCAAAAGATAAAGCCCATTGTAGGAAGGATACATCCTAGGACATGTTAGTGGATGGTGGCACATCATTTAGTTTATCCAAAGTGCTCTTTCTAATAAATAATGCCCCTTGTAGGAAGGATACGTCCTAGGACACGATGTTATCAGATGATTGATATAGGACTATTTGGATGATGGACTATCGACACAAAGATGTTATCCTGCTTCTAATTTTCTTATTGTAGCTCCTTTTGAGTCTATTCTGATAGACTTGCAAGTGATTTAAAGCATCTATCCATCTCTCATCCAGTAGCTCTAGGTCATTTAGTCTTGATACCCAATACTCTTCATCTGTGATGAGGTTTTGTAGTGATATCCTAAGGGATGGGGGCTTGATCTCAATGGGGAGTACCGCATCTGATCCGTAGACCAAGGAAAAGGGGGTGGCGCTAGTGGGTGTGCGGATGTTGGTTCGATAGGCCTAGAGGGCGGGATTAAGTTGTAGATGCCAGTCACAACCTATGTCATTGACTGTTTTCTTGAGGATTTTTAGAATGGTTTTGTTTGTAGCTTCTACTTGGCCATTGCCCTGGGGATAGTACGAGGTAGAGAAGTGATGTTGGATTTTGAATTTCTTGCATAAGTCACGAACATCCTAATTTTTGAATTGTGTCCCATTATCTAAGATAATGGCTTGTGGAACACCATAGCGGAAAATGAGATAGTTCATAATGAACATGGAAATCTACTTCCCAGTTATGTATATCATGGGTATGGCCTCCACTCACTTAGTAAAGTACTTTGTGGTAGTTATGATGAATTTGTGGCTTTTAGATGAGGTGGGTGTGATTTTCCCAATGAGATCAAGTCCCCACTATGAAAAGGGCCATGGTGTGACGATAGGATGAAGCTCTTGAGTTGGAGTATATATGAGGTCCCCATGTTGCTGACATTCTAGACACTTTATGGCATGATCATGTGCTTCTCATTCCATTGTGGGCTAGTAATACCCCATCCTCAACATTTTCTTAGCTATGGTCATTCCACTCGAGTGTGAACCATAGATACCATTAGGTACCTCTATTAGAGAGGTCAATGCCTCCTCAACATTTAGGTAGTGTAGTAGGGTTCCTTATATGCTCCTAGAATATAGGGTATTACCTAGGATGACAAATCTAGATGCCTTTTTGACAAAGGTTTGTTTTAGGTTTGATGGTAGGTCGACAAGTATGACTCCTATTCGAAGGTATGTGTAAATGTCATGATACCAAGGATCATTGGGACCAATGATATTGCACATGAATTCTCATTTTGGCACCTCTAATGTGGGCATGAGAAGCTGCTCTATCAAGAATTCATATTTTGGAACATTGTTGGGGATGTCCAGTAGGGACCCAATTGTTTCCATGGTGTCTGCTGCTTTGTTGTTGGCTCTAGGAATCTGCTCAAATGTGATTTCGATGAAGGATTCCTTTAGAGTCTCCACCAATTTCTTGTATGGAGTGAGCTTTTCATCCTTCATCTGATGTTCATCATTGACTTGATTTATGATCAATTGGGAGTTTTCATACACTTTGAGAGTCATGATGTTCCACTGCATTTCTATTTTGAGACCTATGGTTAAGGCCTTGTATTCTACAATGTTATTAGTGCAGGGAAATGTCAGTTTGTATGACCTTGGTATGCAATCCCCTTGTGGGGTGATGAAGAAGACACTAGCTCCTAATCCATGTTGTGTGTATGAACCATCAAAGTATAGTTTCCAATGGTCAACTACGTTGAGGTTAAAACTGAATTCATTTGGAAACTCTAAGACAAGAGGATTCTTAGAATAAATAGGTGCCTCTACCAGTTGATCTACAATAACCTGACCCTTGATTTCTTTTTGTTCGACATAATCAATGTCGTACTTTGAAAATATCATCACCCATTTGGTCGTTCTTCCTGCGAGTATTGCCTTTGATAGTAGATACTTGAGAGGATCAATTTTGGCGATGAGCTTTATCTTGTGTGCCAACATGTAATGTCTAAATTTTTCTGATGCAAACACTACTGTGAAGCATGCTTTCTCAATGAATGAATAGTTTAGCTCATGCCCAACCATTGTTCTGCAGATATAGTAGATAGCCCTCTCTATTTCATTTTCGTCATGCTGAGCTAGGAAAGCTCCAAGGGTTGTTGTTGTTGCTGACACATATAAGATCAATGGCTTCTTTGGGATAAGTGGCATTAAGACTGGCAGTGTTAGTAAGTATTTGTTGATCTTGTTGAATGCTTCTTCACACTTGGTATCCCATTTATACACTACTCCCTTGTGGAGTAGGTGAGAGTATGGGTTTTGTTTGTCTACCAGTTGTGCTATGAATCTTCTAATGGATTGGAGTCTACATTGGAGGCCTCTCAATTGTTTTAATGTCCTTGGTGCTTCCATTTCAAGGATTTATTTCACCTTTGTTGGATCCACCTTGATATCCCTCACTGATACTATATATCGTAGTAGTTTACCTGATTGTACACCAAAGACACACTTCTTGGGATTTAGTCTGACTTTGTATTCCTCCAGTCTGTCAAAGATGGTAATCAAGGTCGTTATGTGATCTTGTCTCTTTTTGGACTTAGCTAGGATGTCATCAACATAGTCCTCAACTATTTTATGGATCATATGATGGAAGATCAATGTCATAGCCCTTTGATATGTTGCTCCTACATTCTTTAGGCTAAATGGCATCATGTTCCAATAGTAAGTCCCCCATGGACAAGTGAAGGTTGTCTTATGTTGATCCTCTTTTTCTATCATGATTTGATTGTATCCTAAAAAATCCATCCATTAATGATAACATCTCATGTCCTGCTATTATGCACACTATCATGTTAATGTTAGGAAGTGGGAAGTCATCTTTTGGACATGCCTTGTTGAAATCTCTAAAGTCTATACAAATTCTAATGGCTCCATTAGGCTTTGAAATAGGTACCAAGTTTGATACCCACTATGGATAATCTATTGGTCATATGAATCTTACATCTAATAGCTTTTTGAGCTCCATTTTGACCAATAAGGCGATCTAAGGGTGCATTTTTCGAAGCTTTTGTCTGATAGGCTTTCCTTCTGGATACATTGCTAAGTGTTGAACCACGGTCTTTGGAAAAAGTCCTGGCATGTGAACATAACTCCATGCGAAGTTTATTTTCCTTTCCCTTAGGAATGATGCTAGGAGTTATTTCTCTTATGATAATAGTGATTCCACATAGAATGTGATATGCGGGGTCTCCTCTGTTCCTAGGTTGACAGGATTGCATTTTTCTACCAAGACTACTGACTTTTCTTGATGAATAGCTCTTAAAGGAAGATTGAATCCTTCATCCTCGAGAACCTCAAAAAAAATTTCACTATTGGATATGTCCTTTCTTTTCACTTTTTTCTTGTTAGAGAGTGCCATAGTGTGGTTTTGACTCAAGGACTTGGATATTATTCTTATTTTCTCACTTTTGCAACTGAAGGATTCAATCGTTTCCCCATAATAGGCATGTGTGTCCAACTCCATTATAGACCCTACTTTGTGATCCCCATCTGGAATGTCATCCCACAATCCCATGAATTATGAGAGTGCCTCATCGTTTTCGAATGTATCAAGAATCGGTGTCCTTGTTGGTTGTAGTTGATGAGTTGGGGATAGACTAGGCGAATCTCATGTTTTTGATGGTTTGTTTCAAAGGAAAGGGTGCTAATCACGCAACGAGTGGTATCATTGAATAGCCGAGGTAGATTGGATATGGGGTCCTCATCATCACTACTACTATAGCCATCAGTTATATCGAAGGTATAGTTATCTATAACATGATCTGTGGATACTGGTAATCGTAGTTATGCTGTGGTTGGCTAACGAGGTTTATTAACTGCTTTAATTGAAGGACTTCAGCCACGTATGGTTATACTCGAAGGGGTACATCCAAGGCCAAGATTTTTCCATTGTTGTTTTTTCCAAGTCTTTGGTTTCTGTCATAGCCCATTGCAAGCATCATTTCTAGACCCTTGCTTCTATCAACCATTGGTAATTTAGGTTCTGGTCTTTCATCTTGATAAAGCATATGTGATGGATCTTCCTTAAAAACCTCCTGGCCAAGGTCTCCCTAGCTTGTGAATTCGTGATAGTCTTCAAGAAATTTTTGTGATGTTGAAGCTTGATTTTCTTATGGATGACCCCATGATCTAGAAGATTGTGGTAACTCTCCTACCATAAAAGAATTATTAGGAAGCTTGTAGTTTCCATAGCTGTCATCTTGGATGATGAGCTTAATGTCAAAAATGTTGGGAATGGTGGGAGTGGAGGGTGCCTTTGTCATAGAAGTGGATTTGAGGGTGGTAGGTTCGATGTATTGTGTGGATGGGTCCTCATCATTTTTTGGTACTTGGGGGATTTTGTAATACTTTGCTTCAAGACTTTTGGAGTATGAGAAAGGTTTGGGATCTCCATGGATGGTTACTTCTTGTCTGTTATGTGTAAATTTCACACATTGGTGGAAAGTTGATGCTACTACTTTCATCTTATGAATCCATGGACATCCTAGGAGGATGTTATATGGCAAGTCGAGTCCAAGACCTAACAAGTGGTTTCCATGAGAGCTAGCCCTAGTTGAATAGGGAGTTTGATTATGCCCTGCGACACTCTTTCTTTATCATCATATGCTCTTATTGTGATACCCTTCCCTTTGTCGATGGAATCCTTTGATATTTTTAATTGCTTGATGAGGTTGAGAGAACAAATGTTCAAGCCCGCACCTCCATCCACCAAGACCCTTTTGATTTTGCTTTTATGTACTATGGCTTCCAAGTGAAGTGCTTGATTGTGAGATGCTTGGGTAGGGAAATCTTGGTCAAAGAATGTAAGAAGATTAGGCGTAATGATATTTTTGACCATAGCTTAGAATTGTTCCGCATCAAGATCTACAGGGATAGTGGATGATGCCAATGCTTCCTCAAGAATTTTTGTATGGGTAGATGATATTTTTAGCAACTCCATGATGGAGATTTGCGCTGGCGTTCGCTTGAGTTGATCTAGGAAATTATAGCCATTTGGAACGGATCTAGATGCAGGGGTTTTGTTTGGCTGGGATGATCTTGTGATGGTTACTTTGCCGCCTCTTGTGGTGACTCCACAATATTTGGCATAAGCACCCTTGATGGTGATGACCATGCATTTTTCATCTAGGGAGGCGACAACTATTTCATACACATGATTCACATTTAAGTGGGTGCATTTCCCTTTATCATTTGTATTCCCTTTGTTACCATGATTTGGGATTGGATTCATATATATCTTAAGATCCTAATTTCTTGTAGGTTGTTCCACATTTATAATTATTTTATCAATGAGATCATGAATGATGTTTTTCAATCTCATGCAATTGTTTGTGTTATGGCCTTTGATTTTATGGAATTCGCAAAGTTTATTTTCATTATACCAAGGAGGTTTCACATCCGGTTCTTTGTAATTCTCAAAGGTAGGAGCTTGGATGAGTTTTTCGTCGATTAGCTTTTTCATGATGTCCTCAAGTGGTTCCCCTAAAGTGGTGTATTTTCACTTGGGATAACTCTTGCGTTGGGGAGGTCCTCTTTGCTAGTTGAGATTATTGATGGTTGTTGTGGTTGGTGTGTTATGTGATGTTTTTTTTGTGTTGTGTTTGGATTTTTGGTGCAGGTGTATTTTGGTGAGGACCACTAATGACCACCTTGGCATCGACGACACCATCATTAGTAATGTATTTGTTCCTTACCCATGTGCGAGGTTTATCGTTGTAATTGGATGGTGGGCGGTTGTTTTGTTGTTCAAGGTATGATGTTGATTTTGTGGGTTGAGTCATATGGGCTCTTACGATGCTAAGCGCCTTGGGGATCAATTGATCATATGTGGTGATGCCCTGAACCTTGAGATGAAATGCCAAGAGGCCTTCAAGGTTGGCTATGATGGTGCAAACTTGTTCTTCTAGCATGTTCCACTTGCTCTGATTGGCCTTGGATCACCATCATTGTAGAAATGAAGTGAAAGATTCACCCTTTTCTTATTTCAGAGCTAAAAGTTCTTCTAGACTAACATCCATTGCAATGTTGCATGCATAGTTCTTAATGAATGCATCTATAATTTCTTGAAATGTTCTAATGCCTAAAGGTAAGTGAGAGAACCATTCCATAGCATGGCCTACCAAACTCCTAGGGAATAGCTACATCAGAAAAGTGTCGTCAGATGCAACTTCCATGCAATGAACTTGGAATTCCCTGATGTGATCTTTAGGGTTTCCTGTCCCTTGCTATTTTTCAAATTTGGGGATCTCAAATCCCTTGGGGAATGGTTTCATCACTAGGCTCCTATTGAATGGATACAAACACAAGTTGCTTAGTTTCTTCATTGTTCGCCCTAATTGAAGATCGAGCACTTGTTGTGAGAGTAATCTGATTTGTGTTGTTACATCGTTTTGTGGATCAAGGGGTGGGATGAAAGTGTTTTGGGGCATTTCAATCATGGGTTGGATGGGTGGGTTGGTCGGTGTGTTGTTTGATGTGTTATTTGATGGCATATGTATGTTTTTCTGAGTGAGGTAGCCTTCCACCTGCTTTTGTATGAACAACACCTATTATTGATCTTGTTGTTGTTGTTCCAACAACGCTTGATGTTGGGCTGCCAATTCTACTGCTTCTTGCTACTCTTGATATTTCTTTATGCCTTGATGATAGGCTTGCAATTGCGCTGCTTGTCTTTGTGCAAGGATTTTTACTTGATATTAGGCTTGTTGTGCTTGATATTGAGCTTACACTTGAGCTTGTTCTTGTGCAGCTTGTGCTTGTGTTGCTTGTTGTTGCAATGGAATTTGTGCTTGAGTGGCCTTACGTGCTTGTAATGCTTGCACAACTTCTTCTTCTTGTTGTTGCAATAAATATATCGAGCTTGTTGCACTTGTAATGCATCTTGTGTAGCTTTGGTAGCTTGCGCAACTTGAGTAGCTTGCTGAGCAGCTAGTTGTATGGCCTTTTGTTTCTGAACTTGTTGGTATCCTCTTTGAAAAGTAGCTTGCAATAACGCGGTGTATTGGTTTGATGTGATGGAAGTTGGCGATGGTGGGGGTGGTGGTGGATTCAGAATGGCATTTGTGGTAGTGGTGAGCAATGATGTCGTGTTGATGATTTGTGTTGTTGGTGTGGTGGTTTGAGTAATAAGTGGTGTTGTTGATGTGATTGGCCCTTGCGAGATCATGCTTTGTGATGTTATAGGGCTGTTTGATGATGTTGCAATTTCTTGTGTGTTTTTCATCTATTGTTGCGATGTCGACGACATGTTTTGAGGGTTTGGCATAATGCTTTGATTGATATTTGGGATGTTGTTTTGATCGAGACTTGGTAAAGGGGGAAGCCCTAAGCCAAGGAGTGGTGTGGATGATAATGGCAATGGTGGAAGTGGTGGAAATGTAAGAGGCATGAGTTGTGAAAATGTTGTGGTGCCAAAAATACCTCCAGGTCCGAACATATCTCCTTTTGTGAATTTGTGAGGAGAGGTGTTTGAGGTGTTGCATAAAAAAATGATGATGATTGATCATGATGGAATGTGAGAGGAACATTTTTGTGTAATGGGTTTTGGGGTATGTTTTGTTCCAATACGGTGTTTGCATCCAAATTTGGATTATTAACAAGGGGGTGTGTTTGAATAGCATTGAGAAATGCATTTCCCTTATTAACATTGGGTTGGGTTGGAGTAAGTGATGTCGTGATCTGTGGAATGTTTTGTGTGATGTTCTAGGATGGGGGTAAAGACAAGATGGGAATGGTGGATAAGATTGGAGGAAATGATGTCTCCACTATGGTACTCACATCGAAATCCAAAGGTAACTTGTCTCCTTGTTTTGCTAATTCAATCATGTATAACGAAGGCTTGAGCCTCATCATGATGTTGATGATTTTATGGTTTTATGGATTTTCTATCATTTTGGTCATTTCATCATTTCGTCATTCCAAAGGTAAGATCTTCTCCTTGGTTTTCCTCTTGCGGATTTTTTGATGATGTCAGAAGGTTAATAGTGAGAGTTCCAGACCCAATGGGATTTATTTCAGTAGTGTTTTGACTTAAATCACTTAAAGCGGGTGTTTCTTTGTTGGTTTCCATGCTCTTATTGTATTGATATCTAGTTTGAACCATAAAACAAGGATCATTTTTTAAGAATGGGAGATGAATCTCTTGATTCTTTGGATTGATCTTTATTTTACATCTCAAAGTGAAAGATTTTAGGATATCTTGAGGATTGAAAGGTGATATGATGATGATGTAAAGATGGATGATGTGGATGTTATGATCTTTTGGTAAATCTTGAAGGAGATACTAGGCTTTTACGATTTTTGGATATGTTTTAGATATTTTGTTTTGAGATTTGTCCTTGTTTCTTTTTATTCTAATTTGGATTTTGAACAAATAGACCCTAAGATGTTTGGATGATTATCCAAGGGATATATTTCACCAAAGGATGATAATTTGTATATGTGTGGGAAGAAGGATGCATCTACCCACACCTATCCAAATGAGATGATAGTTTCACTAAGCATATGACAAAGGATTCATCTACATATACTAAGCTAAATGAAATGGTTTTGATAAATTTTGACTAAGAATATGTAGAAGGATACATCTACACATTCCTAGCCAAAGGTGATTTTGATAATGTTTTCAAGGATTCAATCTCAAGGGTTTTGATGATTTTTATTTTTCCAAAAAGCCTAGCATTATGAATGATTTCAAGATTTTCCAAAAGGTGATTTGTGAGATGAAGTTTGTTTTGATGTTTGAAAGGTGGATGAAAAATATTTTGATTTTCTTTGATCCTAAGATGTACCTAAAAATAAACTTTGTTTGCCTAGACCTAGGTATTGAAGAGCAAGCTTTTATCTAAAAAAGATGTTCAAACTCTCTAAAAAAATTTGGGTTTTAGCAATAATAGAGTGAATACAAACCAGGATTGTTCCTTGAAGCCTTCTTGTAAAAGTTGAAAAGTAGTCTTTTTCTAACTTCGTATAACATAGAGAGATGTTCTTGATGGGCTATCAGACTAAGGGCTTTCACCTTTGGTTTCTTGATCTTGGTTTTGCATGAAATCATTGGAAACACATGTGCGGGGTCTAATTGTTTTTAATATTTGCTTAATGGATTCTTTTTACCACAAACACACTCTTGATTTATATTTAAAACTGAATGTCCAATGTCTTAACTTCGTCTCATTTCACAAAGTATATTATGTGAAACTTTGATGAATTTAAGGCAAGGGTTACCTATTGTTTAACTTTAGTGGGAAAATTGAGATGTAAATTCAAGTGCTTAGAAACCTCTAACAATGTGATCCCAAGGGCAAGCAATAACATGAGAAATTGGTCAATTGTATTTTCTTCCTAAAGGGTTTGAAATTTTGAGGATCATGTTGAGTGTTTGTTTTCAAATCTTTTCGATCAAAGAACTGTGTTTTCAAACCAAAAACAAGTACAAACCCTATGGATGTGTAAGACAATATTTATTGAATCCCCACTTGGACAAGTCTAGCTACACTTATCTTTAGCAAATGGTTAGATGCTTGACCCCACTGGCTCTCATCCATGACACTCACTTATACGAGGCAGCCAAGCATCAACACCCATGAAACTCCCATGGCATGTTTTCCATTTCTACTAAAGACCATAAAAGTGTGGGGTGGCTTCAGAATGACCGTTCTTGCACCAATAAATAGATTAAGGATTTTCTCAAATTCTAGCACATGGGTTTTAATAAGGACTTTCCATTAGTGGAGATTGACCCATATGACAAGAGTCCCCTTTTGGATCCATCTTGTCTGAATCAACTGCGTGATATTGGCGTTTCTTCCAATATCCACATTTATATTTCAGCTGGAAATACTCTTTGCTTTAGAGTGTTACCAATTGAGTCATTCCCTTGGGTGAGTACTTTTTCCCCAAGGTAGGCCCTCTAGGATAAACAAAAATGAGTAAAGACAAAATCGGTAACTCGATCAATCTTTGATGGCAACAAAGAGAGAGAATATACGTGATAATGCCCCCACTCACACTTGCAAAATATTTTGTTCAATTTTAAACCCAAATCGAAGTGTGGAAGTGATTTCTTTATCTCACCCTAGAAATTCATGAAAAAGGCCTTTTGATTCTCAAGGTCACTATAAAGCATGAGAGAAGCACATACGTCCTTTTCCGATGCCTTTAGTTTAAGTAAGCTTTCACGAAAAGAAAATTTTGCACTTGTTCTATTTAAATCCACAAAGAAAAATGTGAGTTCTTTTTAAGCACCAAAAGACGAATGAGAAACACTCTGTTCAATTGTTAATCCAAGAAACAAAATCTAGTAAGTTGTGATCCTAAAGTTCGTTTTAGTCTTTGCAAGAAGAAATTGAAAAATTCTTTTTAAAACCAAACAAAAATTAGTGGTCCTAAGAATGATAAGATAATTATTTCATGAAAAGTGTTTAAAACAAACACTAAAGTGTTAAAAAACACTTTAATCTTCCCAAAAAGCCATCTTCATTCTCCTCCTTTCATTTTTTTTTCTTCTACCTTCGTTGTCCTTCATTATCCTTCTTCGCTTTATCTTTGTTTTTCTTTTGCTTCCCTTTCTTTCCTCGTACCTTTCACTTTTCTTTTATTTTCCTATAAGATGAAAAGGACAACAATGTGAGACCAAGTTACTCAATGACACATTAATAAGGATCTTGATTCCAATGAATTTAAGGAAAGTCTTATTCAAAAATAGAAAATTTGCAAAGTAAAAGGCTTCCCTTGCTAAGAATCCATTCTTATCAAAATAAATCCTTTAATCTATCATTCTTGTTAAGACCAAGTGAGAGAAAATTTCTTAATCCTCAAATAATTGAATTCTTATTACTAATTCCATTCTTTAATGAGGTAAATTACAATAACAAAATATATATACATGAACCTATTTAATATAGATTATATACAAGATACATAAAATCTATAATCATTCCTCATTAAAGCTTTCTAAATCTGATTGCAAAGAATTGTATTAGCAAACATAGAGCGGAACACATTACAACCAAACAAATAACTATTTTAGCTCGAATTTACTAGGGTTGCATTTAATCACCCAAGCTATTTTTTCAATGATTTAATGTGATAATGATTTTCTTTTCTAAGGCCCAACAAAGAACCCTATATGATTAGGCTATAGATCCTATTGTCAACAAAATCTTAGAGTGTTGACCACAGTATGAAGGTGGCGTTGCTGGAATCATATAATGAAGAAAATTACATACTGGCAACTGAGAACTCTCCTAAGTACTCAGATAATAGATCAAAAAAGTAGAGTAGCCAATCCAAAATAAAGCAATGCCTGCCAAATACCAACAAATGACCAATGACAAAGTTTGTAAAATTCTATCAGCGTTGCAAAGTAAGGACAGTATAAAAAGGGCACCCTATTAGTGTGTAAAGTCTAACAGTGTGTAAAGCGTTGCAGAGGGTCTTCATCTATTGAGTAATTACTGATGTAGGCTCTACCTATCACGCACAACACCTGTCAACACAATCAAAAATCAATAAGCAATTACTACTTACAACAAACGACAGCGTCCAACCTCTCCTATGCATTCAATACTTTGAATTCTTCTTTAAAGATGTTTGTAGAGGAGCTATTGGCTATTGATGGCTTCAAGCACATGTAAGATAAAGTGAATAGGTCTGCGAGAGGTGGCGACCAGAGTTGTATAGCACAAAATGTTTGTATATAGCATACAATATATGCACTTTCCTACTATCCCTGATGTGATAACAGTCTCCTCCTATCATCCTTCATAGCTCTCTCTATGACATTAATCAGATAAACACAAAATAGATCTGTTGAAAAGTCCATAGAAAATTTTAAGCAAATGCAATTGGAGGTACAAAGATATGGCACAAAGGTTATTTAAAAGACTTTAAATGCAAATGGCAGGTGTAAATCCAAATTCTATACCCTTTCCAGCATCTTCCCTGGCTATGCATGGATGAGAGCTTGAAGCAGGGTATGGACGTCCAGTAAAGAAAGATTTAGCGCCATTATGTGGACATTTTTACAAAATGCCTTAATCAAATGTTATCTCACAGAACATAATAGTTGCAGGATATGCACAAAATGGATTTATTGAATAGGCATTAGAAAATTTTAGGAAAATGCAGGTGGTGGGTGTAAAGCCAGAATCACAAGACTTATATTAACTCTCTACAGACATTCCTCAAAATATCAATGTGATTGGCAGGTCAATGTTTAAATGGATTTATGATCATTCCTTAAAGCATCAATTTGTATGTAGGACACACTGAACATCAAAGATAAGTGGGATATTTAACCTTTAGAAAAGTTAGAGTCATGTCTTGATACAATCCAATTATCCTAGCCTATGCCCTCTCAATGCTGGGTTAAAATCTATGCACAAAAAAAGAAACGTCACGTGGCTGAAGTAGAGGATATGAGTAGCATTTATTAGAATATCCTTACAAGAATATCTCCGCAATCTCAGTGGTGTGGGGCTCTAGAATAAAGTGAAGGAAAAATTGACATTCCAAAATGAGGACTTTGTTGTGCCCAGATATCACTAGGTTGGTGTGTCTTGGCTTTTCCAACAATCTCCCAGCTTCCCATGGCTTCTACAGAAAAATAGATTAGCTTTTTTTTTTCTTTACACTCCAAACAACACTCAACAAATTTAGCATGTAAAAGCCAACCTTCAATCATTATGTAATCAGACACGAAAATAGGTTGTGCATAATTGTCCTTGTTTTTGAGAGATAGTTGGGAGATGCATTGAAGATAAATAATGCAAAACAAAAGATATTTCTATTGGCGCAGATGTATTGGAGGAAAATAATGCAAATAAATGATAGTAAAATACCTTTCAAATACAGTGAGAAGAAAAATGCAACAAAGAAACTTATTCAATGTTAAATCAAATTTATGTATTTGTCATTTACACTGATTTTGCACATATTGTCAATACTTGAATGTGAAAGTGATTATGTCAAACAATAACAACAATATCAAAAACCAAAGGTGATTTTGAACCACAACCCTCCTTCTAGTGCCACATGTGAGCATCCATTAAAATATGGAAATACTAAACTTCAAGAATGGGTTAATATTTTACAAATCCATCAAAATGCCCCTATGAAATAATGCAAAATGCTCTCTAACATGATAAAAAAACAAACTAAACTAAAAGCACAAGAAATACATCATGCATACCTATTCCATAGTGGATTGGTGTTAAATGTGCAAATGACCCTTTCCCAATCCTTTCTCAAAAGCTAAAATGATGAGATGCAATGGAGATGAAGAGCAAAATCAGTTCTCAAATGAAGAGAGTGACTTTGCATAAGTTGTAGATGCCTTTGATGAAGAACGAGGTGTTTATTTATAGATTTTCTTGATGAGAGATTGGCCAAATGGGTGAATGTGGGACTAAATGTAAACCAATGAAAGGAGGCCACTTGTCAAGTTTCCATAGGTTGAGGGATGTACAAGATTTGGGAAATGTGCCCAAGAGAGGGAGTTTCAAATTCAAATTTGTGCAATAAATTTTGAGAGGGGGACAAGTCAACTTGTCATCATTTTCAAAGTTGAGGGAATATTCTATTTTTTATGCCAAGTAAAAATAAGGATTTAGTAAATCAATAAATTGATTTTTTTGTGCAAGTGGGATTATCTAGAGGATGTGATGGGTGGTTAGGTTAGGCTAATTAGGATTAGATTAGCTTAATGATGATTAGGATGATTTTGAATTTTATGACTTAAATATTTGATTTATTTAAATCAGAAAAGGATGGAATATGCATTTGGATTTAATTAAATGAATTTTTGATTTATTTAATTAAAAGGTAGATGATAAAGTTTATTTAATTTTAAATTAATGACATTAGGAGACTGAAATTAATGAATTTACTTGATGAATGGATGAAGGTGAAATTAATTAAATTGATGAGTGGATGAATGTGAAACTTGGTTTACTTGATGAATGGACCTAATTGAATGCATAATGTTAATTTTGCATGTCTACAAAGATTAAAAAAAAAATTGAATTTCATGAAGTTTTGAGGAAGTTAAGATGGTTATACATACAAGTTTTTATATTTTTTAAAAGTTGTAATAAAAAATTGATAATTAATTATTTACTTGGAAAAAAATTACAAAAAATTTGCATCACATTGAGACATGAGTCGTTTATTTATATCTAAAATCGTATAAAAAAATATTATCATTTTATTGTTGTTAGAGTTGTTAGAAAAACACCTACTTCTTATTTTTTCCCTAAAATTGAAGTACTACTACATTGAAATTTTAAATTTTCACCAAATAGATTTTTTTTTAAAATAAACCTTGTAGTTTAGAAACCAAAATCAATTTTCTATAGATTATATTCTTATATATTTTTAAAATAATATAGACAACTTATTCAAATTTTTACATGAAGTTGTCTAACTCTGATTTTTCTAAATTTTTCACCACTGAAGGGCCTGTTTTTTCCATGATGATCCTGCACATACCCATTTTTATATTGAATACGTCCAACAAAAAAATATTGTGATGGATGTACTATTTATGAGACCTAATCTATGTCATGTTTCCATCACATTAGCAAACTAGGATTCAATCATGGAGGAATATGCCAAGGATCCTTTTTATACCAAAATTCTGGAAGGTGCATAAAAGGATGACCGATATTTGGTGTCAAAAGGTCCAATTCTATTCAAGAATAGAGTGTCCCTAGTTTTTGCATCTAAGGTGGATGAGAAGGTAATGGAAGCCTATCATAATGCAACAATGGTGGGGCAACCTAGATTCTACAAAACTTACTAGTAGATTAGAGAAAGGTTCGCTTGGAAGGGCCTAAAGGAAGATGTTCTCTCACATATTAGGGAATGAGTCACATGTCAATAGAACAAGGGGGGACACAAATTTTTAGAAATATTACTGCAATATCTTCCCATTCCAAAAGAAAAGTGGTAGAGTACTTTGATGGAATTCATCACCAGATTACTCAAGGTACAAGAAAAAAAATCCATTTATGTTGTAGTTGACTTATTGACTAAGTGTGAAAATTTCTTTGCCATCTCTAGTAACTATAAATCTTTGCAAATTGAAGAACTATTCTTCAATAAAGTTTCTTGGCTACATGGACTACCCAAAAACATTCTAAGTGATAGAGATGGCTAGTTCCTTAGTGATTTTTGGGGAGAATTCTTTCTTTTAACTAGCACTAAGATCACCCATAGCACCAGCTAACATCCCCAAACTAATGGGTAGAGTGAAATTTTGAACAAACAGGTGGAAGGTTATCTATGGAACTATATCACTGGCTAGTAGTTTTCATGGATCAAGTGGCTTCATTTGGGAGAGTATTGCTACAAGAAAACTCACCACTTTTCAATTGGAATGTCTCGTTTCAAATAAATCTATAGATATGATGCTTTCACCTTTGTAGATTTGGTTCTCATGGATAGTAGGGTTTCAGTAGCAAGCAATTTTGTCAAACAAAATTAGGAGATTTTGAAATCACTTAAGGATCACTTGTAAAATGATTAGAATCAATGCAAGATGCATGTCGATAGGAAGAACATAGAAAGTTAATTTGAAGTGGAGGATATGGTATTCATAAGGTTGCAACCATATAGATAGCCTTCTATCAAGAAAGGTGGAGTAGAGAAACTTGACCCTAAGTTCTATGGGCCATAAAGGATAATGTGAAAGGTTGGAGAAGTTTCATATGAAGTGAAGATTTTGAAAGACAACAAATTCCATAATGTTTTTCATGTTTAATTTTTGAAGAAGGTTTCAGGATTGAATACATCTCCTATAGCTAAGTTACTACCTTTAGATTAGTAAGGAAATATTACTCTCACTCCAGAAGTTATGATCAACACCCAAGTCAAGGATATAAGAAGTAAAATCATTAAAAAAAAATTTGTTCATTGGAAAAATTTTCTAATTGAAGATTCTACATAGGAAGGGCCTAAGATTCTAGAGCACCCAAGTCTACATTGCTTGAGGACAATAAATTTTAGGAAGGGAGGATTTTTCATGTCCCCTTTTTTCAAATTGATAATTATAGAGTGGAATCTAGGAATCCTACCACATTTTTTCATAGAACACCCTCCCATCTCATAGTTTGGAATGTAGAATCTATAAAAAAATCCTCACATCATATTTGGGGATCAAGGAAAAAGGATCATATAACAAAAAGATATCATCATTAGAATATTTCTAGTTCAAACATATTGTACCAGAATAGGATTGGGTCTTAGAATCCCTCTACATTCCTTTATAAGAGAACATTTTGACTTGTGATTTGGACCATAACATCTATGATGACACTTGAACCTCATACCAAAAAATCTAGAGGAATGGATCATGTACTGGAAATATATTTATGTTGGAAGATAACTATGCTAAACAACTAACACCCACTTCAATAGGCTTAAAGGATAAGACACCTGTAAATCATGCATCATCAAGTGCAAAGTTTTAGGATGAAGGAAATGGCTAGGGAAGCATATGGATAGGTATATAGGATGAAACAATAATTCCAAAATAATCTACTTTTTCCTTGAGGACAACCTAGTATAGCATGTAAATTCAAATTTTGGGCTTTGGCACTATTTTGGCTCAAGGGCGACCTGTTCCTTAAGGGAAATTGTTAGTGTATAAATGTAGAGAGTTGATTCATATATTGGGTATCAAATTACTATATCATTTTTCTTATATTTTGGGACACTTCTGTTCTACTTCCTTTTATGGATGAAAACCTATAGGAGTTTGTGTTCATTAGAAGAGAACCCAATGTTCACTAGGATTAGAAGATGAAACTCCTTTGGTTCCTGAGATCATTCTCAGTTAGGGATTGCATATGTATTTCAAGGATTCTATATGACTGTTAACAATACTATTTTTGATTTTCAGTAACCTTGTAAATAATTCTAGATCATTGTGAGTTATAATTAATATATCATTTATATGAATGAGATTTGATAGTTATCAATATATTGAAGTATCATTTTGTGTTCATGAGCTAATGTGTATTCAGTACATTCTGCAAAATTAATATTTGGTTAAAAATATATGTTGGGGGCATTGCAACATCAACAATAGCCCATGGGATCACCACTACCTCAACCTCCTCCTAATCAAGAGAATCATGGGAGCTGAGGGTAGCTTTATATGTATATAGAATATTTTGTATAAATATGCTATTATAGATATGTTTTATGATGTATACATAGTCACTGACTATGGATAGCCCCATGTATACTTTTTATGTATATCACACATTTGATATGTATCATGAAATTCATTTTTTTGATGATATATGAGATGGGGCATGTTGATACAACTATTATATATGTTGTTTTTTTATGCATTGATCTCTTATGATATATGCTATGATGTATGGATGCATGTGTTGTGATGACATGAATTATTATGCTTATGCTAATGATTAGTTGATGAAGGATGAAATGTCATGATATAATGATATGGATGATTTTATTTTTTTATTTTCATATTATATATGACAACTATGTAAGATGGATTATGTGAGATGCCTATTTATGGTTTGTGGATGTAAGATGAGATGCATATATTTTTAGTTGTATTGCATGATACTTTTTTAGAAATGTTAGTATGGATATAAGTGTAATAAATTATTAGAAATAATGGAATGGAATTGATCAAGATACCAATAAGTTTATGATTATTACGATGGATTCTAAAATTTATTGGATATGTGATGATAATGGATAGATGATTTTTCTTTTTCCTTTTAGACTATGCCACGTAATATAGAGAATTCCTTACTTTGATATAGCATGTAGACACAATGCACCAAAGTATGAAGAACCAAGTGATATTGTATCTATTGCATGGACTTTGACTCTACAAACAAATAAGAGTATCCTTGTCCATACTTGATATACATACACCTTGTATGATCATGTGAGAGAATGAATCCATTGAAGTAAGGAGACCAATACAAAAAAGGTATGGAGAACTTGACATGCAATAGGTGTTGTATTACTCAAGACTATCCCTACACACACAAGAAAAGTATTTTCCAAGTTCGTATTACAAGAAAATCCAACAAACACAATAAAAAAAAGAAATGAGCATGCCCCATTATGTACCCCTCTAGGCATACCAAGATATTGAAGATCAAGGTGTTTCAAGTGAGCAATATAAATGAGAAATAAAACCAAAAGAAAAGGTCAAAATGACAAAGATATCAACACCATCATATATCTTCCTAGAGAGAGTTATTTTAGTTGATATTTGAAACGATGTCTATTGTAGGAAATATCTATGCATTAAGGCATTCATTAGATGTTGATTTTGATTTCAAAAAGGATTAGGCCATTGATATGTTTGACAATGATAAAAAATTATGATTTTGTGTGGGGATTTATGTTTCAATAATTGTTGTACCTACTTCTATTTTCTTTGTGAAAGGTGAGGATGATGATAAATTTATTATGGATGGAAATTTATTGTAAATGATATGAGATGGGATGGGGTGCATGATTTTGTTTCTTTTTTTGAATGTTTTAAAAAAAATAACTTTTTTGAAGTGTTGATGCTATTTTTGGTATTTTAACATTTTCCACTTTTTCAATATGTCAATATTTGGATTGGGAGAATAAGACTTAAGGGAAAAACCTATGCCTCGAGGGCTCATCTTGGATGGAATTTTCTATGTGATGCATAGAGGCTTCATAGTTCAATTCTTTGGACTTAAATTAGCACATACTTCTGTTGGAAAACATGCCTCAAACTTACTGACATGAAACCTCTAAAAAAGAAAAGTCAGTGTGATATTCTTGCTATCTAGCTGATTAGTAGCTATGTAACCTTGTGGAATGTTAAGGTCATCAAGACCTTGTTGTTGTCTTACTGACTAGAGTCATCAAGGAGAGGCATGAACATTCGGTATAACTCATCCCGACATGATATGTCTCATCGATGGTTATATGCTCGAAGTCATTGTGGAGAATTTTGGGTGAAAGTTTTGCTTTAGTATGATGTCTCATCGATAGCGGTAGTCTTGTCGATAGAGCTACATGTGTTTATTATTAGATGTATTTGGTGAGACTCCTAGTGATAGGTAGTGTCAAGGAGAGGTGTGACTTTGGAGACTCTTGATGATAGATGATTGTCTCGATGATGGTATGGTCTGTTGTTGGTATGACTCATGGTGAAGGATGGACTCAAGGTGACTTGGAACCTACGGGGTGACTCTTAGTGATAGCCTAAGTCTTGCCGACGGATGTTCATATTTGTATCACTTGATGGCTCGTTATGACTCATAGTGACTAGCGATTGTCTAGGCAATGGGTCTGTTGAGGATATTGGTGTAAGGTCTTGCCGATCTTTTCGATAGAGTAAGTCTTGCTGATGGGAGTGTTGATGTCAATGTGACTTTTGAACTCATTTTGATCTCATGTTGATAGTAGTCTCTTGTTGATAGTGATGGATGTGTAATTAGTCTTGTGGCATCAGGGAGACACGGTTAGTGTCTCATCGACATGCGAATAATGTTTGAATGTCTTTGACCAATTGGAAGACTATCCTATATGGTGTGTCTTCGACCAATCAGAGAAAGTTGAAGGAAAACCATTGGTGGTTAGACTGTTGTAGCCATTCCTATGAGGAAGATCAATAGATTATGAATGACATGGATATACCCTGAAATTCATGATGATGTTCGTGTCAATGAATAGTTTGATGGGTGATCAATGTGTGTGAATTGAATTGAGAGTGCATTGTAAATGTGATGTTTTGTACAAGGTTGATCATTGAATCTACTGCTATAAATTGACATCAGAAAGATAATTTTGATCTTTGTATGTAATTTCCATTATTGTAATACAAAGAGCCTTTTCTTGGTGTGGTGGGTTTTTCTCCCGTAAGGATTTTCCCACGTAAATCTATTGTTCATTTGTGTATGTTAATTTATTTGTTTCATTTATTTCTTCCATGAGTATCTTAATTGGACTGTAATTGAAAATCTAAATTCACATCTACATTCTTCCCTGAGATTTTGACAATAGGAGAGTTTGTTCCACACCTTAGCTTTCCTTACAAGTGGTATCAGAGCCTCGCCAGTTGTGTTATCCTTGTAGGTACATTTGGTTTTTTATATCAATTCTATTTAGTGGGAGTCTTGTAGAAGTTTGGTAATTAAAATTATAGGTTAATATGGCAAGAAAATCAAAAAACATTGAAATTGAGAAATTCAATGGCAGAAATTTTGAGTTGTGGAAACTTAAAATGGAAGATCTATTGGTTGATCATGATTTGTGGCTTGCTGTGTCTGGAACAAATCCTATAGGCATGAAGCAAGAGGATTGGGACCTTGTAAATAGAAAAACAAAGGGGCTGATAAGACTTTGTTTAGCAGAGTCTATTCTTTTGAATGTTCATGAAGAAAAGACTGCATCTTCCTTGTGGAAAAGACTAGCATCTATTTATCAGGGCAAGTCCTTGGTGAATAAATTGTTCTTGAAGAAGAAGCTATACACTTTGAGAATGCAGGATGGAGGATCTATTGCTGATCATTTGAAGGATTTTAACATGTTTATTGCTTAGTTAGCGTTTGTTAGTGTGAAGATTGATGAAGAGGATCATTGTATGTTGTTATTATGTTCTTTGCTAAATTCTTGGGATTACTTGGTGATGGCTATTGGGAGTACAACATCCTCTTTTAAGATGGAAGATGTTGCTTCTTTGTTATCAGAAGAGATGAGAAGGAAATATTATGAGATGGCCAAGGAGGCTATTGCTATTAGAGGAATATCAAAAGAAAAAGGCAAGAAGAAGGAAAAGAAGTCCAAATCCAAATTAGAAGGGAGATCAAAGTCTCCTGGAAAGAATTCCAAGGTGAAGTGCTAGAATTGTGGGCAACATGGTTATGTCTGAATGGATTGTGAAGAGGAGAAAAAGAAGAAGAAGAAGAAGAAGAATTCTTTCGACAATGATTCTTCTCAGAGTGATGCAAAAACCTTCATTGTAGCCTTGGCTACATAGGCATCAGATGATGTATGGCTGATTGATTCTGGAGCATATTTTTACATGACATCTCATAGATACTAGTTCATGAAGTATGAAAACTACGATGGTGGAAAGGTGTATTTGGCATGTTATTCATCTTTGGAAATAGTTGGTCGTGGAAGAGTCAGAATTCAATTCCCTGATGGAAGAGTGAAGGGAATCAATGATGTAATGCATATACCAGGTTTGGCTCAAAATTTACTTTTTGTTAGTAAGTTGAATGATATTGGAGTGCGAGTCACATTCTCTGGAAATGGCTGCAAGATGACTAGAGGCTCAATGGTGCTAGAAAGGGGTGCTCGTATTGGTACCTTGTATAAGCTAGATGCACATGTTGTGCAATGCAATAGTGTCTCTGTAAAGTCACAAAAAGCTACTCATGGAGAAAAGAAGGTAAAAATTCCTAATAGTGTAAACTCTATGGAAGTTAAACTTCCAGTAGAAAATACTATGCTATGGCATCATAGGCTTGGCCACATTGGTGAAAAAGGTTTAAAAACCTTGAAGAATAAAAACCTGGTTCAAGGGATTGATGATTGTAACCTTGAATTCAAATTTTGTGAACATTGTATATATGGTAAACATCACCATGTCTCATTTTATTCTAGTCCTCACAAATCTTCTAGTTTACTTGATTATATACATTATGATGTTTTTGGTCTAGTGAATATTCCTTTTTTTCTAAATCAAGATATTATGTATCGTTCATTGATGATTATTCAAGAAGAGCATTTTTTATTTTTTTGAAAAGTAAATTAGAAGTTTTCAATCAGTTTAAGGAATTTAAAAACCTTGTAGAAAATAAGACTGGAAGAAAAATAAAATGTTTAAGGATTGGTAATGGTGGTGAGTTTTTTTTTGATGATTTCAGGAGGTACTGTAAAGATCATGTGATTAAAAGAAATAAAACTACACCTTACACTCCTTAGCAAAATGGAGTTGTAGAAAGGTTCAATAGGATAGTGATGGAAAGAGCACAAAGTATGCTGAGCAGTGCTGGCTTGGAGGAGAAGTTCTAGGTTGAGGAAGTTGCTACAACATGTTACTTGATAAATTGTTCTCCTAAATTCTAATCTTGTTGAGAAAACAACTTTGGAAGCATGGTCTAGAAAGAAGCCCTCTCTAAGACACATTTGAGTCTTTGGCTGTAAGGCATATGCACATGTGCCGAATGAGAAAAGATCTAAATTAGAAAACAAGGCTATCAAATGTATTTTTATTGGTTATAATCTTGGAATAAAAGGATACAAGCTTTGGAATCCTCATATGGAGAAGGTTATATACATTAGAAGTGTTATCTTTCATGAGCTGAAGCCTTCTAGCTTGGATCTATAGTTAGAGATAAAATTAGAGAACAAGAAGGATGTAGTTGAAATTCCTCTGACACCAGATAAAGAGGAATTCAAAATTCAAAATGTACTTGAAACTGAGTAGAGATCAAGTAGTTCTCAAAGTTTTGAAGAAGAACAACCTCAACCTCAACAAGTGAGGAGGTCAACTCCTAAAAGAAAGCAACCTGATAGGTATGTGTTTTTTTTGATAGATTCTATTTGTGCCTATGCTTTAATTTCTAGCACTAATGAGCCTAGGACTGTGAAAGAGGCATTTAGAATGTTTGATTCAAACTCTTTGTTGGAAGCAATGAGTGACGAAATGGTATCATTAGAAAAGAATGATACTTGGAGTTTGATGCCCTTGCCTCAAGGCAAAAAAGTTGTTGACTGCAAATGGGTATTTAAAAAGAAAATAGGTGTAGATGGCAGTGTGGAAAAGTATAAGGTGAGGTTGGTTGCAAAGGGTTATTCCCAGGTAGAGGGAATTGATTATGGAGAATTTTTTTCTCCTGTAGATAAGTTGACGTCCATTAGGTTTCTTTTGTCACTTACAACAACATATAACTTAGAGATTGAACAAATGGATGTGAAGACAACATTTCTTCATGGCGATCTTGAAGAATAAATTTATATGTCCCAACCTGAGCACTGTGTGGAGAAAGGTAAGGAAAAGTTGGTTTGCAAGTTGAGAAAACTCTTTATGGATTAAACTAGTCTCCTAGAATGTGGTACCAGAAGTTTGACACTTTTTTTTTTCATTGGGATTTGTAAGATCAAAATCTGATCATTGTGTGTATTACAAAGCTGAAAGTGATTAAGTTCTTATTATCACTCTCTATGTTGATGATATGTTATTCATAGGCAATAGTAAGTTAATGATTTTTGATCTAAAATATCAGTTATTTCTAAAATTCGAAATGAAAGATCTTGGTGTAGAAAGGTATATTCTAGGAATGGAAATAACCAGGGATAGGAAGAGTAGAAAACTTTGGCTTTATCAGAGTAAGTATATTAAGATTGTTCTAGAGATATTTTGTATGACTAATTGCAAGCAGCGAGTTGTTCCGGTTTTGCAGGGAACAAAGCTATCTATTGAAGACTATCCAAAATCTCCTACTGAGATGGAGGACATGACCAATGTGCCTTATGCTAGTGCGGTTGGCAGTCTAATGTATGCAATGGTTTGTACAAGGCTAGACATTGCCCAAGCAGTGGGAGTACTTAGTAGGTTTATGGCTAATCCTAGAAGATCACATTGGGATGTTGTGAAAAGAGTATTAAGATATTTGAATGGCACTTTTGAATATGCATTGTGTTACCATGGAAGCTTGGTTAAATCATAGAGGACTCTCAATATTTGAGGCTATGTGGATTCTAATTGGCTAGGGGACATTGATAGCAAAAGATCCACTAGTAGATATATTTTCATAATGAATGGTGGTGCAGTGAATTGGATGAGTAAGCTACATGTTGTAGTCGCTTTTTCCACTATAGAGATAGAATACATGGCAGCAACACATGCCTGTAAAGAAGCTATCTCGTTAAAACGTTTGTGTTCTAACATTGGTTGTGATGTAGGGAAAGTAATAATTTACTGTGATAGGCAGAGTGCTATTTGTTTGGCGAAGAATCCTACTTTCCATGCTAGGATGAAACATATTGATGTGTAGTATCATTTTGTACAAGATATGGTGGAGGATGGAAAGGTATCTTTAGAAAAAGTGGATACTTAAGAGAATGTTATAGATGCATTGATGAAGCCAGTGAGCATAGAGAAGTTCAGGTGGTGTTCCAGTTTGATGGGCCTCAATGCCCATGAATTTCAGTAGTTATGTTGTTGCTATGGAGGTATCAGTAAGATCTTCATCAAGTGGAAGATTGTTGGAAAATATGCCTCAAACTTACTAACATGAAACCTATGAAAAATCAAAGTTGGTGTGACATTCTTATTGTCTAGTCGACTAGCAACTATGTAACCTTGTGGAATGTTTAGGTCACTGAGACCTTGTTGTTGTCTTACGGACTAGAGTCATTGGGGAGATGCATGAACATTTGGTATAACTCATCCTGACATGATATGTCTTGCCGATGGTTATACACTCAAAGTCATCAAGGAGACTCTTGGTCAAAAGGTTTGCTTCAGTATGATGTATCATCGATAGTGGTAGTCTTGTCGATATAGCTACATGTGTTTCTTATCGGATGTCTTCAATGACACTCTTGGTGACAGGTAGTGTCAACGAGAGGTGTGACTTTGGAGACTCTTGGTGATGGATGATTATCTCACCGATGATATGGTCTATTGTCAGTATGACTTGGAACTCACGGGATGACTCTTAGTGATAGCCTAAGTCTTGTCGACGAATGTTCATATTGGTATGACTTGAGGGCTCATTATGACTCATAGTGACTAGCGATTATTTGGGCGATGGGTCGGCTGAGGATATCAATGTAAGGTCTTGGCGATCTTGTCAACAGAGTAAGTCTCGCCGATGGGAGTGTTGATGTCGATGTGACTTTTGAACTCATTTTGATCTCCTGTTGATAGTAGTGATTCTTGCCAATAGCGATGGATGTGTAATCGGTCTTGTGGCATCAGGGAGACATGGTTAGTGTCTCACTGACATGTGAATACTGTTTGAATGTCTTTGACTGATTGGAAGAATGTCCTATGTGGTGTTTCTTAGACCAATCAGAGGAAGCTGAAGGTGGACCATTGGCGGTTAGACTGTTGCGGCCATTCCTATGAGGATGATCAATAGATTATGAATGACATGGATATACCCTAAAATTGATGATGATGTTCGTGTCGATGAATAGTTTGATGGGTGATCAATGTGTGTGAATTCAATTGAGAGTGCATTGCAAATGAGATGTTTTGTACAAGGTTGATCATTAAATCTGCTATTGTAAATTGGCATTAGAAAGATAAGTCTAATCTTTGTATGTAATTTCAATTATTGTAATACAAAGAGGCTTTTCTTGGTGTGGTGGGTTTTTCTCACGTAAGAGTTTTCCCACGTAAATCTAGTGTTCATCTGTGTATGTTAATTTCTTTGTTTCAGATATTTCTTCCATGAGTATCTTAATTGGATTGTAATTGAAAATTTAAAGTCACCTCTGCATTCTTCCCTAAGGTTTTGACATTAGGAAAGTTAGTTTTTCACCTTAGCTTTCCTTACAACTTCAATTTCCAATAAGAATGTTTTTGGGATTTTGATGCTTTATGGATTTTTCAACATATATGGATACTTTTTGGGTTTTTGAAATATGTTGATGGTATTGGATTTTTCTAAATTTTGGATGTTTTTTTTTAATTTTTCAACATGTATGGATGTTTTCTATACTTTTACAAATGTTTGGATTTATTTTTTATTTTTCAATAACTCAGGGGATATATAATAATCTAATCTAGAAACTAAGTATAAGAACATGCCCTAACTATGATGTTAGGACAATTTTCTATGGGTTAGATGAGGTGACCTTAGGATACTACTAAATAGTACTGATAGGTATTTTTCAAATACCAAGATATGATGGGAATGTAGATACAAAGATGTAAGATAAATAAGTGGATGATGGATGCATGTATGAATGGGGGTTTTATTATGGATGGATGATAAGAGAAAGAGTGTTTGATAGATAGTAGATGGTGCTTATTTAAACAAGGAACATGTTTTATATGTTTTTTCCAATGTACTTGCCCAAAGTGAAACCAAAGTGGTTTTCACTAGAGGATGATTTTTCTCTTTATTATTTTATACCTTTTTTGGATTTTTTTTTTTGGATTTTTGGGAATAAGATACCCCTCATGGGCTATTAATGGAACCAATTGAGATGATTTTTGTTTATAGAATCCTACAAGGGATCCCCTTCAGGTTTCTGTAACTGATATGCTCCAGATCTATAACTTGTAGTAATGAAAAATGTTCCTAGTGAATTTAGGCTCAATTTTCCCTTTGTTGTCTTGATCCAATTTTTTTTCTCATTCTCTTTAAGAACTAGGTATCCAAATTTAAAGTTTCTACCCTTTATTTTCTTGTTATAACCTCTATGGAGATGATTTTAATATCTATTTAAGTGATTTAGTTCTTCTAGATGGCACTCAACCAACAACTCTATCTTATTCAATTTGGAATTTTGATACTCTTTGTCATCAATCAAGTGTTGCATTAAAACCCTTAGCGATGGGAGCTCAATATCAATGGGTAAGATGGATTTAGTTCCATATACCAAGGAATATAGAGTGGTACTAGTGGGTTTCCTAATACTTTATTGATAGGATCATAAGGTGGGAATCAACTATAAGTGCCAGTCCTAGATAACATCATTAGAATTCTTTCTCAATATCTTTAGGATAGTATTGTTAGATGCTTCAACTTGACCATTCCCTTGATGGTATTATGGTTTAATAAAATGGTGTCAGATATAAAATTGGTCATAAAGATCTCAAACATCCTAAATTTTGAAGGGTGTTCCATTCTTTTTGATAATGAAATGAGGAACATCATAGTGGGAAATTAGGTATTTTGGGATAAACTTGGATATTTTATTTCTAGTGATGTTGGTCATAGGAATGGATTATATCCACTTTGTAAAATACTCAATGGTGGTGATGGTAAATTTATGGCCACTAGATGATGTGTGTGGAATCTTTCCAATGAGATCAATCCCCCATTGCGATAAGGACCAAGGTATTGTTATAGGTCCTAATTCTTGCACTAGAGCATGGATGAGATCACCATACCACTAACATTGTAAGCATTTTTTCACAAATTTATTAGCCTCATGTTCCATGGTAGGCTAATAATACCTAGTTCTAAGAAATTTAATTTCAAAAGTAACATCACTCAAATGTGACTGAAAAACACATTTGTGCATATCTTTTAAAGTAGTTGAAGCTTCTTTCACATTAAGAAATATATGTAATGTTCCATCAATAATTTTTTGGCTAAGGGTATTTGAAATGATGGTGAAGTGAGAGGATCTTTGGATAAAATATTTGTGGAGGTTGAGACTAAGGTTGGATAGAAAGATACCATTATGAAGGTATAGGTAGAAATCATGGTACTAAGGGCAAATGGGAACAACAATTTTGGACACAAATTCTAATTCAAGAATTTGAAAAGGTAGTATGAGAAGCTTCTCCATGATACATTTATACTTATGGCTATTGTGTGGCATGTATAATAGAGACCCAATGGTTTCCATTACATCTACTACTCTCTTCTTCATTATTGGAATATGCTTAAAAGTAATGACAATGAAGTATCCCTTAAAGCTATCAACTATTATTTTCTATGGCACTAGTTTGTCATCCTTAGTTTGGTAGTCATCATTAACCTATCTTACCACTAGCTATGGATCACCATAGAACTAGAGTTCCTTGATTTAATAGTGATTAACCATTCCTAACCTTGTGATTATGACTTCATACTCAACTATGTTATTGGTGCATGCAAAATATAGCATGTAGGATTTCAAAATACAATCACCTTGAGGGATGATGAATATGATCTCTACTCCTGATCCATTTTTGTTTATGGGAACCATAAAAGTATAGCTTCCACTAATTTTTTGATGTTATGTTAAATATTACTTCATCTTAGAACTCATATACCAATGGATTTTCATCATATATAGGTGCTTATGCTAATTTATCTACTATAACCTATCCCTTAATTTCTTTTTAGTCCACATACTCAATGTTGAACTCACTCGGAATAATAACTGACATAGCCATATGGCCTATAAGATTTTTCATTGATAACAAGTACTTTAATAGATCAACCTTATAAATAATCTTAACTTGATGACTAAGCATATAATTTATTAGGTTTTGTGAACAAAACACTACTACTAGAAGGGATTTTTCCATGGTCATATACTTAAGCTCATATAAAAATAAGTTCCTACTGATGTAGTAAATATATCTTTCTTTCACCAATTAATCATGTTGTGCTAGAAGAGTGCCTAATCTTGTTGATGTTGCTAAGATGTACAATATCAAAGTTTTTTTTTGTGGTTGGTGGCATCAATACTAGCGGTGATACAAGGTAATCATTCAACTACTAAAAATATTGTTGATAATATTGATCCCATTTGAATGCGACACCCTTGTGAAGAATATGTGTGAATGGTTGAAATTTATCATCCAATTGTGAATGAATCTCTTCATAGATTGTAACTTTCCTTGTAGACTTTGAAGTTTCTTAAGTTTTTTAGGTGGAGGCATCTCAATGATTTCTTTGACTTTGGTAGGTTCCACTATGATTCTCCTTCATGACACTATGTATCCCAAAATTTTACATGAAGTGACTCCAAAGACACATTTCTTCAGATTCTCAATTGCTATTTTTTTTCTATAAAAAATGTGAGCCAATACTTCAGGATGTCCTCTTCTTATCATTGATTTTTCTAGTATGTCATCCACATAATGTTCTAGGATTTTATGAAACATGTCATGGAATATTATAGTCATCGCTCTCTGATATGTTTATCCTATATTTTTTAGGTTGAAGGGCGTGGAGTTCTACCAATAAGTTCCATGTCGGTATGTGAACACAATTTTATGTTGATCCTCTTATGCTATCATTAACTAACTATACCCTAAAAAATCCCTCCATGTGAGATAGCATTTCATTTCCATCTATGAGGTCCATGATAATGTCAATATTGGGTAATGGAAAATCATCTTTAGGGCATGATTTATTCAAGTATTTGAAGTATGTGCATGTTTCGATTCCCCCAGTGTGTTTTGATACTAGTACAAGGCATGAAACCCACTCAGAATAATCAATATGTCTAATGAAACCCATGTCTAGCAACTTTTACAGTTCTAGTTTGACCAATAATGTTATCTAAGGATGTATTTTCTAGATCTTTTATTTGACTGGTATAACATTCATATGTACTATCAAATGATACACCACTAATGAGGTATCAAGTCCTGGCATGCCTACATAAAACCAAGTGAAGTTGATCTTTCTCTCTTTTAGTATTTTTGCAAGTTACACTTTTATTCATCATCTAGGGATGTTGCATTGTATTTTACTTGAGGTTAATCAACTATTCTAATATTTACTAGTTGCATGGTTTCAATGATAATTGTTAAAACTTTTCTTGATCCATAGTGATACTAGGAATATTAAATTCTTCATCCTTAGGAAACTTATAGAGGTTTTCACCTTTGGATATGTCCTTTTATTCATGATTCAAAAGTGCCACTTTGTGGTTTTTGCTAGGGGATCTTTTTTTTTTTTTACTTATCATTTTGAAACTAAATATTCAATATTTTCACCATATTATGCTCTTGTATCAAGTTCAATGTTAAATCTTGCTTTGTGATCACATAAAGGCATGCCATCTTGGAGTCCCATGAATTTGACAATAGCCACATCATTTTTAAATTAATCTAGAACCATTCCTTGTTGTTGGTCCCAATCGATGAGTTGGGGGTAGATGAGTTTAAGGTCATTGTTTTGGATAGGTGAAGTAAATGATGTGGTAATAATAGTGTATATAGAGGCATGTTAAAATAGGTGTTTTATACACATGAGTAATTCTTTTATATTCTCACTATCAAATGTATTATAATAGGAAGAAGCCTAAACTTCCTCAATAGAGATATCCTTAGTGGGAGGATCCACATTTTCATGCAAACCATAGAAAATACCTTTTTATTTTGGTCACTTTTCTAAAATTATGGGTTTGACATGGATGTCTATTTATTTCAAACCAAATCTGCGATTACTTGTATAGCCCATGTCCTTGATCAACTGGCATCCTTTTCTATTTTGATCAACATAAAGAAGCAGTTCCTCTTGTTCTTCTTGATATATCCACTTTGAGAATTCTCCTTCATTTGTCACCTCTATATTGAGTTAATGCCAATTTCCAAAGGTATTTGGTTCAAACATGATATGATTTTATATAAATTTTCAATATGATTAGGTTTACCATATGTTTTAAGAAAAATTGGTAGTTTTCCCACATAGAAAGATTCTTTGAGATTATAGTCACCACAATAATTATCTTGTATTTGTACTTTAATTTCAAAATGTGTGTTTTGGGTATTTTATGTAGATTCAAGATTTTTTGGATTAACATATGAATATGATGGTTTAACTTCATCATTCTTAGGCACTTGGAGAAATATATAGTAATTCTCTTAAATACTTAAATGTAGTATTCTAGAATGGTTTAGGATAACCCTATATTGTAGTATCTTGGTTGTTATATCAAAATTTCAAACATTGATGATAGGTAGATGCATCAACATGCATGGCAGGGATCCATGGGTGGCCCAAAAGGATGTTATAAGGAAACTATAGGTTGAAGACTTTACATGTAGTTTATGTTATTTCTAGTCAAACCTATATAGGTATCTTTATGGTTCCTTTTGAATCTCATTCACTATCATCATATGCTCAGATTTTTATTCTCTTTTTCTTTTGATTACCTCCTTAGAGTATCCCAAGTGTTTGACCAATTACAGAGTACATATTTTTAAGCCTGCAACTCCATCTATCAGAACTCTCTTCAAATTATGTTTTTGAATGCATACCTCAAGATGTAATGCATGATTATGGAATATTTATGATGGGATATCATTTTTATGAATACGAGGCAATAAGAGGATACAATATGTCCTCCTAGCATGTCCCAGAATTGTTTTCTATCTATGTCAGTAGGTATATATGAGGATGAAAGAGATTTTTCCAAGAATTATTTGTGTGCTAGGGAAATTCTCAAGAGTTTTAGGATTGAGATTTGAGTTATTTATTTCTTAAGTTAGTTTATCCAACTATAATCCATAGGACTAGATTTTGATGTAATTATTTGTTGCAAAGGGGCTCATTGGATGGTGACTTTCCATCTTTGTGTGGTGACTCCACACTTATTATTTTATTCTTATATAGTGAGAACAAATATATGATCATTTTAACATTGTGTATTTCCTATAACATTGTCATAGGTATGATTAACTTGATTGTATACCTTCAATTTTCTAACATCATTTTATTTACCATGTTTGGGCATCAGATTCTTGTATGTACCCAAGTCACTATTTCTATAGTTTCTTGATTCAATTTTTGAGTGAAAATGATTTTCTTTTTAGGGACAGTGTAGGGGAGTTTTCTAGCAAGATTCCCCCATCTTCAAAGAAATGAAGCAAAGGTTTCTCCATTTCTTTTCTTATTATTATATAAATTAGTCATGGAGGTCTCGTTCTCTATGTTATAGGAAAAGTGAGCAATGAAATTCTTGGCTAACTCATTGAATGTTTTCATTCCAGGGGGTAAGTGTGAAAACCACTCCATGGCTTGCTTCCCCCCAAAAAAATCTTGGGAAGAGACACATGAGATATGTGTCATTATAAGAGATATCAAGAAAAGCCACATATAATTCTCTCACATGATTCTTGAGATCACCTTTTCCTTTTTTATCAAACTTTGGCATTTCAAAATTACACGGAAAAAGGGATCATGTTTAAAGATATATCAAAGGGATGGGGAAAAATACCATATATGGTGTAACTTTTCTTAATGTTTCTCATTTGAATATTGATAATTTTTTGTTGTAAGGATTTCACTTTTTGGGCTAAATAATTTTTAGGGTAGGTTTGATTATAGGTTCCAAATTGACTTTGGAGAGGTCCTTGTGACCACAAGTTTGAGTTATAATTTCCACAAAATTGAGGTTGACTTGTTCCCATGAAACCACTTGAAGGGATTCGTTGACTCATAGGAATTTGTTGACTTGTAGGAGTTTGTTTCCCCATATAGGTGAAAAGGTTTTGGTTTTTGAAAATTTTGAAAATTTTGATTTTGAAAGTCTAAGAAGTTTTGATTTTGAAAGTTTTGAAAGTTTTGATTTTGGAGGTTTTGAAAGTTTTGATTTTGGAATATTTGAAAGTTTTTATATTGGAGGTTTTTAATTTGAGAGGTTTGAATCAAATGGTTTTCATATGAAAAATGAGACTTTTTTTGGAGGGGAATATTTTGAGGGTTGTGGTTTCCTTGATTTAACAATGGTTGATGTACTTGGGTTGAAACATTTGAAAATTGATCTCTATTGGTATCTTAAAACATTTTCCATTAACTTTTAGAAACTTTGGGTTGGGTTTGAGTGGAATATGTGTAGGTTGAAAAGGCTTGAATTATTTTGAGGTTTGATAGTTTTCTAAGTTTATCAAAGGTTTAGAGGTACCACTTGTTTCACCTTCTTGAATGAACTTATTCTTGTTTTTTATTTTAAGCAATATTTGAAGGAAGTGATTAGAGTTTTCATGAAACATATTATCCAAGACTTTCATTTTTGTAGGATCTTGTTCCAATTCTCTTGGGTGGTCCCACAATACTCGTTTACAATTTTTGGCCAAACAAGACACTAAACTTATTTTTTCTAACTAAATCTTCACTTTTAGACACCTATAGCGGCTAAACTGTGAGGAATTTGAAGAGGATGAAAACTAGTGATTCGTGAAATTTTTTATATAGATTATAAATATATTTTTATCAATTTTGGAAACATATTTCACTTTTTTTTCCATCTCCTTCAAAAACTAGTTTTTTTAATAAACATTATTTTTAAGGAGTTATGCTAACCATATAACACAACTTATTTTCCATTAAGGATATCATTCTATTTTTTTTGAATTTAGGTTTGTAACTACAATATCTAGTGCTTCCAATTGGTTTCATAGTGTTTTATTGAATATTTTTTCCTTAATCAAGTTTCAAAGTCAAACTAATTACAATTCAGACATAGGTAGACCGTATAGAACATTTTTTTTTTTGTATCTATCAAAATTGTGTTTTTTTTTTGGATCAAGGACTTCAGTATTTGGTGCACTCATTATTTTAATTTTTTTTTTGGTAATATTCTATTTTTCCACATGTACAGAATAGAGAGCTTGATTTTTGGTGAAAAACCTACATTCACAAGAAATAAAAAATACATATAATAATCAAATAAATTTAAATAAAATTATAATTTTTTTGAAGCTTATAATAAGGATTATATACTTAAAATAAATAAATAAATGAATTCATTTCATCCGCAAAAAGGTAAATCAAAAGTAGTTTTTTATCAACATTTTGATAGGTGTAAAGGAGACTCTGTTATAGGTATGGTTTAAAACTAGCGGGGTTCTATCCAAGGGGGCTTGGTCTAAGGTGGTTTGATCAAACCCTATTCAATTGGAATCTATTAAATGAAAATTTTCAAGGATTAAATCATTATAGTAGCACCCTCTTACATATTCCTTAATGTATTCTTCATTTTACACTAGAACTTTTTCATATCCTACAGTGATAACTTGGGAAGAGAAATTAGGATAAATTGTATGACTTATAGGTTGGTTTGAGGGGTTCTCTAAGGTAACCTTTACTTATTTTGATTTGTCCCAAGAGACTTAGGCATACCACTATCAACTTATTGATGAGGTTTCATATTTCTCTTTGATTGATATATTGTAGCGGGCATATAATATGTGATATTAGCTAGAAATAGAATTTTCTTGCCAACACTTATACACTTGTTCTTCAATAATCAAAAAAAATTAAGACCCAAAATGAATCTATTTGATGATAAATATAGATAAAGCTTTCTTATACTAACTAGAAGAGTACCCAACAAAAAAAGAGAGAATGATAATGATAGAATCAGACTTGAACTAACCAATTGAGTTCAAGTAAGTTAATCAAGATCAAGATAGAGATAGCAAAGTTTGATATTTAGATTAAGTATGAACAAGATTTGATAATGAAAATCTAAGCTCATGATGTCGTCCACTCATTCCAATTTTAGTAATAATAAAAAAAAATTCTTTTAAATATTATATTAAACTCATTATGCTAATTGTTTTTAGATTTTTAAACTGAGAGCAAGGAGGCAAGAAGAAATAGACCAATTACATGATATTTTCAGCTAGGTGCACAACAATTTTAGAAGCAACTAGGTAGTATAATAGCCAAATGCATAGTTGGATAACCAAATATGTGACACTATTGAAACAAATGTGTTGGAGTTGCAGAAAGACAAGTTTGATACCTCATTTTGATCATTTGAGCTACATTTCATGACAAAAATGACAAATTACATCACCTAATGACTGAAAACATGTAGAGAAATAGATTTTCAATAATTTTTGAAGACATAAACAGTGTCAAATGTTTTATTTTGATTGTTTTTTATTTTGGAAAAAAGCTTTTACAAATTTGAATGCTTAATAAAATTATAAAAGAATAAGCACAAAGAAAACAATTTCTAAGGCTATTGATGGTCAAATATCTCTCTTTGGTTTCAAAAGAATATATAGGTGCTCAACAAGAATACAAAAAAGAAACAAAAACAATCCTGTACAAGTGGGTATGGCCAAAAATGTTTTGCTAATGTTGAAAAAGATTTTGAAGGGTTTCCTCCATATTCCACAAGGGTACATGAGTCCAAAATATATAGATGACAAAGAATAATCCCACACAGTTGGGAGGAGAGGGTAACTCACTCTCCACCTTCACTTCTCTAAGGTATAAGGTTCTTAGAGGCTTAGCCTAAATGGAAATATTCAAAGACAAAGGAGCCTGTATTTTGATTCAACACTTGATTTTATACTCCATTGGAATATGAGAGTTGAGGTTGTCCCTTGTGGTGATGAAATAGCAAAGAAGCCCCCCCAAAAAAGGCAAGTTTTAATCATTTTGATTCTTAGGATCACCACTAGATGCAAGAGAAGAGCATAATTGAGAAAAACTTAGGGTTTAAAAGACACTTATAAATTTTATTACCAAATCCAAAAGTGAGAACAAGAAATGCTTCTTTTGATTCTCAAGATCACCCTTAGGTGTAAGAGAAGAGCATACTAAAAGAAGAACTTGTAAGTTAATTTTAAGTCCAAAATGAAAATGTAAGGAAGAAACACCACAAGAAATAAGATTACTCTTTTTTTCCCTCAAGTTCACCACTGAGTACGAGAGGAGAGAATATGTACAGTAGATATTAGAAGGCACACCAAATAGTTATACCTAAAGTAAGAAGGAAAACACTATCTTTTTATGAAAGAAACTTGCAAAGAAAAAGAAGAAGAGAGGGATTAGAATGATGGAACCTAGAATCCAATAATTTGTTTGTCACTATAGGTTGATAAAGAGCTCCAAACTAACCTCTTTTGCAAACCTTCTTTGAAGAAAAATATGAAGCCTACAACACAAAAACAAATACAAACACAAAAAAAAAGTGATATATATGCAAGGCTTTAGATCTAGGGTTAGATTCATACTCAATTTGAAGAAAAACAACATAAAATGTAAAAAATAAATAAAAACCATAAGATTGGATAAACTAAAAATGAGAAAAATCTAAAAATCCTAAAAAATATAACATATGTGTGGCCCTATTATCAAAATGCATGACACTTTAAAAAGGCTTAAAAATATGTGCCATCTCTAAAAAATAGAACAAAAACATAGAAGAATAGAAACCAAGTGCATGAAGATTTTACCAGATGCATGTTGAAAATACCAAATGCACATCAAAAAAACCAAAGAAAATTAAATATATAAGAAAGAAAAAAATACACATTGATATTCCCAGATGCATGCCAAAGAAACCAAATACATGGTGGTGTGTAACCAAATACAAGTTATTTTCAAAAAAAAAAATTTACAAACAAAGAAGCAACCCAAATCTGACCTTCTATGTGAAAACTTTAATGAAATCATGACAAGAAAATGTACAACACCTAGAAACACATTTCCAAATTGGTTTCTTTCCAAAAAAAAAGTTAAATATTAGCAAAGTGGGTCCCACCCGATGTGCCAAATATGTAGATCTAAAAATGTGATTATACAAAATATAAACAAATAATACCCAATTCACAAATCAAGATCACATCAATGAAGCACAAGAAATGGCATAAATAGAAACATAAAACATGAATCACATTACCAAACCCTTGTTTTTCTCCATTGTTAAACTCCAAAGGTACTTGAAATGTGGATTGTTCTTCAAAATGGCATAACCATGAAGCACACGATGATGATAATGCAATATAATAGCTAAGTAATGCAAATGATAGCTCTAGAATGTAGCATAATTTGACTATAATTTTTGTATGATAAGAGTGCAAGATTATTAAAATGAAAGGAAAGAGTCTCTTTTATAGAAGTCTCAAAGGAAAACACGGGATAAGATTAAGAGGTGGAAGAATGAGTGATCAAGATTAAAAGTTAGAAGGAGAATCAATAGGATTAAGAGGTGGAAAGACCAAATTCAAAATGAATGACTGAGACTAAGAGGTGAATTGAACTTTAAAGTTCAATGAACCTAGACAAGAGGGAAAGGACAAAGAGAATGAAGAGGTAAAGGACACTTGTCACATAACTACAATTTTAGATTTGAATCCACGTGGACAAGATGATTGGCTAATATTTAAATAAGAAAAGGCTAGTGAATTAAATAAATTAATTAAATAAATTAAAGTGTTTATTTAATTAATAAAAGAGGTGGTGTGAATAATTAAATATTTATTTAATTATAGAATAGGAAAAAGATTATTGGATTAATTAAATAAATTAAAATATTTTTCTAATTAATGGAAGAAAAAGTTAACAAATTAATTAAATAAATTAAATACTTATTTAGTTAATAGAAGAAATATGTATGAAAGGTAATTAAATAAATACAATATTTATTTAATTAGGAAGGAAAAATTTAGGTGTCTACACCTCTAATTCAAAATTAATCTCCTCTTCAGTAGGTGGATTATCATCGTTCATCAATGCATTAGATGATTTTTCCTCAGTGCCTTTAAAAGTAAAAGCTTCAAATTCAAGAATATAAAAAGACACTGGTAATTGATAATTTTAATTGGGGCTACCTTTTCTCACAATAGGAGTAAATTTTTTTGTGAACTCAAATTGCACTACATTCATAGGCCTTACTTAGGGAGAGGAGTCTTCTTCTTCATCAAATGAGCTAGAATCATCTTTAGTTCTATCAAAATTCAAATTATACACCTCAAAATACCAAGTTTTGCTTTCATTTTCCTCACCATCTAGTATATAATCCTTAAAATGTTCTAGATTGAAAATGGTGAGATTAACATTTTCAACAATAGGGCAATAAAGATTTGGTAAATACAAAGCCTAAGGATTCAAGACTATAGTTTTTTGTGTATTACAAAGTGGGATATGTTTTTTAGCATCATTTTTTTTCCACACTTTAGATGAAATTAAATCACCCTCTATGCTAAGCGCTTCCAAATGAGCTTTCTCAAGACCACATACCTTATCCCTTTTTAGAATGAATTGAACTTCATGATGCAAGGTAGAGGTAAAAATATGGAACTAAATCTATTTACTTCGTTGCTCGAGTTGAGGAATCCACTACAGGTCCCTATTAAAGTGATAAAAAAATAATGAATGGGTTATCCTTCCTCTTTTTTAATCTAAAAATTCATGTAGTAAAGTAGCAATGTTCACTACACCTTTGAATCTACCAAGAAATTTATTTTCCAAAACACCCCAACCAATTATGCATCTACGCTCTAAATTCTAGAACCATTCTACTGCACCATCAATAAGATTATCAACAAACAATATCACAAAACATCTTTGTCCCAAACTCCTAAGATTTCACATGCTATTGTTAGGGAAAATATATGCTCCTCAGGATCTTGTAAAGTTTACCAAATATTTTTGGGAAATTCTTCCTTGATCCTTGTGGTAAGATATTGTATTGAGGTAAGGCCAAACGTCCAAAATGTTTTTTCCAAGACTAAGGTGTCATAATGTCCATTTAGATAGATTATTTTTTATCACCCAAAAGAAGTTACAGAGCCACTAAATTGTCTCAAGAAAAGTAACTTCTTTATTTTAGGACTACCTTCTTGAAACCCAAAAATATTCTTCTGTGAATTTTTTTTTTAGGAAAATTTGGATTTTGTGGAGGATTTGATTATAGTTTGGATGAGGATGAGGATGAGGGTACCATACAATTTCAATTATTGACCCTTTTCTCTCACTCTTTAGGGTGGGAATTGTGCTTTTTCTTCTTCTTCTTCAAGTACAAAGTTTTCCCTCATATAATCCACAACATTTCTCCTATACCTCCAAGAAAGGGTGTTTAATTGAGAAATGATATCCTCTTGTTTCAATTGCATCCAATCAAGATTAGGTTGTAATACAGGGAAAACATTTTCATGTGATAACACCATCTTGATTTGTGGCATGTTGAACATGAACATGTCTCATTCATTTCCCCAATAGAGTTTCCAAAAATCTATTAGAAAATGTATTGGCCTTAATTGAAATGTATCAATATCAAATCTATAGACTGTCATAACAAGGCCAATGTTACTAACATCAAGAAAATATCACAATTTCATTTGTGACATTCCTCTAAATTTTTATCAAGGTACAACTCCCTCAGGGACTATAACTAACTATTAAAAAGTATGATTTTAACCAAAAAGTGGAGAAAGGTGAACTAACATTTATCCATAAATATAAAATCAATTCAATGGACTACACAAAGCCATTAATCCCCTAGCTCAAAGACTAGAACCATAATAGCAGATAAATTATTATTCCAAGATAATTGATCCTAAATCCAAATAAGTGAACATGACATCAAGAAGCAATCTTACTAATGTAGGAGCATCCAGTGGTGTAGGGAAATCTTGCATCACTAAGAAAAAATATTTTTCTTTATTTTTATTTAGTTTTTTTGAGTCCTATGATGGAACTTAAGGGTTGTAAGACAATCAAAAGTCAGAAACGGTGAAAACCAAGAACTTACTATTTTCAGTAAGTCAGACTAAATGGGCTCATGTGGACCTAAAAATTTACACCAAGGAGTAGAACAGTAAGTTACCACCAATGGAAAAAAGAATCACCTCAATATCCTATACAATTTGGAAGAAATTAAAGTTTTCGTTCTAAGAAATTTCTCCAATACAGTTCCAAATTCAAATTTGAAAACCTTCGAATCCCCAAAATGGTGTGAAAAGTGGACAAAATGATCTTTGATCCTTTTGGTAATTTTAGATCTCTTTGAGAGATTTCCAACGATATGTTATAATTTCCATTCAGACACCTGGATCAAAAGTTATGGCCCCATGAAGTTGCTGCACTAAAAAGTGATTTTTACAAAAATATTTTCCTAGGAAAGAAATCAAACAGTGGGAATTTTGCTGCCAAAACAAAAGGGAGAGTTACATCTTCCAGAACATTCCAGGGTAGTTATTGGGTGAAATAAAAAGGGTGAAGTGCAGGCTGTAGAGGGCGGCTCCATTAGTGCAGATTGTGGCTTCAAATAATAAGTTTTCTTTTATGAGTTTATAAGGATGTAATGAATCAAGCCCTTGAGGCTATAACTTGTAATTTTGAATCTGTAATTGCATTTTATGAAATAATCAAAAGTAGGTTGTTTTCTATTTCACATTTTCTGTGTTGATCATTGTTATTGTGTTTGTGATGGTTTTGGGTGGTCTCATCACTTACACAAAAATAAAACCTTAAATATTGCCTCAGCCAACAAACTTATTCCCTCCATTACTTTTACAAACATAATTTTATAGAGTGCTAACATTGAATCTTTGTTGTTAATGTAATAGCAATCATGTAAAGTAATGGTTTTGTGAAACTGCCCCCCAAATTTAGAGAAATCAATACATCAAGAATATTTATGACTATTTTTAAATTAGTCATTATTACATTCCTCTTCCCAATTTGATTTTGACTGTAGGCATTCAAAATGCTCTTTCTTGTATGTTGGCCTTGTTGCATGTCATACATGTAAATGACATGCAAATTCTAAAAAAATTGTTTAATAAATAAATCATGTTGTGATTATGCTCATGCAAACCATCTCAATGAAGAGGAGAACTTAAGATTTTAGCTAGTTGAACTCAATAATTTAATGTAATAATTTCACATCAACATCCCTCTTCATTAAATTCCCAAGCAACATTTCTATCCTTATAAGAGTTAATCGTTCCCAAGAAAATCACCCACATAGATTACCAACCATGCCACCTCTATTCTATTTATTCTAAGGGAATTACCTTAATTTTCATTATTTCAATTTTATTGTTTAATGATGGTGATCAGTAAGAGTGATTCTTCCTCTAAGAGCGATTTCATCATGATTGAAGATGTGGAGTGTAATCAATTCCAAAGGTTGGTGACATACCAGTTGAGGGATGTCTTCTTGGTTCATAGTGATGTTGAAGAAGGTGTACTTAGGAAGATTATCAAATACTTTCCTAAGCCATGCTTATGTGTACAATGCTAATCTTATGGAGTTCTTTGTATATAGTGTGATTCATACTTTTGCTAAGAAATATTGTGGAATAAAAGTTTTAGAGCACCTAGTTTTACTAGAGTACTAGATGAAGGTGAGAGCGACCATTAGGGGGTTGAATTAATTTCCAAGGGCTGGTCTAGTAGGTGATTCTATATGCATTGTGATGGTGCTTCACCATGACCTCACTAAATAGGCAATCACTCTATGTCATGCTAGAATTGAACAAAATGATATGAGACTTTTTACCCATTTTATGAAATCCAATGAAAATTTATAATTTATAGCCCAAATTGAACACTTACAAGAGGTGGTAGAAAGGATTCATATTTGTTTCTTCATTCTCTATTATTTAAAAGGTGTATTGGAATCACCCATTTTTAAATGTAAACATGATCAATGTAATGCCATATATATATATATATATATATATATATATATATATATATATATATATATATATATATATATATATTTGTATTTCTATGATTTGTGTTCATCTTCTATATGAATGCTACTCTCTTTTTCCTATTTTTATAATAGGTTCTGATTTATGTTACTACTCCATATTTACCACCTTTACATTATTACATGGTTAAGAATGCTTGTTCAAAGTTTATAAGTACCACTCTTGAAATGACATCGAACTTCACAAAAGTTTCATATACACCATCTAAGTCTGCTATGGTTATAATAACCTCTAATTTTACTACATAACAATCTTCTTTAATCTTGCTTTAAAAGAAATTCACATAAGAATTTTTATTATTGGTCAATGAGGAATTTTGTGAAATCTTGTTGGGGACTGAAAAAGGTTTCCACACCTGTTATAAGTTCCAAAATCAAACTTTCCTTTAGCATTCACTTTTATTTATATAAGCGACTCTTGGATTAGTTATAATAACTTCATTCGAGGCTGATAGTACTTTGAAAAACTAGATTAAGAGAATAAACTGAACATTTTTTCATAAAGGAATCAACTCAAGAGATGGATATATTAACCTTGTCAAAGACTAACCATGTTCACAAATCTTAAGAAAAGAATGACATAACCTATACTTAGAAAATTTCAAATGAAATATGTGAGATTTAGGGTATGCGATCAAAACTACAATAACACAAAATTTATCTCAATACAACATAATCATTCACATAATCATCACAGCACACATTTAATATAAATAAAACTCACTCAAAATATATAACTATCATTGAAAATAAAATAAAATAAAGATATTTAAATCTATACCACACAAGACTGTACAACACACTAATAAACAAGAAATACAAGAATACACTAAAACCAACAATCATGAATGAAAGACATATATAAGGAAAAAAATATACATAATAATATGAATTATGATACATCAAATTTGTATTTATAACAAAATAAATTAGAAAGGAAGGTGGAACTAGGTTTGTCTATGACTTGTGTGATAAATTATCTTGTTTGAATGAACTAAATAAGATAATTAAATCAATTAGGACTATGAATTAATTGAACATACTTATTTTATGATACAAAAATATACAAATATAATATATATATTTACATATCAACATGAATTTACATTTTTTCTTTTACAATCAATCCAAGGTACTATACAAGTTTACTCTACTCTTTACTATGTCAAGTATTTCCTCATGGTTAGACTCAAAAACCATCCACAAGTTCTTGTTCAATGGTATACCCCCATATTTGATAAAATGTACATTTGATGCCAAATAAGGTTTGATTAATGAAGAATATTTTTATGTGTTTCAAGTTCCTCAAACAACCAAAAATCATACTTCTTAATTGTATACCTTCTAAGCCATGTTCCAATAACAATCATTGACCCTATAGGATACTTGATGGTTTCTCCATCTCTAATAGGGGCTCAATTTTTATTTTCCTCAACAAAATGGCATGAGTAATAATATTTCCCTCTTCATTGTCTTATTTGAAATAATTGTATAAACATGTCCCATATTTATATATGTATTCAATTAGATGAATTTAGTCAACATTACAAAAAAAATACAAAGTATGATAAAATTAGGAATTTCTTAAACTATACATGTAGATATACTACTTGGTTGAACTAAATCTGATACATGATCAAATTCAATTGATGATTCCATCACTATGATTTGTAGTGCTATTGTAAGTTAGTATGTCTCAAGTGGTCTTAGACTTCTTGTAGAACATTCATCAATCCACTTCTTTGACTCACACTCATTCCAAGCTTGATCTATACATAAAGAATAAAAGTATACCATATTTTTCATATGAATACTCTATGAAATTGCATTAGATATTCTAAAAGATTGTAGCTCACTTGATCCTATCAATGTATAACAATCCTCATGTTTTGCAGTATTAGTATCTACCAACTATTAAAATATATAAATTATAGACTTACCTTAATTACCTAGACACATTATAGTTTTACACCATTTGATGATAGATTTCACATCTATTGACTTTTTATTTTCTTTTTACTTCATCTCTTCTCGTGGTAAGGCTCTTTTAATACATTCCTTTGCATCATCATGCTCTCCCTTTCCATGTTCGGCCTCATAGAAATTCCACATATATTGAACACTTATGATCTTATGCAACTTTCTCAAAAAATAGAACATCCATGAGTTCTTAAATTATGATTCATTGTTATTTGACCATATAATATGTTGACCGAATGATATGCCCCTTCTAGCCAAATCATGGTAGAACATTTGAAAATAACCTTGCACAAAATTTGTAGAATATATGTGATCATCAATGATATATGTTGAGATTATGGATTCACAGTCCTTGAAGCTATAGTCTTCGATGGAGGACCTTTAAGCCAGGAAAGATGATCAACTAGAAAGAAAGTGTTGCAACAATGGAGTGCTAATTAAAGATTCTATTGTTATGATATTGATATACTGGATATTTTACAAATGAACAAGATGCCTAATTATATAGGCAAGAGGTAAACCCTAATATGCATGAGATGTTACCAAGTGTTATAATCTAACAACTTGTGACAACATGTGAACCCTATCTAGATGATCATTAAATAAAGAGATAAGTTCTAGAAGGAAAACTCATATTCTAGAAGGAATCTTATCCCACCAAACAAGGAAGGGAATATTTCCCTATTTATTAAATGATTACAACCTAGGACTAAATGATTAAATGCAAGACCTAAGTTAACTTATGCTAGTGTAATAATTAATTAACTAATTACACCAACACCCCCCTTAAGTGCAACTTAGGGAGGAAAATGCAATGATTATGCAAGATGATGATGGGTCCCAGCTACAAGGCCATGTTAGGTACCCATGTACATGATAGATGCAGAAAATATCCCACAACTGGAGAAAAGGGGAAAACCCAGTGGGAACAAAACCCCTCTCCAAAAAGGAGATGAAAAAGAAAAAAATGTGAGATAGGATGGGAAGGATGGAGGACTCCCAAATACCCCCCAAGTACACCATCTATCACATAGATACAATACAATCAAAAGCCCCCCCATAGGGAGGAAAGAAAGAGACAATATATTCCCCCATAAGATGTGATTACCTACAAAGATGGTAGGTGTCGGAAGACAGAACAAGATCCAATGTCGACAAACAACTTGTCTCCCTTTCGGAAGAAACAAAACCATGTGCAAGTGCAGTGATGCTTCCCATTCCGGATAGGAATTGAAGGGAGGAAGGATGAAGGTGGATGCTGATGATGTCTTTGAACGCTGCTCAAATGTCTCCTTGCCTAATCAAGATGCCACAATCAATGAAGAGGGTGACAAACCAGGATGATGCAAAAACTGATGCTGAACAATATCCAAAGACGGTGATATGATGAATGTGATGGAGACTTGATAACCCCCCCTGAATGAAGTGTCCTCAAAACTACTGAAAGAAGTCTGAAGCAAATCCAATGGTAGATGCTGAAGAAACTTCAAGTCCTGAATGAAATGACAGGGAAGAAGTCTCAGATATGAAATCTCTAAAAAGAGGAGTGATACCCCCTCAAGAATGTTCTCCAAACCTATAGAAGTAGCCAAGTCAATGATGCCTGAAACAAAGCCATCCTGTGATGCCAAGTCAAAAAAACTGAATGTGTCTAGATGGATGATGATAGTGGAAGCCTCAATCAATGACTCTAGACAAGGAATCACTGAATGTGAAGGGATACCAACTGTCTCTGATGAAGAAGAAGCACCGAAAGGAACCTTGTCAACCTCTTCAAAAAGATTAAGGCAATCAACCTCCTACACAACAATATCATCATAGGGAACCTGATCTGAAGAATGACATTCAGAATCTTGACCAACGGGGAATGGTGGAGTATTTGAATCTCCATAGATCTCCCAAAGCGTAATCCACAGAATGTGAGGACAATCACAATGATCAATAGCATTCAAAACATCACAATCAACTTGCATAGCAATGATCTCCAAGACAGTGTATCTGTTGCAATTCCAAGCAAATTTTTGAGCACCTTCACTTGGATAGGGAACTATACCATATAGATGAGGCAATAGATCAAGTGACTGAAGATGGTGGTAGATCCCATCTCACCATTGTGAATAGTTACCCTCGTGCAACATAACCAGAGAAGAAGTACATGCAAGCCCCATAATGAAAATTTCTCCAAGAAAATAAAGACAATGACCTTGAATGACAAATAGAAGACTTCCAAATATGATTTACAACTGAAGTGATGCAACCCGGATCAAAAAATATTTTCCCAAGCTTCAGGATGACCAGGTTATTGAGCAAATGCACCAAACTGAAAAAAATCGCATGCAAGAGTACCTGGAGCTGAAACTAATCAAGGGGCTAGACTGATGAAAAAAAGATCTGAATCACCTTCTTGATGCCGCAGGAATCATAGAAATCTGATGAACGGTTGTGAAGATACAAGCCTTTATGTCCAAATTAGGGTTTTGTCTTCAGTTGGATGTAGAATTTTATGCAAGAAAATTTTTGTAGAACTGATGTCACCACTGGAAATTATGTGAAATTCCCTTTCTGACGATATATCGTTTGTAAAAATTTGATACACTGGGTGAAAGTTGTGATAAAACAAAAAAAATGCCCTGATTAGGCACCTGCAGGCTAAATAGGGAAAAATTAGCCCCTCCGGGCTTAGTACCTGGTTGCTGATATGAATGCAGTCCAAATGTTGGAAAAAAAACAATGCGCCACCTAAAGTGGTTGCGGGGTGGCACCACTGGTGGAGGAGCTCCGCCGGTGGTGGATAACCACCGATGCTGATGGAAATACACAGGTAGTCAGCAGGAGACTTCATCGGTCAACAAATCCCAGTCGGTGTAGACCTTAGTCGGCAAGAAGGGGCTATCGGGAGAGACTTCAGCCAGTCGGTGAGGAAGTCGATGAATGGATGGGCCGACAAGGTTTTCCGGGCATGGGAGAACTCTGACGAATGAGAACCACGGACCAGTGGTCGAGTGGAAGCCGATGTCAAACAACCGGCACCAATGAAGAAGGGTCCATAGAAAAGACGTGCTTTCAGAGTATGGAAATGGTGGATGGAACCCCAAGTAGCTGATAGAGAATGAATGGTACTCCCCCTGAAGAAAAACTTAAATGCTGATAAATATATATATTTGATTTTTAATATTGCTTTGTAGCAATTAAAAATCAAAACAAACCTTCAATATATATGTGCGGAGAAAATAAAATATAGTCTGCGGGGGAAAAAATTATCAGACCCTATGATTTTTAAAAAAAATCAAACCCCTTATACTATATGCCGATGGAGAATAAAATAGCAGGTCACCCAAGTAAATTTTTTTTCTGAAAGTATATTAGAACCCGAATAATGTATATTTTTGTTTTGCCAAAAACAAATAATAAAGCCCTGATTTTTTTTTCTGAAAAATAGAAAATGGCCTGCTTATAAAAAAAATTTGCCTCAAAGGACAACTAATCGGGATGATTTTTTGTTGCAAATTGTACAGATAGTACGATTGATTTTAAAAACCCTAAAAATACCTCTGAAGCTCCCAGGTTGATATATCTGATTTTGATGAATGGGCAGGCAATCCTAGGGTTTTGAGGCCTTCTAAAGACAATGGAGAGCTCGGATCTGACTCAATCTACTTCAGAAATCAGTTTGGTCCCCGGGTGGAGTCAAGTAGCCTTCAATGGAAACCTTCAAGCCTACGAAGAATCTTGCACACCAACTTTCTTGATCTTGGGTTGATGTTTCACTGGACAAGCTCTGATACCATGTTGAGATTATGGATGCATAGTCCTTGAAGCTGCAGTCTTCGATGGAGGACCTTTAAGCTAGGAAAGATGATCAACCACAAAGAAAGTGTTGCAACAATGGAATGTTGATTAAAGATTCTATTGATATGATATTGATATATTGGATATCAAATGAACAAGATGCCTGATTATATAGGCAAGAGGTAAACCCTAATATGCATGAGATGTTGCCAAGTGTTATAATCTAACAACATGTGACAACATGTGAACCCTATCTAGATGATCATTAAATGAGGAGATAAGTTCTAGAAGGACAACTCATATTCTAGAAGGAATCTTATCCCACCAAACAAGGAAGGGAATATTTCCCTATTTATTAAATGATTGCAACCTAGGACTAAATGATTAAATGCAAGACCTAAGTTAACTTATGCTAGTGTAATAATTAATTAATTAATTACACCAACAATATAAAAATGATAGTCCCTTAAGATCTTTTTGTCATCCTCTATACTATCACCTGCATGAATGAATTCTATATGTATAAATATAACAACTTGTGTGGAGTTGTAATACTACAATTACACCTCATTCAATGGTTGTAGTGTTTAGTTCTATACAAAGTTGATAACTAAAACAATGGTATCAAATGGAAATGTGTCCTTGCATAACTTGAAATGCAAGTCCAACCATCGATATCTATGGGTATGCCATGCATAATCATACACTATAGTCTCTCAAAAAATAAACATAAACTAATACAATTGAATCTTTTCATTGACCAATTAACACCGTTTTACTTATTTCCCATCTTTTATACTATAATTCATTATCATATATTTTCAAAATTCTACTAGTTCATTTCCAATTATAGTGTACTTTCCATGTATGTTCACAAATTGGAAAATGTTGCAATACACAACAATAATCACATGTGCCATCCAATCATAAGTTCTTGTAAAATAATTGACCATCCACTATTTCACATAAAATGCTTGATATAAATTCTTCCGAATATCTAGGTGGATCATTATGTTTCACTCATAAAAAATATTGTTAGTATGTAAATCTAAACATATATGTCGATAAACATCATAATGGTTAGAGAACTCAATATATAATATACAAATAATAGTGCATGTGTGATTTATTTTGACATAATTATGTCACATTCTTGAAAGATATTGTTAGTATGCAAATCTAAACATATATGTTGATAAACATCATAATGGTTAGAGAACTCAATATATACTATAAAAAAAATAGTTCATGTGTGATTTATTTTGACATAAAAAGGCTTTGGAATTTTAAAATACCTTTGAGAAATTTTAATTTGAGGATACATTTCTAGAAATTTGGAAAAAATTGTATTTGAGTTGTATCCAAAAACTACTTCGGATTTGGCTCACAGTTTTAACTATTGATTATGCTTCTTAAAAAATCTCTTTCATTAGGAGATTCCCTTGTTTTATTCTTCCAAAATTCTTCAATTAGGGATTTAAAGGCTTTAATGAGTAGTTTATCTTTTCATCGTAGTCTTTCAAAGAATTCCCATAATTCATTTTTATTTGGGTCCTCCACTCTTTTACACCTTTTAAAAACTCTCAATAGAGTTTTTCTACTTATTCTCGATGCTTGCATTATATTTATAATAAGATGATATTTCTTGGTGTTATTTCTTACTATGGTTGATGTAATGACATATCATATGACATTACTATCTTTGGTATGTGAGGTGGAACCCACACTCTCATATGCAGTCATTAGATTCTTGATAATAAGTTTTTGACTTGAAACATCTAATGTTCTTAGCCCAAGAATATTCATAATGGACCTAAATTTTAAGATTTCTCATCATTTCAACAAATAGTTGACATCTTCCATTTTCATTTAATTTTTCAAAAAACAATCTCCAAATATTATTATCATATTTTTGACAAGTATGCTTTGAAATCTTATGAATAATTGGTTACAAAATATTCTCATAAATCATAGACAAGTTAATTTCATTTCTTGCTTATTATGAATGAATGCTTGTGAATATGCATGTAATAATCATTAGTAGCACTTTAGAGGATAGTTGAGACGAGTCATTAATTTTTCTTTATTTTTTAGTCAATATAGTGTTACTTTACCAGCAACAGTTCAATTATAGTCTTTACTATAGGCACCCGTAGAACCTAGTTTTAGTTTATTCTTTTATTGTTTTTTAGTTTTGTGAATTTGCAGCATGTAGAATAACTTAAGTAGAGTAGTTTAGGAAGCTTTAAGTCCATGAAGGCATATACAATGATGCACCATAATAAGCTTGTAATCCTTGGTTGATAATTTAATGTAGTCTTAGGTAATGTGGAGTGGATAGTTCAGACAGTTAACCCTTTTAATAGAGTATTCTTACCAAGTTTATGATACATTAACTTAGACTCTACAATTTTGGTGTCGTTGCCAGGGATGGTGCTATCTTTATAAACTTATTTCTATAATATTTTATAATTTACCTATTATTTTCAAAATTTAGGATTGATAAATTCAACTACATTTCCAACATCAAAAGATACACTAACATTTCACATGATTGTTGAATATCAAGCCATCTTTGATGTATGTGGAGACAAAAAGATTCCCTAGGTAGGTTTCTCCCCTTTGAAATCCAAGAAGCCTTTGCAGAAATTGGTCAGTCAAGTACTGACAACAGGAGCAATACTGAATAAGGAATATCCTCGTCATCAACATATTCTAGTACACAAATAAGTGTAACATTTAGAACAATGACATACCCTAGATGGATAAAATACCACAACATGCAACGTTTGAGTTCCCAATCATCGACTAGGCTAAAGTTGCTACACTGAAGAACATTCCACCCTCAACACTACCACTTTTCTATGGTCTGGTGACTAATGACCCATATACATTCCTCTTTGAGTTTGATGTTTTGTGTAGGAGTTATCATTACACCTCTGATGCCAACAGGCTTAGGCTATTTCCTGCTACTCTCAAGGATTCTACCTTGATATGGTTAATGGGACTAGGAAAAGATGTCCTTGATTGAGATACTATGAAGACTATTTTTTGGAGAAGTATAAGCACTATTATAGAGGATTGGATAGAAGGAAAGATGAAATATTTATGATGTCACAAAATGAGAATGAAACTTTAGAAGACTATGTGGAAATATTTTAGTTTTCCCTAAAGAAAAATCCCCAAAACAAGTTGTCAAAGGAATCTCTTAAGTTGGTGTTCTTAAGGGGGTTAATGAAGATTGCATGGATGCCCTAAATTTGATTGAGCAAGGAGATATCTATCAAAAACCATTTAAAGAAATTTGCAGAGTTTGTAGGAATTGCCCTCAGAACTTCACAAGAATACCAAGAGGAGAAATAACATCTTTTCTAAATAAGTCTTCCAATAGAGCCTCCAAGATTGAAATCAACAGCGTCTTGTCTAATATGAAGGAAGACATAATTAGACATCTATCTACATAATTGGATCATCTCCACATTAGGAAAAAGAATGAGGAGGTAAATGCTATGGAAACTAAATACTGCCCTAGCTACAGACAGAGGAAGGCTAATTACAAATGTAAAAGGGTGGCAAGAATCCAACAAGACAAGGTTGAAAAGCTTGATTTCTCGCCAATGGATGGTAAAGATGGATAGCCATTTTATATAGCTCAAAGGTAGCCAATGAAATAAATACAAGGTATGCCCCATGACCCCCTTAATTTCAATTCATCCTTTCCTAGTTCAAACCAAAACTTTTCTGCATGGAATTTCCAACCTTGGGCCACTAATCAAAATGAGTGGAAAAACCCTAAATGGACATATCCTTATCCTAGTTGGAACCAATAACAACTAAATCCTTGGTCTCCACCAAAATTTCAAGGCTCTAAATATAATCCTCAAGGGCCAGCACAATAAAATCAATGGCAAAGAGGTCCATAGTGGCAACAAAGTATGAATTATCAGCAACCCATGCTTCCGTCTCAACCTTCATGACCAACTATAATGCCTCCATCAAATCCTTTATCTCAACCTTCTAGATCACCTCAAATACCTTCCCAACCTATTTCAAACCCTAACACTAAGCTTGTTCAATATGCTTACACTAATGAAGCTATACAATACCCCACATATGGGGTAGAGGTGAGTGATTTCCACCTTAAATTAGAGAAACAACTTGTTTTAGCTCATCCCCTCAATTTACAAAAATGGAGGATGAAGAACCTAAAGTTGAAGCTTTGGGCACAAAACCATTAGAACCTAAGTCAACACCCAACTATCTCAATTCAAAAACAACCTTTTCCTGAATTCCTAGCTACTTGAAAGTATCTGACACAAGTTGAGAAAAATCTCTTAGGACAATTGAAAGATGTGAGTATCAAGATCCCCCTTATCCAAGCTATTAAAGACATCCCTATCTATACCAAAACTATAATGGATCTATGTCTTAAGAAACTAGGTAGGAAAAGAAAGGATCCTCAGACAATCCATGTCTTTGCAAACCTTGCAGACATCATGTTAGAGAGCATTACAGTCCCTAAGTATACAAACCTTGGTAGTCTAGTTGTGGACATTAAGATTAATGAAACTGTCATTAAGAACACTTTGATAGATTTGGGGGAAACAATCAATGCTATGACAAAAGAAATAATGCAATTACTACAATTATCTAACCTTCAACCTACATAAATTGTTTTATAGTTAGTTTATAGATCAATAGTTAAGCCTAAAGGTATTATAGAAGATTTGGTAATTGCACTAGATTCTTGGAAATACCCTGCTAACTTTATAGTTTTGCAACCAAAGACTAATCTTGTAGGATATCCACTCATCCTAGGAAAGCCTTGGTTAGAAATAACCAATTCATTTATAAGCTATAGGTTGGGTAAAATAATAATATCTAATGGGTCATTTACAAAGAACTTGGTTCTTTATCCACTAGCCCAACCATATACAGACCTTGAGAAAACTATTTGGCCCAATTTTGGTGAGGAATAGGAGGATAACTATTCTCTACAAACACTGATGACTATAGAGTGCAACCCCTTATTGGATGACCAAGATGAAGATGACCTCATTGCTTAAATAATTCAAAATGACTTTGGTATAAACCCGCAGTAGCAAGACTATCTCATATGCCTATTGTTGCGAGTATGAGCAAGTTTGGTGGTGTTTTCATTAATGTTGTCATCTATGTCAACATAGTTTAGAATATTGTAGACTGTGCACATATATTTGAGATGCTATTGAGATTTTTTGATTACATGTTGCTATCCTTATGATCTTGCAGATGTGCTGAAATGATGGGTTACCAAGTGCTTTTGAGAAAATTAATAAAGAGAGAAGTAAAAGTTATGTATGAGTTTAGAATTTGCTCTGGTATGTCCTACACATTTCTCCTATGTTGATCCTATGATTGTGTGGATATGGTGAAAGGTTGATATTGATGTTTTCTATGTTTTGGAAAAAGTGTTCATGGTTTTGTGCTCTGGAAGACTAGTTCTAGAGGTTCGGTGTGTGTATTGTGCAGTCTGGATAGTCTAATGGAGAATACTTTTTGTACAAATTTTGTTACAAGTTGATGTAGATGTATTTTATGGTACCTAAAGTGTGTTCTAGTGCTTGGTGAAACATGTTTTATCTTCTTCTTTTAAAGTGTGTACTTCAATGTTCATTTGTGTTTTCATTAGGTTTGGCCGACCTAGTGTTTACACTTCATATGAAGAATTAAAAATTTAATTAAGGAAGCATGTGGTTGATCTGAGACATTGTTTTTGGTCTTGGTTAGGTGTTTAATTGGTATGTTCTCATTCATTTCCACTGCAAGAATGTTGAGTTTCCAACCTAGTTTGAATTTATGAAATGAAGTGTATGTGGTTGCCCTTGGAGAAAGTTTATAGGGTTGAAGATGGTATAAATGCAAGTTGAGATGCAAATGATTAGATGATGAAAAGTAACAAAGTAAGCCATAAGTGAAGAGAAAATTTGTGTGAAAGTGAGTTGAGGAAGTAGTACTTTATTGTGTTGGATTCCTAAAAGTAGTGAACTGAAGCTTTCTACAATTTTCTAATCAAGGTTGTAGATGTGTGTAAATTTTTGTGGTGGATCTTTCTATTATATTTTTTGTCTGTAGGTAGTGAGCCTCCCTATTGGATAGTGAGTCATTTCTATGGATAGTGATTCCTTTCTACAAGAAATGAGCCTCTGTATTCAGGAAGTGGGCCTTTGTATATTGTTTTTCTATTGCTTTATATTGTGAGTTCATCCTCACCGTTATTTTTCCCTCATTGGGTTTTCCACGTAAAATATGGTATTCATAGTGTTGATTTTGATTTTTGTTATATGCATTTCATGTGCATACTTAATAACAGATTAGGGTAGTTGTGAAGCTGATAAGTGTTTGAAGTTTTATGTTTGGATTTGGTGACAACTGATTCACCCCCCCTCTTAGTTGTCCCATTCCTTTTAACAATTAGTATTAGATATTTGGTTCCTTGGTGTAGAGCTTAACCACTTAAGGAGGATCTAATGGTACATAAGTTGGAAATCCCTATGTTTGATGGATCTAATTATAGTGACTGGAAAGAATAGAGGAGAAGTTATATTATCTCTCTTAGTTTCAACAACTGGAAGACTATTGAGACAAAGTATGTTGCTTTGGAAAGTGGTCTTTCTACTATAGCTAAGATTACTGCTTATGAGGAGAATGAAAAAGTGAGGTATGCTATTTTAAATGGTTTAACTAAAATTGAGTGAAGTAAGGTTACTTCTTTGTGCACTACTTATGAATTTTGGAAGAAGTTGGAAGACCTATATGAAGGAAATGAAAGAGTAAAATTGACAAAGAAGCTAATGGTAAAGCGTAGATATGAGAATTTGAAAATGGAAGAAGGTGAAGATTTTCCAAGCTATTTCCAGAGGGTTGAACTCACAAGAAATGAAGTTAATAATCAAGGGGGAAATATGACAGATGAAGATATAAAGATCCTAATAACCCTTCCTGAGTGTTATAGTAATAAGATCTCAGCTATTGAAGAGATGTATGGTCCTAAGAAGTATACTAAAGAAGAATTATTTGGCTCCTTGATAGCATTTGAGATGAGAAAGTTTGGAAATAAAGAGGAGAAAATAGAAACAACATTTAAAGAAATGAAGATTGAGGATGATCTGGATAGTGATAGTTCAGATGAGTTGGAAGCAAACTTTACCAAGAAGTTGAAGAAAGGTACCGATAAGTATAAAGGTATGTTTCCCTTTAAATGTTTCAATTGTGGTAATATTGGTCATTATGCTTCAAGATGTCCAAATAGAGTTGTACATAAGAAGAACAAGGACTATAAGGATAAAGATAGAAAAGATAAGAAATACTAAAGGCTGTATTAAATGTTAAAGAAGAAGCTGGAATCTTTGATGATGAATTTTATTATGAAGGTGATGATAGTGATTGCTTGTTTTTAACTTTGGAGAATAAATTTGTGTCTGCTAACCTTGGAAAATGTACAAGAAAGAATGTTCTAGAGAACAAGAAGAGTGAGATGGAAGGTACTTTGGTCACTGCCTTTCATGCTAGATAGGATGAAGACTACTGGGTAATGGATAGTGGATGTTCTAATCACATGACTGGAGATAAACATAATTTTACTAAACTTGAAAAGTATGATGTTGGTTTGTTCATGTTTGGTGATGATTCAGGAGGAAAGATTGTTGGGAAAGGTACAATTAGTTTTGATAGAATTCACATCATTGATGATGTATATTATGTAAAGGGTCTAAGGAGTAACCTCTTGAGTATTGGATAGATGTGTAGCAAAGGTTTTAAACTTGTGTTTCAAAATAATACCTATAAAATCAAAAAAGGATCCAAAGCTATGGTTGCTACCAGAAGGAGAACTCATGGAAACATCTATCAACTGAAGGGTGTTGATGGTTAGTGCCTTGTATCTCAGGTTAATGAAAGTTGGTTGTGGAATTGAAGAATGGGAAATGTAAACTTTGATAATTTGGTTAGAATTAGTTTAAGAGATGTTGTTCAAGGTCTGCCTAGAATCATAAAGCCTACTAATACTATTTACAAAAGTTGTTAGTTAAGGAAACAAAAAACATGCAGTTTTAAGGGAAAAGAGCAATCTACTACCAGAATGTTGGAATTAATTCATACAGACCTTTGCAGTCTGACTAGAACATGGAGCCTAAATGGTGATAGGTATTGTTGGAAGAATGAAGAAGAATGGCCATCTCTATAGTTTTGTGTTGTCATTGATGTCACCATGTTGTGATTTAAAGTCTAAGTTAGTGCTTGATCTGATATTTTGGTTCAGTATCTTAATCGGTATTCAAGCTACACACTCTAGTATTCTAGTCTGCAATCCTCTACAGTTGATTGTTGTTGCTTGTGGTTTTGGGAAATAGTTTATGATTGTTAAAATTATGTATGTTCAGAATCTCTTACGCTCCAGTGCTCATATGACATATTGGAATTATTGTGTTGATTTCTTTTTGTAGTTAAGTCTATTTTTGGTTGACTTCTTGGATTTGTCATGATATGGTGAATTAATTTTGTTTTGTCGATATATGTGCAACCTATCTTATATTTGTGCCTACATGATGTAGTGTACTAAGCATTTGAATTTCCATTTGGGAAGATTTTGTGAATGCTTGAAGTCAACAAGTTGATATTTTTTGGTAAGCAGGGAAATGCATCTAATTAGGCTGACCTAATTGATGCTTGTGTATAGATCGAGTATATATGTTGAATTTTTTTTGAAGATGATGTGTGTAATCATTGAAGCAGTCGTGAATCTAAAAGTAAAGAAAATAAAAAATAATGAAGTGTGTTAAGTCAATCTATTGAGCATCACCAAAATTGTATCAACACTTGTTAGGTGCACTCTTTTCAGTTCATTTTGGCTGTGAAGACCAATTTTGTTTTGTGAATATTTTAGTAGGTAGTGAGCATCCTTGTAAGTAGTGAGCATTTGTATCTAGATAGTGAGTCCTTTTAGGGCAATGAGCCCTTGGCAGTGAGCCTTATACATTTAGTTTTGGAACTACTTTATATTGTGAGTTAATCCTCATCGTGGTTTTTCCCTCATGGGTTTTCCACGTAAAATCTAGTGTTCATTGTGTTGATTTTACTTTTTATTATTTGTGTTTCATGTTCATATTTAATAACAAAATAGTGTGGTTGCAAAGCTAATAAGTATTTAAATTTTTAAGTTTTAATTTTGTGACAATTGATTCACCCCCCTCTCAGTTGTCCTACACCTTTTAACAATTGGTATCAGATATTTTGTTCCTAGATGAAGAGATTAACAAATTGAGGAGTATCCTAAAGGTTGATTAATGGATGATAAAGAGCTCTGGATTACACTTGAGGATCTTGAAAAAGTTGAAAATGAAAACAAAGATTTGAAAGAAAATCTTGATGATGCAAATGAATGTGTCCAGAAGTTGAAAGAACAATTAAAGAAATTCAAGGAAAGACACAAAGAAGTGAGTGAGCAGCTGAAGCAAGAGATAATTGGACTAAAACTGCTTGTAGTTAAAAAGAAGAGGATTGAAGAATGCCTAAATACAATGTTGCAAAAAAAGTTTGATGAATGCTTTAATCTTGAACAAGAGATGGTAAAATTGAGAGTAGAACTAGAGAAGTCAAAAATTTGTGAGAATAATTTCATATCTAGCTCCAATAAGCTTAGAGAACTACATGTAGGATAGAAACCAAGTAAAGAAAAAGGTGGCTTGGGAAATGAAGCATGTGAAAGTTCTAAGGACAATCAATTGACTTAGGATAAAGGGAAGAAAAAAATAAATTTTGCAAGGAGATCTCCTATGAGACAACCTAATGCACAAAGATATCCCTCTTTCGATGGTGTTTGTTTTTCATGCAAAAAATTTGGTCATAGGGCAATAGAATGTAGTAAGATGAATCATACCTTTGGTTTCTTCTCTAGGAAATGTTTTGGATGTAAGAAATTTGGACATAAAGCTATTCGATGAAAAACTCAAGTGAGAATGGTTAACCAGGTGATGATGAATAGGTTTAATGGAGGTAGAATGAATCAATCCTTTAATGGCTACTACTATACCTTTAAAAAAATTGGACACAAAGAAAATCAATGTAGATTGAAAAGTAATGGAAGTCAAATTAATAAAAAAAGTGTTGTTTTCTATAATTGTAACAAACTTGGACATATATCAAAGGTTTGCAGAAGTAAGAAGGGAAAGCAATTTTCTCTGGTAGAGAAGAATGAATTGGTAAAGAAGATTGACAAAGAAGAGATGAAGAAAGACATGAATAAGATGTGGAAGAAGAAAGAGGAAGAAGAACCTGAAACTATTGATGTGTCTATGCTCTCATCAAGTACAGACAATTCCTCTGGGAATTAGAACTAGCATGGTCTTAGGGAGAACATAATTAGAAAATTATAAAAACCCCTTGGATGAATCGCGTGTTAGAGGCTAGCATGAGGATGGAATGTGAAGAATGAATAATCAGAGGTTTTGGAAAAGGAATTGGAACAAAAAAAATTGACATGATAATTTGTGAAGGGTATGTGCAGGATCATAAAGGAAAAAAACAAGCCCTTAAGTGGCAAAAAATTTAGAAAAATCAAATTTAGTCAACTTGATGTAAAAATTTGAATAAGTTATCTATATTATTTCAAAAATATGTAAGAATAGAATCTATAGAAAATTGAATGTAGTTTCTAAACTACTAGTTTTTTTATTTAAAAAAAATCTATTTGGTGAAAATTTGAAATTTCAATGCAATGGTACTTAAATTTTAGGAAAAAATAAGAAGTAGGTGTCTGTCTGACCACCCTAACCACAATAAAATGATAATATTTTTTTATAATATTTTAGATATAAGTAGAGGACTCATGCATCGATGTGATAGATATTTTTTTGTAATTTTTTTCTAAGTAAATAATTAATTATGAATTTTTTATTACAAATTTTTTAAAAATATAAAACTCATATGTCTGACCACCTTAACTTGGTCAAAACCTCATGAAATTCATTTTTTTCTTTTTTTAATCCTATAGTATGCGAAGTATAGAATGTGATGCATGTTTTGGATTAAAAAAATGTGATAGCGTTTGAAACCTAAAGATGTTTTTCAATCAACCTATCAATCAGGGCTTTAGTCATAATTTAATAGAAAATGAATAATAATTACTTATTAAATTCAAAGTAAAGCATAATTTATATTGGTGGAAGCTGAGAATCTCCTTTGAAAACCCTTTTCATTTCATCAATTTTGGGTAAAAAAATAGTAATCAACCACATACCCATAATATTGCCACTTTTTGGCCCATCATGATCCTGCACATACCCTGAACCAAATTAGGGTTTTATATGTTGAGAAGAATGGTTTTATCAGCTTTTTGATCTTTTGATGGTGTACAAGGTAAAATTTGTAAGCCTCTTTGATTAGTTGAGCACTTTAAGAGTTTGAAAAGGTGTTTTGGAGAAATCTTGAAGAAATCTTAAGCATTTTTGAAGCAATTTGAAGAAATCATTATAGATGTTCAAGAATTATTTCTCAATCTACGAAGGAAAAAGAAAAGAAGTCTCGACTAAATATTAATGAATTAAGCATGGATAGAGGATTGAGTGGTGACATTCCAAGGATTGAGTTGAATTGGAAGAATTTGATCATAGAAAGATGGAGGAAATGGAATTAAGGTTGAAGAAAAATGAACTACAGAGTATAAAAACCTAGGTATGGATTTACGAGGAGAATTTCCTTTGTTTGTTGATAAAGATTTCATCTCTTTCTTGTTGAGTTGTTTCAAAGACAACAAAATTGTATTGGAAAAACCCTACCTAATCACAAAGGAAGCGATCAAAGTGATTACTATTGTATGTAGTATTGGGGATCTTCTTGGAAAGAAAACTGTGAAATACAAAGATGTGGAGGAACTTATTGGCATTAATAAAGACCCTGAACTCTATTGATAAACACTCTTGTGGATATAGTTGTAGGGTATGTTGCATATGGAATTTCCTATAAAATCTATTTCAGAAATCATGAAGGCTCAACACCGGATATTGTTGTATATATTACACATATGATGGTTAAGGAAAATAGGTAGTTTGATTTGTGTAACCTATTACTTGAAAATCTAACTGAGAATGCCCAAATGCCATTGGTTGAGGGTTATCCCTTTCAGTTTGGATCTTTGCTTCTATGCTTTGCCTTTTACCTTTTGAACTCCCTATCGGGAAGAGAAAATGTAGTGTGGGAATCTAGTATTACTATTGGGAAATAAGTGTATAGATACTTGGAATCGTTGGCAGATAATGTAAGTGATTGCATATCATATTTCACATCCTTAAGAATAAATCTATGCTTTGGTATGTCAATACCAAGTTAGTTTGAAGAGGTTTCATCCTTCGGTAAGAAAGAGTTGGAAGTTATCATTGGTGAGTCTTCTCCAGAACTAAAAAAGAGGAAAACTATTGTAACAAGTGTCCTAGAAGAGAAGAATAAAGAAGAATTTCTATCAGGATCTGATATAGAGGATATATGGATGTTACTAGATAAGGGTGAGATGAAGAAGATTGGTGAAATGTGGAATGTGTGCTCTTTGGTTGAGAAACTTAAAATTGATGATGTGTTGGTTGATTATTTGTTGAATAAAGGTATTTCAGTTTTAGAAGTGTTAGATTCTTTACTAGATGATTTTGTAGATATTGTTGAAGAGAAAACATTGCTAGAAGGACCTAAAGGAAATAAGTTCAAAACTATGCTCTAAAGGTGTAGCAAAGCAAATCAAGTACTATCTAAACATTTGAATGAGACAAAAGAATGCATCAAAGAAATATATGACATTTACAGTTATTGTCTCTGGTAGTTGGTAGTTGTTGATGATTTCAAAAGTAGGATTGAAGCTATTGAAGATAATATGAATAGTACTGGAAAGAACTTTGATTTCTTCAAAGATAGGGATGGAAAATAGAGAAGAAGAGTTGGAGAACTATAGGTCGAATTGCTAACAACTCAAAGGAAAAGAGAATATATGGTTAGAACCTTCTGGTTGGTTAAGGAAGTTGCTAAGGTCTAGTTAGATCATCTCTCTGTAATCCTCTCTAATGTTGAAAATTGTGAACTTTGTTTGTCTTCTAACGAGACATCCTCCTTTATGCAGTTATCTTTGTTGGAAGGTATGAGTGAAAGAATGAATTTGGTTGTACTTGCTTGGAAAACAATTCTTCTGATCATAAGAGAGAGGTATAAGAAAATATTTCATGTAAAGAGTGTCATTTTTGTTTGAATGCTTGAAATGGGAACCTAGAATTTTTGTGTACATACAAACTCATCTCTTACATATGTTTACATCCTACTTTTTTTATCACCCTTTGTCATTGATGGGGGGGAGAGTTAGAGTATAAAGTTATGGGGAGAGAGTCATGTGAGTTGGGAGAATGTTTTGTTTTGAAAATTTTGGCACATGTTGCCATTATTGACAAAGGGGGAGATTGTTGGAAGAATGAAGAAGAATGGCCATCTCTAGAGTTTTGTGTTGTCATTGATGTAACCATGTTGTGGTTGCAAGTCTAAGTCAGTGCTTGATCTAGTATTTTGGTCTAGTATCTGAACCAGTATTCAAGCTACACACTCTGGTATTATAGTCTGTAATCCTCCATCGTTAATTGTTGTTGCTTATAGTTTTGAGAAACAGTTTTTGATTGCTAGAAGCATGTATGTTTAGAATCACTTGTGCTTTGGTTCTTGTACCACATATTGGCATTATTCTGTTGATTGATTTTTGTAGTGAAGTTTATTTCTAGTTGACTTCTTGGATTAGTCGTGATATGATGAATTAATTTTTTTATGTGGATATATGTGCGACCTACCTTAGGTCTATGTCGACATGATGTAGCATATTAAGCATTTGAATTGGCATTTGGGAAGATTTTGTGAGTACTTGAAGCCGACAGGTTGATATTTTTTGGTAAGCAAGGAAATGCATCTAAGTAGGCTAACCTAATTGATGCTTGTGGATAGATTGAGTTTATATGTTGAATAGTTTTTGGAGATATTGTGTGTAATCGATGAAGCAATAGTGAATGTGAAAGTAAAGAAAAGAAAAAATAATGTAGTGTGTTAAGTCAGCTTATTCAGCATCACTAGAACTGTATCAACACTTGCTAGGTGCATAGTTTTTAGTTCATTTTGGCTGTGAAGCCTAATTTTGTTTTGTGAATCTTTTTGTAGGAAGTGAGCCTCCTTGTAAGTAGTGAGCTTTTATATCTAGATAGTGATCCCTTGGTAATGAGCCTTATACATTCTATTTTGGAACTACTTTATATTGTGAGTTAATCCTCATCATGGTTTTTCCCTCATTGGATTTTCCATATAAAATATGGTGTTCATTGTGTTGATTTTACTTTTTTTTTATTTGTGTTTCATATTCATACTTAATAATAGAATAGTGTGGAACTAATTTCATGCTTCTTATTGATGATTATTCCTAAATGACATGGGTTTATTTTCTTAGAGAGAAAACTCAGGCTCTGGATAGGTTTAAAGTGTTCAAACCAAAGGTATAAAATGAGGTGAACCCAAGAATCAAATATTTGAGATCTGATAGAGGAGGATAATTCACTTCTAGTAAGTCTAATGCATTTTGTGAAGAGCATGGTATAAAAAGACATTTTTTTGCTCTAAGAACCCCTCAGCAAAATGGAGTGGTTGAGAGAAAGAACCAGACTATATAATAAGCCACAAGAACCATGATGAAAGAATCAAATGTACTTGATGTATACTGGAGAGAATAAATACACACTAGAGAATAAATACACACTACTTTTTATTTTCTTAATATAGTTCATATCAGAGGAAACAACATAAAGACTCCTCATGAGTTATGGACTAGCAAGGCTCCTATTGTGAGGTACTTTAAGGTATTTTGATGAAAATGTTACATTAAAAGAGATGATCAAAATCTTGGGAAGTTTGATTCTAGATGTGATGAAGGAATTTTTATTGCATACTTCACTACCAACAAAGCATATAGATGCTTCGATAAAAGATTGAGAAAGATTGTGGAAAGTGCTAGTGTGGAGGTTGATGAGGATATAAAGAGACCTATTGAGATAAGTGAAGTTGAATCAGATGATCCTATTTTCAAACCAGTACTTGAAGAGAATAAGGAAGAAGAATAGATTACAGAAGAAGAAGAAGAATAAAATGAACTAGAACCTATTGTTAAGACTCCTAAATATGTACAGAAGAATCATCCAGAGGAATAGATAATTGGAGATAAGAGTGAAGGTGTGAAGATAAGAAATAAAGTAGCAAATGAAGTAAATTTGTGTTTACTTTCTAAAATTAAACCTAAGTCTGTGTGTGAAGCATGCGATGATGAGAGTTGGGTTAGAGCTATGAAAGAAGAGTTGTAGCAAATAAAGAATAATCAGACATGTGAACTAGTCCCTAGACCTAGGAATAAGAATGTAATTGGTTCAAAATTGGTGTTTAGGAATAAGTTGAATGAAAGTGGTGAAGTTATAAGAAATAAAGAAAGACTTGTATGCAAGGTATACTCACAAGTTGAAGGTATAGATTTTGAAGAGACATTCACCTCAGTGGCTAGAATGGAAGCAATTAGGATGTGTAGACAATGATTTTGGTTTTCCCGAGGTTTGTCTAACACTTATAGGGTTTTCACCTAAAAGGAGATGAATTGGGTCCAAAAAGAAAATTTCTACACTCAAGATTAATGTGAAAGAGATGCAATAAATCTAAATATGATGTCTAAATGCAAAAAGTTGAAAAGGAAATGATTTAATGATGCTAAACCTAAGAAATGCAAAGTGTTGGAAATTGCATTGTGATATGCAAACATGTGATAAATGACCTAGAAATGAAAAAAAAACTAAATAGAAGACTACGAAACAAAAGATGTGCACCTAGAAGTGTGTTGCAGACTTAAAGTAACTTTGAAATTATGGAAATACTAATTTTTAAGCCTGGTGGAACACTTGTGCCATCTGGAAAACTACTTCAGGGCCTATTTTAGCCAAATGGGTGTTTGAATTTGCAAAGATCTTTGAAAAAATTACACAATGGGACTAAGTCACCACAATTGGGGGAAGTGTCCACTTTAACTTCTCTAAAGATATGAAAGGGGAATCTGTAGACCTCAACCTACGCTTCTGCTCCTGGTAAATTTTCAGATTTGGAATTGTAGAACTCAGCCTATAGGTGTTCTCCAAGCCTCTTTTAGGGGTTTTACAACCTTGAAGGGCTTTGACAAGTTGTTGACAACATTTCCAATCCTATTATTTTGATAAATCTACAAACAAAACCTACAAATTAGACAAAGAGAGAAAAAAATGTTGGATGTTAGGGCATGGGGGTTTGTCTTGGTCAAACCCATTTTTAGGTAATTAAACCAAAATGGAGAAAGAATGTAATGAAGTATGAAACAATATATTTAATACCTTGCCATGATGATTGATCTTGATTTTTTGTAACAATAGTTAAAGAATCTACCCTTGAATGTCTTAGGAAGCTATCTTGATGACTTGGAATGATAAAACGCTAGCTTGCTTGACTTGAGGACATGATGACAAGATGAATGAATGATAAGAGATGTGAATTTGGGTTTAGAGACTTATATTTATAGGAAATTTACCTTATTTTTCTATTAATTGGATCCCTAAGGCCAACATGAAGAAAGAATAAACTTAAAATCCAAAAATTTCTTGCTCAAACCTCAAAATTAGACCAAATTGGACTAAGTCACCATGTTGGGAAACTTAGTACCACCTGGAAGGGACTCATTCACCCATATGGGTGACTTAGTCCCAAATGGGCCCTTTTAATAGCTAGAATGTTGGGGAATGAGGAAATTCAATTCTTATGTTGATTTCATCATGTATTTGATCAAATTATGCCTTGGGATGTGCAATATGGGGTCATAGGGGCGTATTAATGATGATGGGAAGAGTAATTAGGGACTAGGTCACAAAATTCAATGTGAAAGTGTGATTAAATACACTTTACAACATTAAAATGAGGTCCACATGGCCTAGAAATGGCACAACATCCAATGTGAATGTGTAAGACACACTACAACACTAGATTAGCATTAATTTTAATTTAGAAGCATTCTACATTAATGTGAAGATGCATTTAAATAAATTTTGAATTAAGGGAAAGATATGCCCATTAATTCTAGAGAGGCATGAAATTATTTTACAACACCTTTACAGGAAATTGTTAAATGCATTTGCAAGGGTCCAAGACCTAATGTGGACATGTAGAACACTTCACAACATCAAATAAAGGCCTTATTATGTCCAATTTTTTGTTAATTAATACTGAATCAAGCAAGAAAAAAGGGATACTTTTTATGTGTCCACATGATGTTTTTGGTTTTTTTTTCCCACAAGAATTTCAAAGTATATTAGATGGATGCCAAGTCTGCATTCTTGAATGTTGAATTAGAAGAAGTCTACATGGAACAATGTGAAGGATTTTAGTTATCAAACAAACCAAATATGGTCTATAAGTTGAAGAAGGCATGGCACGAACCAAAACAAGGTCCTAGAGCATGGTATGCAAGATTTGATAGATACCTAACACAATAAGGATTCAACAAAGGTTTTGCTAACAATAATCTATACTTCAAAGTGCAAGGTAAAAAAATGTTGATAATAGTAGTGTATGTTGATGATATCATTTTTGGAGGAAATGAAGGTATGTGTAAGAGATTTGTAGAAGAAATGCAAAAAGAATTTGAAATTTCTATGATTGGTGAGTTGAATTTCTTTCTTGGTCTACAAGTAAATCAAACCGATAAGGGGATATTCATTTCATAATCAAAATATGTGAAAAATATATTGAAGAAGTTTGGGATGGATGACTCCAAACCAATTAGTACTCCTATGGTGACTAGATGTAACCTAAGTAAAGATGATGAATCTGCTAAAGCTGATAAGAGAAAATATAGATAAATGATTGGTGGACTGTTGTATCTTACTGCTACCAAACCAAATATCATGTATGCAGTATGTTTAGTTTCCATATTCCAAACAAAACCTAAAGAGGAACATGTTACAGTTGTAAAGAGGATATTCAAATATCTTAAAGGTACACAATATTATGGCTTATGGTATCCAAAGGATCCTGATTTTAGTTTTAGTGCTTATACCGATGCAGATTGGGCAGGTTGTTTGGATGACTAGAAGAGTACTAGTGGTGGTGTTTTCTTTCTTGGTAGAAGATTGGTTTCTTGGTTGAGTAAGAAATAGGACTCAATTTCTTTATCCACTATAGAATTAGAATATATTGTTGTAGCATCCTACTGCACACAAGTTTTTTGGATGAAGAAAACTCTGAAGGATATTGGAGTGATATGTGATGATCCTATTCTTGTTTTCTATGAAAATACAGGTGCTATAAATATTTCAAACAATCTATTAATGTATTCAACAACAAAATATATATCTATCAGATATCATTTCCTGAGAGAAAAGGTGTTGGAGAAAAAAGTTGGGATGGAGTATGTGTCAACAAAGGAATAGAATGTAGATATATCTACTAAGGCTCTTTCGAAGGATACTTTTGATTTTTTTATGGATAGGTTGGGGGTCATTGGTCCTCCGAACTAGGTGCACATGAAAGTGCATCAGTCCAATGGATCTATATATTATTCATTTATTTGGACTAATTAATTGCTCTACTCTGTAGGGGGAGTAGAAAGTTTTCATTGTTGCAATATGAGTTGAATGGGTGCACTCCTAAGGGGGAGTCATCAGAGCTCTTGATCTTTTCCATTGATTTCAAAGGGGGAGAGAGATTCATGTGAAAAATAGTAGAAGAGGAAGAGAAGGTGTTCTCCTAGAATATTTTGTAGATTATGGTTTTTGATGGTTTTTCACATAATGTGTTTCCATCAATGACAAAGGGGGAGATTGTTGCAAGTATGAGAAAGTTTGGTGGTGTTGTCATTAATATTGTCGTTGATGTCAACACAGTTTAGAATGTTGCAGATTGTGCATGTATAGTTGAGATGCTATTGAGATGTTTTGAGTACATGGAGCTATCCTTATGATGTTGCAAATGTGCTAAAATGATGGGTTACCAAGTGATTTTGAGAAAATTAATAAAGAGAGAATTCAAAGTTATGTATGAGTTCAAAATGTGATCTGGCATGTGCTCCACATCTCTCCTATGTTTATCCTATGCCTGTACAAATCTGGTGAAAGGTTGATATTGATGTTTTTTATGTTCTGGCAAAAGTGTTCATGCTTTGGTTCTCTGGAAGACTAGTTCTAGAGGTTCGATGTGTGTATCTATGCAGACTAGATAGTCTGATGGAGAATACTTTGTGTATGAAGTTTGTTGAAAGATGATGTAGATGTATCTGATGGTATTTGAAGTGTGTTCTAGTGCTTGGTGAAACATGTTTTATCTTCTTGTTGGAAAGCATGTACTTTAATTTTCCTTAGGTTTGGCTAACCTGGTATTTGCACTTCATATGAGAAATTAAAAATTTAATTAAGGAAGTTTTTGCTTGATCCAAGACATTGTTTTTGGTCTTGGTTAAGTGTTTACTTGGTCCGCTCTCATTCCTTTCCATTGTGGGAATGTTGAGTTGCTGACCTAGTTTGAATTTATGAAATGAAGTGTATGTGACCAACCTTGGAGAAAGTTTCTAAGGTTGAAGATGGTATAAATGAAAGTTGAGATGTGAAGGATTAGATGATGTGAAGTAACAAAGTGAGCCACAAGTGAAGAGTAGAGTTGTGTGAAAGTGAGTTGAGGAAGCGATACTTTATTGTGTTGGATTCCTGGAAGCAGTGAGTTGAAGGTTTTTGCATTTTTATAATCAAGGCTTCAGATGTGTGTAAATTGTTGTGGTGGATCTTTATGTTATCTTTTGTATCGATAGGTAGTGAGCATCCCTATTGGATAGTGATTCCTTTATTTGGATAGTGAGTCCCTTCTATAGATAGTGAGCCTTTGTATTCAGGCAGTGAGCCCTTGATAGTGAGCCTATGTATTCAGTTTTGCTATTAATTTATATTGTGAGTTAATCCTCTATTTTTTTTCCTCATTGGATTTTCAATGTAAAATATCATGTTCATTGTGTTGATTTTTCTTTCTGTTACCTGCATTTTATGTTCATACTTAATAACAGATTAGTACAATTATGAATTTGATAAGTGTGAAGTTTTATGTTTGGATTTAGTGACAACTGATTCACCTCCCACCTCTCATTTGTCCTGTGCCTTTTAACAATTGGTATCAGAGCTTTGGTTCCTTAGTGGAGAGCTTAATTTCTTAAGGAAGATCTGATTGTGCATAAGTTGGAAATCCCTATATTTTATGGATTTGATTACAGTGATTGGAAAGAACAGATGAGATGTTATATTATCTCTCTTAGTTTCAAGACCTAGAAGGCTATTGATATGAAGTATGCTGCTCCAGTAAGGGTGTCCTACTATAGATGAGATTGTTGCTTAGGAGGAGAATTGAAAAGTGAGGTTTATTATTTTCAGTGCTTTAACTAAAACTGAGTGAATTAAGGTTACTTCTTTGCGCACTGCTTATGAAGTTTGGAAGAAGTTGGAAGACCTATATGAAGGAAATGAAAGAGTGAAATTGACAAAGAAGATGATGGAAAAGTGTAGATATGATAATTTTAAAATGGAAGAAGGTCAAGATTTTCCAAGCTATTTCTAGAGGATTGAACAAGCAACAAATGAAGGGAGATAATGAAACTTGAGCTACAAAAATTCCTTGATGCGAGTTTTATCTATCCAATATTAGAGAGTGAATTGGTCTCACCTTTGGTAATTGTTCCAAAGAAAGGTGGGAAATGGAGAGTCTATGTTGACTACAAGGAATTGAATACAACCACCAGGAAAGATTACTTTCCTTTTCCCTTCTTTGATCAAGTACTTGACTCTCTAGCTAGAAAGAAATACTTCTCTTTTCTTGATGTTTTTAGTGGTTATAACGAGATCAAGATTGCTTCAAAGGATTAGGATAAGACTAAATTTTCATGTCCTTGGGGAACTTATGCTTACTTTGTCCTTCCCTTTGGCTTGTGCAATGCTCCAAATACATTTCAACATGTAGTACTCAACATATTATTTTATTATGCACATGAATTCATGGAAATATACATGGATGACTTCAGTACTTATGGTGGAATTTATGAGGAAGCCCTCAATAACCTAGAAAAAGTGTTGAAAAGGTGTAAAAAAAAAAACTCATCCCTCAGTAATGAGAAGTGTTACATGATGATGACACAAGGAGTTGTGTTAGGACACTTTATATCTAGCGTATGAATTTAGGTTGACCCACACAAAATAGAGATAATATCTACTCTCCCTATTCCTCAGAAGCAAAGAGATATCAAGAGATTCCTTGGTTAGGCAATCTACTACAGGTGTTTCATCAAGCATTTTAGTAATATTGTTGCATTGTTATTTGTTTTGTTGAGAAAATACTTGAATTTGAATGGACCTATGAGTTTCAACACTCATTTGAAGCACTCAAGAAAGCTTTGAAACAAGTACCAATGTTGAGAGGGCCTAATTGGACTCTCCCATTTTATATACATATAGATTATTTAGAATTTACTATTAGAGCAATCTTGGGTCAGAAAGATGGCAACAAGGAGTATGCAATTTATTATGTCAACAAGAATCTTCAGGGGGTAGATTTTAACTATACTGTAACAAAAAAATAGATGCTTGTTGTAGTCTATGCTATTATTAAATTCAGGCAATATATCACTAGATATCGCATATTTATATACACAGATCACAAAAAAAATGTAGTATTTGATGAGAAAACCAGTAGTTGGAGGGATATTGGTAATATGGCTACTTCTCTTACAATAATTTGACATCACCATAGTAGATAAACTTAGTCAAGCAAATGTGGTGGTAGATTTCCTATCAAGAGTTCCAACTCAATCAACTAAAGGAATGGTGGATAATTCATTTCCTAAATAACACTTGTTTTCTTTACAAGTACAAATACCCTGGTATGTAAATATTGCTAATTATTTGGTCACATGGTAGATTCCACCACATTTCTTACCAAGGGAGAAAAGACAGCTGGTTCATAAATTTTTCCCTACTCTTGGATATTTGGTTATCTATTTTATACATGGCCTAATAACATCATGCGAAGATGCTTTAGGGAAGATGTGATCTTTGATATCATGAGAGCATGCCATGATGAGCCTCGTGGAGGTCATTTTGTACCAAAAATAATAACTTTTAATATCCTCACAACTGGCTATTATTGACCTACTTTACATTAAGATTTTTTTAAATACACAAGAAGCTATGATAGGTTTCAAAGGATGGGAAAGCCAACAAAGAGTAATGAGATGCCCTTACAACCTCAGTTGACATCGACACCTTTTGATAAATGGGGTTTAGAATTCATTTGGCCAATCTCGACTATATCTAACAACAAGGAATATATTCTTATTTACCCTTATTACTTTACCAAATGGGTGGAAATCAAGGCCCTCCAATTTGCAAGAGATGGAAATGTGGCTAAGTTCTTATATGAAGATATTTTACTAGGTTTGGAGTACCTAGAGAAATAGTCACTAACCAAGGGCCCCAATTTAGTTCTGATCTCATTGCCAAGTTAGTTAAGAAATACCAAATTAGACACAAGAAATCAACACCCTATCAACCAAAAGCTAATGGTCAGGTGGAAGTGACTAATAGGGAGATAGAAAGAATTTTCACCAAAATAGTGCTACTACATAGGAATGATTGTGTTTCAAGGTTACCTGAAGCAATCTGGACATACAAAATTACATAGAAAAAAACTACTTGATTTACACCCTATGAGTTAGTCTATGGAAAGACAACATTCCTTCCTAATGAATTTAAATATAAAACATTGAGGACAATAGTAGAATTGGGGATGGATTCAATAGAAGTACAAAAGGAAAGGTTGCATTCTCTAAATGGGTTGGATGAAATAAGAATGGAAGTAGTAAATCATACAGAGGTAGTCCAACAACAATGAATGAAGTGACATGACCAGTACATTAAGACAAAGGAGTTCATTATGGGAGATAAGGTCCTATTATATGATTTGTGGTATAAGGATTTCAAGGGAAAATTCTAGTCTATATGGCTAGGCCCATATAAGATTAGCAAGGTTTACCCTAATGGGGCAGTACAATTACACAACATTGATGCAATCAAGTTTTCCCTTCTTGTTAATGGCCATAGATTGAAGTTATATAAAAATATATTACAAAAGGATGACTTTATATTTTCACTAATCCAACAATATGGTGTTTCTAGTGAACATGACACATAATTTGATACACATAGTCGTACTTTAGAAATACAGAATGTACCCAACACTTTTGGTGGACTAGAGATTGAGTTACAAAGCTCAGTCCCTGAGCTACTTGAAAACTAAATTTTTATGTTTCTTTCTCACATACACAAATTACACGTTATAATAATGTTCAAAACATCTTCAGAGGGACCTATTTTCAATATTCAAAGGGGTCCTGATGTCAAAGGTACTTGTAGCTTCACACTGTCAACATTCAAAATGGGACCTGACACTCTAGGAGTCCGTAGCAATGTCTGACAATTAGAAAAGAATATTTAACTCATTTGGAATCATATTTACTATGTGTTCATTCACATTTATTTCATATATATTCATGTATCATATCCATTATTTCATTTCAAATATATTTATTTGGTGGCATAAGTCTTTAATTGTCCACTTTCATTTAAATTACTTAAGTTGTCAAATTACTAGCTCCAATGCATCATCTCCATCCCATCACATACACTCACCACCACTATCCATTATCTTGCAGTTAATACGTGTCACATCAAATCAATGAATCAATATATTCTTTCAGTTTCCACACACAAAGGATGGTTATTCATAAAAGGTAGTAATTTAGGTAAGATGTTATGATTACTCTAGTTTTCTATCAAATTTCATACACTTTTTCATTTAAATCCACGCATGTGAAATATTACATCTTTAATTTCCATCATTATGAATTTAGGCCACCTCCAAATCATCAATGTGAAGTGAGTTCACTTCACCACTTAATTTGGGGGGAGGGTATGCCTTACATTCCTTACTCATTCTTTTCACCAATAATTTCATATTTTCCACACAAAACCAAATTTAATGAGTATTATGACATGCAAAACCCTTAGTTATGTTTTATTTTTTTTGCTATATTTCTATCACTATTTTCAAAGTCGGTGAAACTTGAACCCTGAGAACTTATGTGAGCTTCAACTTAGTTTAGATTAAAGATGAATTTAGGAGGGAACTTGCAAGTGTAGTGTGGTATAGTAGTAAGGGTATATGTGGAAATAGAGGTTTTGAAGTGGTAGAGCAGTTCAAAGATGATGGAAAGATTGAATTGAATTTCTAGAGCTGAATTTGGTATATTGAGCAAAAAAGAAAGCAAGCATGGGAGGAGATGTTATAAGGAGAGAGCCAGTGGCTCATAAAAAAAATTAGAGGTTGAAATAGTCCTACCTATCTTTACAATGGTTGGTTGGCTCGACTACTTTATGAAACTAATAAAATTCAGTGATGAATTAACAAGGAGATTTTTAGAAACTCTTCAATATGGTAAGGCACTAGTAAAAGGGTTGTTAGTTGATGCATCAAAAACTGACATTGCATAGGTCATAGGGTTACCAAGGATAGGAACAAAATTTCTAGTTCAATCTTATGCATTTATAGCTCGAGAAGAATTCTACATAAGAAAGGAATTAGATTCCTCAGGACAAGGTACAAAGAGACTTTCTCTCCACTGGTTGTGGGAAAGATGTGCCTCTTATATTATTAGATATATTACCTGTGATGGTAGAAAAAACATGTTGTATATGGGCCATTTCAAATTGTTAAGTAATCTCAGGCATAATAGGGTAGTAAATGTACCAAATTTTATCTATAGCTTGTTAAAACGAATGGCCTCAGAATAGTAGAAAAGGAAAATTGATACTTCCCTCTTTCATCATTATTTAATCACTTTTTTAATAAAAAGAAGTCTAAGAATTTAGTACCCACAAGTTAAGTGGGAGGATTCTAGGAATGATTAATTCAAGGACATTAATAGTTTTTTGGATGCACCCATAGTGCCCGAGCGTACAAAAAACCAAAATTAGCTCCAAAATGAGCCTCAAAATGAGCCTGAAAAGGAAAAACCTCATGTTTCACTAGTAGCTTCACTTTCCTATAGCCAAGGTGAGCATGAAGAACCTACTAATTCAAAGCTTAGGTCACTCATAAATGAGGAGTTACCTTCTTTTGTTAGGTTAGAAAAATATAAGGGTGGAAGTAGTAGTGCATCTACTTCCACTACACCCTTGAAACCATAAGAAGTTATTTCAAAGAAACAAATTGGTACTCAAAAGAAAAAAAAATAAGAATGTTCCTAAGAAGAAAAAGAGTGTTAGAAAGGAAAAAAGGAAAATTAAAGAAGTATTAACACCTAGACCCTCTGGTAGGCTCAAGAAACAAGGTGTTACAAAAGAAAATGTAGAGGAACCTAAAGGGGAGAAGGGTACAAAATAACCTCAAGAACAACATCAGAAGGGACAACCTAAGGAAAATTTCATGATTGTGGAAACTAACTTAGAATTAGAAGGGAATTTTCTTGGTAATAAAAATATACCAATGAATAGAAGGTATGTAGTGACAACTTCCAATTCTAAATCAGAAGATATATTTCATGCTAAAAAGTTGAGCAGAAACCTTTCCCATTCCTATAGATTATGAAGAAAGAAATGAGTAGTTTGTGAATGAAGAGGAAGCTTACATTCAAGATAGAGATGTGAGAGGGGAACTCGAGGAGGCATTAGAAAAATTCAAACATCTAGAAGAATTGGTATGGAGTTATGAGTAGAAGGATAAAGAATGAGAGGTAAAAATGAAATAGAGGATAAACTATAGCTATATGGTCATGGTGCTAAATTGGATGTGCTAGCACAATTGGATGAAGCTAAAATAGGGGATAAAAATATTGTAGTTCTAAATGAGAGACCCCCTCCTTTTAAAACTCCTAATTATCATACAACCTACTCACTTGGGTACCAATTGTGGAAAATAGCTGATAAGTTTGCAAACGAAAAGGAGAAGTGGAGAAAGGAAAAGGAAAAATATGAAAAAGAATTGGAGAAAATAGATAGAGAGCTTAATCAAATAACAATTTGGTTGGAGGAGATAGCATACAAGGATGCACAAATAGTCAGGTGTAGGCATCCACCAAGAACTTATGCACTATTTTTACAAGAAAGTTTTTTATGTTTATAGTTTAGTAGATTAGTTAGCAAGCTTTCAATTGGCATGAGTTGAAATTTTGAGTTTATTGAAGATTCTTTTGATTGTACACCTAAATATCAAGACCAATTGTGTGATTTTTATTTCCACAACTATGTGATACTTGATGAAACATAATGAAACCCTTTAATCTTTGTGGACGATCTTCATATTAGGGAACTTACCTCCTACTACAAGAATGGACAACTTAGAGGTGAGATCATGGAGGAGTATGAAGAAAAATGAAAATCTTTTGCACTTCCAATTAGAAAAGAGGCTAGGGATCTAGATGTGGTCATTGATGAATGGATGAAACTTCTTACACATAAGGGGGTAGGACAAAAAATCATGAGGCTCAGGGAGGAAAAGTATGACAAATTATTATTTTTAGCTATGGGAATAGGACACCAGTGTTATAAGTATGCACAAGATAGATGGAATAGTTTGAAACTTGAGATGCAAAAGAAAGAGTCACATTCCATGTATAGTTTCATCGCTATGCTTCAAAGGGCATGTAATTACATGGAAATCAGTATCAGCAAAGGAGTTCATTGGGTAGCACTCAATTTTCATTGACTTATTCTCCTTTATCTGATCCCACAATAGATAGGGAAGAACGGTGATGAATGTGAGAGGGTACGAATCATTAGGATGACACAACTTTTAGAATATAATGGCTTTTATTTGAGGTAGATTCTAGGTTTTAACATAGATATAGACCTAAGATAAATTGCTCAGTAGTACAATCAAGATCCCTAGTGTTTTTCTTGGGGATAAGCAAAAGGATAGTTGGGGGGAGATGATAGGTCTAAACAATAGCTTATTTTCTTTTTTTTTTAACATGTCTCAAGATACTTTTAGATACATTTTAAAGGAAATATCCCTACATTATGTTATCCTTTTAAATCCATTATGTAGACTTGAACCTTAATTATGATGATAAAATTATGGTTATAATATATTAGTATTATATGGTTTATATGAATATATATATGGCATGTTGGTGAAATGCTATGAATTAATTGTGATAGTTATCCTCATGTGCATGTTTTGTGGAATTAAATTGTTTCTAGCTAAAGAGTAACCATAGCATAGTAGTTGTGGGATGAACCCATGGCAAAAGGAATGACTGGACAATGAAGCAAAGGAAGCTCTACGATAAGCTGAACATGGTGATCGTTGACCAAGGGAACTTAATGAAGATTGGAGGGGCGTTATTATGACTATTTTTATAAATGTTGAAGAAAGAGTTCCATTTGTGGGATTTTCACAGGTGGTTGATTTCCTCATCATTGTTATGATATTCAATTATCATATCTTTGGTATTTTGGCATGGATTTTTCTCTTTGATATTGTCTTTGTGTTTACATAATACTTCCTCATGACTAGGTTGTTGATGTTGTTTAGCTTTGAACATGTATTCCTTTTGAGGACTTTCAAGGTCACTTGGTCTATAACCCCATGGGTCACCTTATTCATTGGTGTTTGTCATAGGTCCCTTTGAATTTTCTTTGTTAGCTTCCATCTTTTTCTTATGTTGAGACCTTGTAATTGTCATAAACTATTCCCAAGACTTTGGTAATTTTTGGTAATCAATAATTTAAAAAAAGAAAAGGATGGTTTTATGTAAGCTATGATCCTCTATTACCACATAGGAAGTGGTAATACGAGCCTTCTAACCATAATATTGACCTTTTGTTCCTCTTTTTCTAAAATATGGGCCATGTTTCTCCATTGATTAGCTATTTCTGATTTCTGTAATACAAAGGTTCTCAAATTACTAATGATGTCCATGTGTTCCCCTTCAATATGTGTGAGAATTGGTTGTTGAATGGGTACAATTGGACACCAAATGAGCGTAAGACATGTTGTGATGTTTTTTTTCTATATATATATTCAAAACCCTACAATGTTAACTTTTGGGATTCAAAAATGTTGAAACTAGCATTGATATTTCACTTCTATAAGATATGTTATAGAGAAACCATTTGTACTAGCCTTGAGGTTCAATTAAATGTTGATATCTTTAGAATTTTGAGTGAAGGAATAATCCAAAGTTTGTTGTTTTTGGTTTAGAATCTTAAAGCTAGATTTTGAGCACATTTTTATTTTGTAGATGAATATGGATTGATGTGATTTGTGACATACTTTGGGAGTGTAACTATTTTGTTCTCACAATTTTTGAGCAGTTTTAAGATTAGTTTCTGATTTTCACTAGAAAAAAAGGAAAAAGATTCTATCTTAGATCAGTAGCAATAGGATCTAGCAAAAGCATCCAAATTGAGAAAAAGCAACCAATTTGAAGTCAAATGTAGCCAAGTCTAAAAAGCTACTATAGTTAGATTTCTCAAAAGCAACCTCTATTTGTAATTTTATGAATGGTGATTAGTACAAGAAAAAGTGGCCATTTTGGAGTCTACTGTGATAAAATTTTTTGTCAATTGTGTTAACTTGAGGATCAATTGTGGTGTTTCTATGTTGATTGTGTTGTGTTTTTGTAAAAGCGGTAAGTTTCTAGCAGTGACTATTGAAAATCAAAGAGAAAAAGTGGAAGATTTTTGGTCAACTGAGAATACATTTTGGTCAATGGTGGCATAAACAGAAGTAATAGCAATACTTTTTGTAGATTTAATTTCCAGTTTCCAAAGGGTTTTAAAAAATATTCTGCAAGTTTGATATGATTTTCAAGAATTTTATTTTGGAGACATGGAAAATGATACAACATAAATGTGTAGACCGCATGAAGTATGTGACCACAAACACGTTTTTGGGTCTAAATGTCTACAAATTTTAAGCACGTTTCTTTCCACAAAGTGAAAACAAAGATACCAAAAAGCTATAGTTTCCAAAATGTTAATCTTTGATTTTATGTGACTTGAAATCTAAGCCTAAATGTTTAGAAACCTTTGGGGATATAAAATATCCTTTAGGGAGTGCAAACAAATAGCTTTTTCAGAATATTCACACTAATTATATAGTGTGAGATTTTTCTTAACCATGTTTAGTGTTTTTCTTGTTGTGTTCTTTTCAATTCAATCATAGTATTTGATGAGAATGTTTGATGATGTTTTTGCTATTTAGAAATGACTTGCAAACAATGCAGTTTTATCTCAATCTGGTATGCTCTTCTTAGTAGGCTTGCCTCATGCTCTTTGTAGTAGAAGAAATGAATTACATGCAATTTATGGTAAAGTGTAGAGGTACATTGAAAATGAACTCTTAACCCCTAACTTCAACCATAATAAGACATGGAAAGTAACTTCTTGGAAATAAATATCCAATGCACTACCTTGAGGAGCTCTTTTGATTGACTAGTTGGCCACTACAAACAAAAGGTTTTTAATGACTCACAACTGTGAATACTAGAAAATGACACTCACTTGTTGGCCACTTAAGGCTCTTTAACAATCCTCATTCCACTTAAGGCATGGGATTAGGTGTATTTTGTTATCACCTTGGATTGAAGCTGCTTTCTTATGATTTCACAACATTTGATATAGCCCACCAATAAATGTGCTTCAAGACCTTGCTTATGAATTCTCCATGATGGGATGTATTTAATAAGAAGCCCTCTTTTCTATGGATAAAAATAAAATTACCAAAGTATAATACTCAAAGTATTTTTTTGTAACCCAAGATTTCCCAAAAGACATTAGGGGAGAGGGTATGTACTTAGTCTTTCCAATCACGAAAAACACCACATATAATTCATCATAGTTTGATTCATTTTAAGCCCCTTGAACAGTGTTATCCAACCAATTTAAGTGTGAATAAGATAGAAAATAATTTTTTAATTGCACCAAATTAAAAGTTTTGAGACATCAAGCAATTAGATAGCAATTGTGCAAGAAAAAATTTAATTTTTTCAGTTTCAAACCACCAATTCTTGAGTTTTTCTAACAATCCTTGTCTTAATTGGTCAATTAAATTAGAAAGACTATGTAAGTCTTGCTATAAGAAGTCATTAGTTTGTGATTACAAAATTCATGTATATAATCCCACCAAAAATGAGTGAAAAAGACACCAAAAGAACATCAATACACTCCCACCCTTTTTTCTAGTATAAAAAATCATCCCCAAAATATTATAAGGTTTGGAATTTATAGCTCAATGTGATTGAAAAGCCTTTTCAAAGATACAATCATCAATAGGTTCAAAATAGCCAAAATTACAAATTCTGATACAAAATCAACTTGAGACAAATTCTTGATAAATTATCCTTATATTTGTTTAGTTCTCTTCAATACCTTTCCAATGCCTATTAATTTTTAAAAATCATAGCACTAGGGGGAAAATTATGAACTATAGAAGAAATTAGTAAAAAATAACCTCAAACTAAAAAATCCAGTAGAAAATATCCAAATATCTTTTTAATAACTCTATGCATAGCAATTTCTCATTTCCAAGTTTCTGATGATATTTCATTTTTGAAATTTTGATATTGTGGCAAAAATTTATGCAAGTTTGAAAAGAAAATCCTAATTTTTCCTATTTGGGGAGTTATGGTGGCTCATGGGTGGAATCTCTAGGAGTGGTGGATGCTAGGAAGAGGAATGGAGGAGTAGAAGTATTATGTCAATGAAAATTTTGAGATAACCACTAGAAGTATTACATAGTTGTTTGGAAACTTATGTATTTGTAGGAAGTTATGTTTTATACCACCACTAGTGGTTTAGGATTCTAGTGGCCCTAAGATGTATCTCTATAGGCTGGAAAATATGAGACATGAGATTAATAACTCATTTATGGGATTTTGACTCATTTAAATCCAAGTTGTAGAGTTTGGGTTGGAATATTGGCACGTGTGGAGATGACTAAAAGTTTGATATCTCTATGTATCAGACTATGAAGCCCTAGTGAATTGAATAATTGGGATGTAAGTGATTGGTGAAGGATCCTTGGAGTGGGAATAGATGTTTTGGGTCCCATTTTATGTGGTTGGAGCATTGGAACTAGTGGAGGTAGCTTTTGAAGGCTTTTGATGCAATCCCTAGAGCCATATTAGACCTAGTGGCCTATTAGGCCTCCTTGTCAAAATAGGACAGTCATTTTTTGGCCCTTGCTTTCCAAAAGAAGCATAATTTGGTTTTTGATAAGTTGAAGGGGGCCCAAAAGGGTATCTAAAAATACTCTCATAGTTTGAAGGTAAGGTCTACTCAGGGAGTTATGCCTAAAAAGGCCTTTGTAAAAAGCTACTAGGATTTAGGCCTATTTATGGAATGATGCCAAATGATTGAAGTCCCTAAGTTATTGTGAGTCATTGCGGGTATGCTTATGTTGATTCCACCTAGTCTAATTTCTTCCAAGTGTGTAGGCATTAGATTCTATGTCGGGTCTTGTAGCCATAAGGAGTATTACCTCATGTGGAAGAGTCTTGAGCTATGTCTAGAACATGCATGTGGTGTGATTGAATTTATATTTGGGAACTCCCAACTGATGGGAATACATGATTAATGACCTCAAAAATATTTTTTCACACCCACTACATCTATCCCAAATCCAAGGCTTGAGTCATGGTGATTGGTCTGTGCTTAGGAGCCAAGTATACCAAAATGGTGTTGTCAAATTTTAAGGCTAGGTTCTCTACCCTATTTTATTGAAATCTTGAATTTTACATCTTCCTCTGCATCAATTCCTCATGGTATTGTGTTTCTCTACAAATTGATAACCCATTCTATGTTGAGCTTAGGTTGCCTTGGCTTTGCTTCATCAATGATTTGGGAAGAAAATACATTGGAGCTAGTAATGAATTCAAGGATATGCTTATCATCATTAAACACTTGGAAGTTAGTTACATTGTCAAGGACTAAGGGGACAAAATTGATCTCTATAGTGAATGTTTCAAGCTATTCAATGACAAAGGTTGGAGGGTACTAGCAACTTGAGCTACGACATAAGAATATTGATTCTTTCTATGAGGGATCAATTTAATATTGAATGCATCCAACCCTTCTATAAGGTCCCACACTCTATTCCTATAGTTTTTTATTCTCTTATCATGGCATGAATACAACTTCCTAACTTGTTTGTCAACCAATTTTGAATTTCCAAAGACTTGCAACATCTTGACCTTCTTTCTCAAAGCTAAGCATAACCCATGAACTATCCCTTCACACTATTCTACGTTATTAAATTGTAGTAAAATTTTAGTATATGAGCAACAAAGTATGTCTTACCTGTAGGGATGATGAGCTCAAAATCCACTCTCACTCCCTGCTTGGATTTGGATCCATCAAAGTGAAATGTCAAAAACTTGAAAGTTCTTATACCTTGGGAGCTGATTAATCATTCCTCATTTTTTGGGTGAGCATCTCTTCTTGCATCCCTGGTGAACCAAATTTTTTTGGGTGGCTATGTACTTCTCTAGCACTCTTAAGGTTTTTCACTTAAAAGGAGAGAGATAGACCTAAAAACTATTGTGGTTCACTCAAAATAATGTATGTATGATGAAATTATGCCTAAATTAAATGATATAGATGTAGAAAAATAATAAAATTGATTAATTATTTATGCAAAACCTAAGAATTATGAAGTGTTTGAAAACACAGTGTGATATGCATAAATGAACTCAAAACTTAATGAAACTGAACAAAGTGCACCTGGAGATGAAATGTTGATGTTGGAAGGTTCTGTAATATGAAAAAAATCACTATTGATACCCAGTGGGACTCATTTTCCACTAATGGCGAATCAGTCCTCCTTTTGGTAAACTATGTTGAAACTAGTTTTCGACTGTTGGGAACTGAATTATGATGAAATCAACTTTTCCAGTTTGGTAATGGGACTCATTCACCACTAATGTAGAATCCCTCCTCCTCCAAAAATCTATAAATTCAGGGGTCAACTTTGTGGGTCTAGATCTGCACTTGTCTTCTTGTCGGGTTGACATAATCAAATCTATAGAAAATGCGTTGAATGTTGTCTTCAAGCTTGAATTAGGGTTTAGTTGACTTGAATCACTTTGATGAATTGGTGACCACTTTTCAACACCTATTCCTTTGACAAATATTCCTACAAGACCTACAAACACACATGAAAAGAGGAGAAAAATGGTTAAGTGTTAGAGTATTGGGATTTTCCTTGGTCAAATCCCACTTTGATAATTAAACCCTTGATAAAGAAATGAATGATGAATAACTAAAATGAAAGTTTCCTAATTGCACCAAATCCTTGTTATTCAAGGTTGAACATATGTGAATGGCTACTCCAAGATGCTTGATAATTGCTTGATTGAATGTTGTGATGCTTGAATGTTTGAATGAATGTATGAGATGATTAAGTGAATATGATGAATGGGGGTTAAAATGGATGGAAAAAACTTATTTATACACACTTATTCCCTAATTACCCAAAAATGCAACATCACAAGTTTACATTAGGTCTTAATGAATAAAAATATGAAAGAAATTTGAATTTATCTTGAATTTTGTGCCAATAGAGACTCATTTGCCACCCATGGTGAATGGGTCCCACTCAAGGCATGGAATTGTGTCGGGAATTAAGAAAAACACTTAATTAAGGTCTATAAGTGCATAAAGAGGCCAAATAAAGCATAAGAAAGGTGTAATTAGTGATGATGAGCCTACAAAAGTGTGAAATCTTGTTACAAGACTTTACAACACTTTGAAATACGACTTGATAAGGGATGAAAAGGTGATATTTAGATTAATTATAATAAGAATATTCTAGAAAAGTGTAGAAATGTGTTACAATGTTGGAGTACAATGAACACTAAGAGGGGGGGGTGAATCAATGTTTATACAAATTTTAACCTTTTATCAACCTTTCAAACTATATTTTTTTATGCAATGTAAAGCAGGAAGAAATGAACAATAGTATACTCAAACATAAATAAGAACATGACACAGAGAAATGTCCTAAGTGGAAACCCTTCTGGTGAATAAAACCACTTGAAATGCCTCACTAGCTGATTTGAAAATTTCTTTCTTTTAATGCCTCACTGGGAAAGATGTGCCTCATTGGCTAATGCAATCTGCCTCATATCATCATAGTTATGATACAAATATAAATTATCATCTCTATTTCACTTCACAACATCTTCTGATCTCACATCACTTGAGATTCAGAAGCTAAATTACAATATGTCTCAACTATTCACACATAATATATCATTGTGTATATGTGAAATATACACAGTGGTATAATATAGTGAATCTATGCACTCTAAATGATTTATAAAATTTCACAATATGTCGATATACAGAAACTGAATGACTATACCTTTACATCACTAAAAATAATAACTCTATACATAGTATAATCAAATGGTTTGTCCTTTTGATACAACCATATGACCACACATTGAATGTCTTCAACAAAGCAAATATAGTGTTCACAGTATTGAAAACAATTTTCCAACATCATAACTATTTGCAAATAATAGAATGTACTTGTCTTTGAATAAACTGAATATCAAACCATCATTATCAAAACTATTATGATTTCCTATTTGACAAATAATAATGATCAAGTTGTAGTTTGTTCAACCAGAGTAATGAAAGAAGCTTTAACACAACCCACAAAGAAACCCAAACTAGGGTCACAATAACAAACCCTTAACACATTTTACAAAAAAAACTTCATCTAGGGTTTGGAAGAAACTTAACAACACTTTTCATGATTACCAGATTGAAACACAATTTTAACATTGTTAACCATAAACCCCATATTATAAACCAAAAATGTAACTTCTTCTTTGCAATGTTGAAAAAAAAAAGTCAAAGGAACGAATACACTTGTTCAACTCTATAATTGCTTGCTTGCACTAGAGTCACTGCCACATCACCTCCATTGTCATGATATTTTTCCATAACTGAAGAAATTTCATAACCCTAGCCATTTTTTCATGCCCTATCTCAAGAGATCTCTTTTAAATAAAATAAATCAACAAAAATAATAATGAAATAAGCTTGGGAACCCTTTATTCTATCTCTTATGCCATATGTCTTTCAAATATTATGACCTTTAAATGGAATGCATTTCCCTTTCTATTTCCAATGCCTTGGGGAATATTAATGCCCAAGACTTTAACATTTTCTCCTCATGTAATGTCACAACCTTTGCACTAAGCATTATAGAGTCTTTCTCAAGGATCATATGAAGCAAACATGTTATGACAATATAACCTTCTCAATACAATAATTAATTGACCAATACTTTATCACAATCTTTCCAATACATGACAACTTTAAAATTTGTTTCCAAAGTATATGAAGAGCTCTCACTTGACAACATAAATCACAATTGAAATCTCACATCTTCACTTGCATTTTAGGATCTTTCATACAACCTTCGCAACATGTAAAGAAAGATCATTTTATTGAAATTTGACATTAATGCCAACAATGACCAAGAGAGGAAACATACAACACTTTGCAAGACATCATAATTTTAATATTCAAGAACTAATGTGAATGCATAAGTTACATTGCAACATTAAATCTAAAAAAAATAGGTCAAGCATCATATGAAAAAGGCCTAAATGACCATTAAAATGTCAATGATCCTTTTTTATATGGTACATTTAGCCCCCACTTTAGTGAGAGGATGAACTTGCTTAAAACTCAGACTACAGTAGCCATGCATATAGAGGGATCCAAATGAACTTATGAGCTAGGAAGATGAAATAACAATGATCAAGAGGGATGATCAATACCCCAAGATGAAGATCCCATGGAAAAATAAACATAAGGACTGTAAAGGAACACACATGTGAAAGAGAATAAGAAAAGGGAGAGGAAAGGGAAAAGTTAGATCAAGCCTCAATCATTTGTCCAACTAGTTGTGGATCCAATCTAGGCTGTTTGTCTAAAAACAAAAAATGCATACTCACTCTGGGGTGATGAAACTCATGGGTGTCCATTGGGTGAGAAGGCCCAAAAAGTGAGAAACATATGATCAAGTGGTATGTACTCACAAACACATTGGTGGATATGGGGAACGTCATGCCTTGGGATGGGCTTCCCACTCAACCATATCAAAGTTATACCTCCTGATAACTTTAATAAGGTCCCAAAAAGGAAAATGTTGGTTCATGCTTCATGAGACAAGAAAAGCTTTGTATGCTTATAATTCCTAAACAAGTAGGATGGAACCATAGACATGTGCAAGTTGTATTATGCAAGGTGGCCATATGAATGAAAAAATGTAAAAAGTAAAGGATGTTCAAATGAGTCTTGTTTAGTTCATGCAAGGTCTATCACTTAGAGAACATTATGTCTAATGTCTATAGGAGAGGACTAATCAAAGAGTAGAATATTCACAACTTAGGGGATACAGTGTGTTGCATTAGGCCACTAAGAGGAATGCAATATGTTAAGATAGATCACACTTATTAAGGACATCACCCAATGTCACCCAAAAAGTGACAAACACATTGTATGAAGTTACAAGGATTCACTACTAACCAAGATTGAATGAAAATGTATGCCCCTACTTTAAAGGAATTTCTACACACCATTGTGTGAGCAATTACTTTAAAGTAGAAATGGAAAAATGAAAAAATAAAATAAGATAGGAGAGCCAATTTAGAAAGCCCTTATGCCAAGTCATATGTTTTTGAGAAAGGTTGCATCATGCGAAAGAAAAGGAGCAAAAGAAAGAGGGGTTTCCCCCAAAAAGGAACACACCAAACACATAAGGGAACTATGAATTTGGGGTCAGTATGTTCATTTCTGTAATGTGTTGATTAAAGAGCTCAAAACTATCATCATTCCTCAGATACATAGAATTGGAAGAATGACACAAAGAGAGCGGAAACAAAAGAAAAAGAAAATCCATTTTGGGTCAACATGGAAGAGACATTTCTATCTCAATTCTTTGCATCATCCCCAAAAGGATAAACACAACTGAAAAGAAAAGGAAAAGTTTTTTGATCAACATGAAGGAGACATTTCGGTCTGAATGCCTTGCATCATCCCCAAACAAAAAACATAAGAAGAGACAAAGTAAAAAGGAAAAAGGACTGATTGGTTCAACATGGAAGAGACATAGGTTGTCTCAACGATTTTTTTCATCCCAAAAGGGAAAAACACAAAACAAAGGTGAAAGCAAAAAGTAGTGTACAACATATAGAGAATGGAGGTACAAATAGAGGAAGTGCACAAAGAGAGAGAGAATGTCAAATGCACTTTACAAGGGAACATGTTACACACATACAATCACACCAAAGAAAGGAAATAGAAAAGGGACAATGTAAAAAGACTAGTAATGCAAATGTAAGTCAACTATTAACCAAGTTATTGGCTTCTCAATCATGTGGTATAATAAGGTAAATAACATAGTTAAGAGACAAGGACAAATTCATTACTAGGACAAGGCTAATCAACTTCTCACCCCCACTGAGTGCAAGCCCAGAATGAGCCAAGATAGGTGATGGGAAGGATCATGAAATAGTGAGAATGGAAAATTCTATAGCTATGGCATGATGAAGGGATTTGGTTTAGGGAATTACTGGATTATAGAATAATAGTTGGTATCTATGAAGTGATACTTGTTCAATATGTCCTTCAATTTTTGACATTCATCACTGTGATTTCCAAGAACATGATGATATTTGCAATATGGTACATTCAAATCTTTAGGATGAATGATCAACCTGTTTGAAGGTGGTAAGAATATAAGACCTCTATTTAAAAGAATTTTTAGTTTCCTTTCACATTCAGGTGGTGGATGGATAGGAAACCTTATTTTTTTCAAGTTGTAAGGTCATTTGCATTTACTAGATTCACCTTTTCATGGATTGAGGGAGGGAGAGGACCCATGGGGATCCTAGCATCCTTTTCCATGGAATCATGTAAGGGTTGTTCATGTGGAAGGACATTCAAGTCAGGAGGGGAATCAAATATCACTGTGCCATCATCCTGGAGTCTCCTATATTCAATTGGAGGCCTTTTGTCATGAGGAGGATTTTGATATCCTAATCTCATGGTGTTTTCATCTATTGGTTTTGGTTCTAGAAGTTGGTGAATGTCATGTTCGGTTGTTGTGTCACATCCTTGTTTGTTTATGATACTAAAGAATTTTCCATAAGTTTCCTCAAGGTTGATTATTTTTTTTGTAACTTTATGATCATAAAATGGTTGAGTTGCTTGGTTAGAGGAACTAGGTCCACATGTTGGAGAGAACTTAGGTTCTTCATTTATTTCAGGATGTAGGTATTCAAATGTATCAGGAGGTGCAATAGTAGGAAGGTTTTGTGACTTCATGAATGGGTAAAAGGTTGCATTGGGTTCAAAGTTGTCAGGGAAGGCATGTAAAAACTTATTCATGCTATCATCATCTCCTCCAATAACGTCAACAACATGAGGAGTTGAAGGAGCATGAGGAAGCTCATTGTCATTAGGATAATAGCCAAAGGCACAATTTGACATGTCCACTAAGGATTTTAATGAATTCCAAAACTTATTAAAGAAAAAAGCCATGATGACAATGAATGAAAGAAAATTAATATGCAAGAATAAAACAAAAAATTTGGAAAGTCTAATAGAAAGTAATGGCAGAAAAGTGTAATGCAGAAAGGGTCTAGAAAATGCTTGAAAATGTAGTTTAGAATGTGCAACTAGACTGATTTCCCATGGTGGTGAATGATTCTAGGGGTGGATTTTTTTATTTTTTATAGAAAATTTAAAGTGATTTTTATTCTTTTCTAATGCAAAATGAAGATGCAAATTTAGAATATTAGTTTTTGTAATGTTTTGATGTGCAAAAATGAAATATAAATGAGATATTCACTAATGCAAGTTTGTAAACCCTAGAATGTAAAAACAATGCAAAAGATAATGCTATGAGTCCTAGGATGTAAATGCAATGCAAATAAAAATGTGATGTTCAATATGCAGGTTCACCAAAATGAACCAATTTTTTTTGGGTGGCTATGTACTTCTCTTGCACTCTTAAGGTTTTTCACCTAAAAGAAGAGAGATAGACCCAAAAACTGTGGTGGTTCATTGAAAATAATGTATGTATGATTGAATTATGCCTAAATGAAATGATATAGGTGCAGAAAATTGATAAAATTGATTGATTATTTATGCAAAACCTGAGATATATGAAGTTTTTGAAAACATAGTGTGATATGCAGGAATGAACTTAAAACATGCACAAATGAACTCAAAACTCAATGAAACTGAACAGAGTGCACTTGGAGATGAAATTTTCATGCAAGAAGGTTATGGAATATAACATAAATCATTGTTGATACCCAGTGGGACTCATTCACCACTGATGGTGAATCAATCCTCATTCTGGTAAATTGTGTTGAAATTGGTTTTCGACTGTCAAGAATGAAATTCTAATGAAATAAACTTTTCTAACCTAGTAGTGGGGCTCATTTTCCATTGATGTTAGACCATTCCTCCTCTAAAAATCTACAAATTCAAGGGTCAACTCTATGGGTCCAGATCTGCACTTGTCTTCTTGTCGGGTTGATGGAATCAAATCTACAGAAAATGGGTTGAATGTTGTCTTCAAGCTTGAATTAGGGTTTAGTTGACTTGAATCACTTTGATGAAATTTTTATCACTTTTCAACACCTATTTCCTTAAAAAATCTTCCTACAATACCTGAAAACACACATGCAAAGAGGGGGAAATGGTTAAGGGTTAGAGTATAGGGATTTGCCTTAGTCAAACCGTTGATAAAGAAATCAAATTAGAACAAGAAAGGAATGATGAATAGATAACATGCAAGTTTCCTAAACACACCAAAACCTTGTTATTGAAGTATAAATATATGTCAATGTTTGCTCCAAGATGCTTGATAATTGCTTGATTGAATGATGCTATGATGCTTGAATGCTTGAATTAATGTATAAGATGATTAAGTCAATATGATGAATGGAGGTTAAAATGCATGTAAAAACACTTATTTATACACACTTATGCCCTAATTACCTAAAAATACAACATCAAAAGCTTACATAAGGTCTTAATGAACAAAAACCTAGAAAAAATTTGAATTTATCTTGAATTTTGTGCCAAGAGGGACTTATTCACCTCTCATGGTGAATGGATCCCACTCAAGGAATGCAAGTGGGTGTCAGGAATTAAGTCATCTTTAATGTTGTTTGTCAGGTTTGTATTCAGAAACACACTTAATTAAGGCCTATAAGTGCATAAAGGAGACAAATAAAAAAATAAGAAAGGTGCAATTAGTGATGACAAGCCTAGAAAAGTGTGAAATCTTGTTACAAGACTTTACAACACTTTGAAATAGGAATTGATAAGGGATTAAAAGGTGATATTTAGTCAAATTATAATAAGAAGATTCTAGGAAAGTGTAGAAATGTGTTACAACACTTCACAACACCTTCTCAAGACATAATTTTAATATTCAAGACCTAATGTGAATGCATAAGTTACATTGCAACATTAAATCTAAGCAAAATAGGTCAAGAATCATAGGAAAAAGCACTAAATGACCATAACAATGTTAATGATCCATTTTTCTATGGTACATCTGGATATCTAATGACACTGATCTTGTTGTTCTTCAGGAAGATTCTCCATTAGAGCATCCTTCCCCTTGATGTTATCCACAATGCTTTGGAATAAGCAACACTCAAACTTAGAATGAGCCACATTATGTATTTGGCACTAGTTGGGTAGCAACAATTCTTTGAAATCCATTCAAGTCCCTAGGATGAGTTGATCTTGCATGCATTTTTGCATAAATTCCTAAAAACTATCTAGTAGCCCAAGTTTTTCATCCTCTAAGAAACATCCTTTGTCAAATTCAACAAATGATTCCATAGTTTTGGGGAGGGAAGTTAGATTAATAATGGTGTCACACAACATGAGGACCTCTTCGATGTCTTTCTATCATCTAGATGAGTAAAAGGGCAATAATTTCTCAATTAAATTTCTACAAACAACACCTCATTTGTATTGTTGTATTCAGTAATCATGAACTTCATCTAGGGTTCTTGATCAATGTGGATATCATTAGGTAGTCACTTCTAGGGTAGCCATAGATGTGAATAGTCAATCACCGCATACCCATTGAGAGACGAAGTAAAATCCCTTCCCAATATGATGTTATATGTGTCAGGAATGTCAGCCACCTGGATGTCAATAACTTGTTGCACCCTTGGGTCCACAATAATCTGCATAAGGATTCTATTCAACTACCCTACTATGTTTACCTCAGTCTTATCAAGCTATGTTACCTTTCATTTGGACACAGTTGGGGTTATTCCTTGCACCCATCATACTGCTAGTAGCATAATATTAGTTGAAGCCCCCAAATATAGCAAGCAATTATGCAAATTCTTGCCTAATATGTGAATCATTGTGAAGAAAAGAGGGGTTTCCAACTTCCCTTGGAATAGCCCTATCGAAACATCAGCTCGAGTTATTCGAGCTTTATCCTTATCATCATTCTTACTCTTGGTATATATTGTGTTTTGCTCCTTGCTCGACTGCTTATCTGTCTACTATTTTTTGTCAGTTGGTTTATTTGGTTTCTTCCCCACAATCTCCCTCATTGTTGGTTTGGTACCAAATGTAATGAATGAGACCTTCTTAGAGGTTGCATCTTGACTCATTTTTAGCAGAGCCACCCCATTTAATGATCTAAAGAAAGCATTTCTAATGACAAGTACCCATAGTAGTTTAAAGGTTGACAACCCTAATTTTACCTTCTTCAATTCCTCAACAACATATTCCCTTATTTGTTCAATGTTTTCCTTAGAGGAACTACCCAAATCCAAGCTAGTGGGCTTCCCTTTAGGATGGTCAACTTTCTTATCTCAACTGAAACATTGGGTGGGAACTTCCAGATAGGTTGGGTTATCACTAGCATTTGGATTAGGTGGAGTCTTGAAATTATTATGTGGGGTAAAGGTCATGAAAGGGCCATCAACCTGCCTATTTTTTAAGTGATAAGTGGTCGGTCAATGGTGGAACATCTAAACCTCATCCTCAAATTGCTCTTCTTCATCTTTAGGACCATTATCTATTGAATAAAATAATCGAGATAGAGGGTTCTCATTACTTACCTCCTTCACCTCCCCTTCCTTAGCGGTGGAATCCTTCTCGGCCAGATTGTTGCCACTTTACGAAAATGGGGCTTGATTGACCACTAACACTAAAGAGTCATATAGTTCTAAAGGAAGGATATCTCTATATCCCAAACCGTTGATGACATATTGGACTTCTAGTTCTACTTGGAAGATTACTACAATAGTTTGGAATACCTCATAATGCCTATTAGTTTTGTGAATTTGACATGACCTAGATAAGGTACCTTCCACCAATAAACCCCACTTGTGGGTTTATCTACACCACTTGGCTAGTTGAGGAGTGTAGGAACACCCCTGTTGATAGGTTGAGTATTCCACACTCTATTCTACCTTTGGGAAGGCCTTCTTTCAAATTTCTTCCTTGAGTGTTGACCTTTTTCTTGAGTTTTCCCTAAGGATGCACTAGGGTCATGATAATATTGGTTAAGATTAGCCCAAGTGTTCCTTTGGGAAGCCTAAAATTGGTTGTTTTGATTCCTCAGAAGAGTCATCCTAGTCAAAAACGTTTTCACTAGAATTTAGTTAAGTCATTGATCTAATCTTTCTCTGCACTGCCTTGAGGAGGTACTGAATTCTGAAGGAAGACTAGTTGTAACAAGGCCTAGTTTTGTTGAGCAAATGGAAATTTTGAATTCTACAGGTACAAAGGAACTTTGGGTGGTTCAGTGCAATTTTTCTATTATGGAGCCTATAGGTAGTTGGGAACCATTAGAGATTGATTCAATGATTACCCCTGATGTGGCATGATAGGAAATTGGGGCACTTGATTTAGCATATGTGCTTGATGTGCCAAGGCATGGGTAAGTCCTTGAATTTGAGTTGGGCTATAAGTTGGCCCCAATGAAGGCAATGGACCCACAAGGTGCTGCCCCAAATCAATACTATTTTTTACTACCTCTGCATATGCATCCACCAGTCTTGCAGGTGGATGGTGCATTCTTTTAACTAAGGTTGTCGTGATATTATCCAATGTAGCATAGTACACTTGCCTAGCTAAAGAATTGTCAACTACATAAAGGGTCTACAACCACATATAGGCTCTATGAAATATGTCATTGAATGACCTATGGTTCGTTGACCTCCCTCTTCACAAACATGAACTGTTAATTTAACTCTATGGGACTGATAAGGACTTTGAATTTCTACAAAAATGTGCTCTTCATCAGGTCCCAAGAGGTAATAGAGCCTATAGGCAAGTGGATATACCAATAGAATTCCTCATCCCCCAATGAGTAAGGGAAGAGTCTATAAGCCACGTCTTCATGCTCAATTTGCATATCTTTCAATACTCTCTAGAATAGTTTGATGTGTTCTTTTGTTGTTCTTTGTGGGTCACATGGATGAAACTTGATGCATAATCCCTCTGGAATTTTTGGCATGGCATGGTAATCGTTAAAAGACAAGGGTGATGGGTTATTTCCCAACCAAGCCATAATGGGAAGTGGAGGTGGCAACGGTTGTGCTACAACCAATGGAATGACAACTTGGATGTGTACTGGAGGTGGAGAAGCTGAAGTGGAACCAGGTTGTAGTGTAAGCAAAAGTGGAGGCCAAATGGTTGGCATTACTGAGGTTCCTCCCTTCTTGACTCTTTTAGTCCTAGTGGGAGTCGTTAGCTCTTGAAATTCTCCTTCTAGGATCGGTTCTATTGATGGGTGTTTTTGTACTTCTCAACATAGATAACACACAAGTGTAATGCCTCTCTTGAAGGTGAAAGTCTACAACTAAGTTACAGAAAATAACCCCAAGGTCTCTCGGGTTTTAGGTCATGACTCACAAAAATCTAGCTCACTTATTTATTTGTTGTTTTTTGGTAACCACGAGGGGCCTTTATGGTTTACAAACAATGGGATTTTGGGTCTATAAATAGAGTTTCAATGTTTTGGAAATGAATGAACATTGGCTGCCCACTCAGAACAACAAGCTGAAACTCACTTCAGTCACAAAGTTTGACATTGTTATGGTGCTTAGGATCCTACATTAACATGCATCTAAAAGAAATAACAAAATAGTAAATTGTTGAGAGAGCTACTCTAAGTCTAATCCATGAATGAAAATTAACAATGGAGGATGCTACAGTAGACAAACTCTAATAAACTAAGTTCCACCTAATCAGGGATAGCCCATAGTGTCATGAAACTAGTGCTATCTTCTAAGGTCTGTATATTTTTAGATTGAGAAATCACCTCATGAACATACAATTGAACTTAGGTGCAACATATGAAATGGATCAGACTAGCTTTGCAAAGTGATTCATCATCAAAAAATCACAAAAGCATGATTTGTAAGTGTATCAAATACTATAACAACAACCACCATTAAAGTCATTCATGAAACTAACAAACTAAAACTACCATGGAGGATGAATCATGCATGCTTAATGAACAAGTTCAAAGAAAACATCCACTTCAATGCAATTATTCCTTCTATTGCTTCAAAATTCCCTTTACAACAATTCACGACCACTTACAAATGAGGAGCAATCCCCTATTTATAGTCTTCCAAAGTGAAATGAATGGCCCAGATTCAATACAAATTAGGGTTTCACCTACCCCCAATATATTACAATATAAAAAATAGACTTTGTCAATTTAATTATTTCATCTTGTAGTCTATTTTTTCTTTTTTGGCTCTATACTATAGCAGTTTTTCTTTTAGCCGATCTTGTCCTATAGCTAGGGACTATGAGAGTTTATCCTCTATTAGATTATTCCTAGCCCCTTTTATCTAATCCAATGAATTCAGTTACAAATTTGCATCAATGAGAAGTAAAAGGTATCCTCCTCTATCCTAATGGACAAGTCTATATTGGTGGAAAATAAAATATCCCCTAGTTTCCTTGTTTGAAAACACCTCTCTAGCTATTGTATTGCCCTACATAGATTATTAACCAGGTTCCAAAAATTTAATTATTTAAGTAGCATTTTCCTAGCATGAATCCATAAGTAGGAAGATCCCCTTTTCCCTAGCAACCCTTATTATCCTTTATTATTGATGGCATGCCCTTATAAGCAAGATCCCTTGTGATGACATCCCTTTGCAAGGTGGACTCAATCCAATGGTAGACACATTATGAACACCATCTTCAAAAGTCAAATTCCTTCTACAAATTCGCACATAATAAATAATTAGAATGATGATATTAAATCATTTCAAATAGGTAAGTCTTCCTTGGATCATAAGGATTAGTGCATTCAAATAAAATCCTAATAAAATATCCCTCAAATCAAACTCCCCTTTTGCAAAAACATAAATTTCAAGTTGGTCCCATCTCATGGAGTAACCCCCCCACCTCTGCAAACATTGGGACATAATGTCAATAAATAAACATCATGGAGGTTTGAAGAGAAATACCATAAATTCCAGAGGGAAAATCAAAATATTTAAACCATTCAAAATGTACTCCCATATTATAACCCATCAATACCCCTTTCTCATAATCCATTATACCAAGCAAAGGGTGGGAGACTTACATCTCAACAAGAATTTTAATGAGCTTTAGAGAGGGATGATAATACATTGTATCCAAGTTCTCCCCTCACATTTCATTACTGCAGACTCATATAACTCCTCTCCTTCAAAGAAATTGGTGCATGCCTTAAGGTCGGAAATAAGCTTGCAAAAGGCCGAGGTTAATATGCCAAAAGAAGAGCCTCAAGAAACATGACCACTGCAAAGCCCAAACTTGCATCACTAGACACGTTGAATTCATCAAAGATCAAACCGGTCCACTAAAGATTTTTTTTTATGATTGATACATTGAACCTTGGAAGTTTAATACAAAGAATTGGTCATGAAAATAGACTATATTCTCTAAATCTAAATGAATTTTGACATGAATCCATCGGTTATTCATTCTAACCTCAATCAACCTTATAGTTGGGTATGTGCAGGATCATCATGGAAAAAATAGGCCCTTATGTGGAAAAAAATTTAGAAAAATCAGAGTTAGGCAACTTGACATAAAAATTTGAATAAGTTATATATATTATTTCAAAAATATGTAAGAATAGAATCTATAGAAAATTGAATGTAGTTTCTAAACTACTAGGTTTTTTTTTTTTTTTAATCTATTTGGTGAAAATTTAAAATTTCATTGCAGTAGTACTTAAATTTTAGGGAAAAAATAAGAAGTACAAGTCTATCTGACCACCCTAACCACAATAAAATGATAATATTTTTTTATGATATTTTTTTTACCTGCATCATTTTATCAATGATAAACACTATATTTTCTCATATGTATTACAAAAATAGGATCATGCTTGGGAAGAACTAAGAATGCTCAATCTATAGATGGGATCCTAACTAGGAAAAGAAGTCACTTATTTGATCTTTCAATGGCTTTGATACCATATGAAGGGGATAAAGACTTGATAATTCATTCGATATAATAAAATGCCTTTATACAAGGAGTAGGAGTCCTATTGGAAGAGGTTGGTTGCAAAATAGTTTAATTGCATACTCAAACACCTGAACATACAATGTAATATAACCATATTACTAATAATGCTAACATTACCTATACTAGAGAAATGTTTGGGCTGCTAAGAACACAATGAAGTAAGTATTTTATTTTTATGATTTTTGATAAATTTTCTAAAATGGCTCACTTTAGAGCATGTGAAAAGACAAATGATGCAACACATGCAAAAAAATTATTCTTCATGAAGGCTATTAGATTGCATGGTTTACCAAGAACTATAGTTTCATATCATGACACTATGTTTAAATAAGAGAATTTTGGGGGACACTTTAGAATAAATTAGGGACTGATTTAAAGTTTAGTTCTACATATTATCCTCAAATAAATTGATAGACTAAAGTTGTTAATTAGAGCTTAGGGAATTTGCTAAGATGTTTAGTTAGTGACAAGCCTAAGAAATGGGATTTGATATTTCCTCAAGTTGATTTTGCATACAATGACTTAGTCAATAAAAGTAAATGTAAGACACCATTCCAAATTGTATTTGGTTAAAGCCCTAGGGGTATTTTAGAATTGATGGAGCTTGCATATACTGAGGGATATAGGAGAAGTGTTGAAGGAGAAGAATTTTCAAAACTTATCCAATATTTACTCTAGTAAGTAAGAGGAAACTCAGTTTGAGCAACCATCAAGATAAAGAGAAAGATGATTTGAAGAGAAGAGAATAATTTTAAAGTTGGAGATATGGTATTGACTCATCTAAAAAAGTAATTATTTCCCCATCATACCTACAACAAGCTCAAGTGGAAGAAAAATGGACCATGCAAGATTATCAAGAAGTTCTCATCAAATTATTATGGATTAGAGTTACCTAAAGGAACCTTTTGAAATCTCATCCATTTTTAATGTTTTAGAATTACATACTTATTATGAGGGGGAGACATCACATCAGAAATTAAAAAAAAGGAAAATAATGTAAAAGTTGATGGAGTAGCTACCCAAGTGAGAACAAAAGGAAATTAAAGATATTTTGGATTCTAGAATGATTAGGAAGACATGGGGCAATGAGTATAGTCAACACATGGTTAAGCTCTACAAAGTTGGAATCATTATAGTCAACACATGGTAATAGACTTCTAACCTACAACAACATAGAGTTTTACATAGTGAGTAGGAGCTCACATTTCTTTTAGCCAGTAGTTTGAAGTATGGGAATCATGCCTTGATAGAAAGATTTTTTTTATTATTCCTCTCAACTACATTTAACCATTAGATTTTTTATTTTTTATTTTTTGTTTATTTTGGGGCAACAAGTACCTACCTGTAAGCTCATTTAATGAGAAACAACAATGAAGAATGGCTTAAGGAAATTATGAGCAATATTTTTGAAATATAAAGATAGGTAGTTGAACATTAGTGACTGATTTTGAGTGCTTCCTTCAATTTAGGTAGGATTTTGAGAAGTTTTTATATTTTTGGTAGTTTTTGAGGAGAAGAAAGGAGAAAGAAAAGAAAAGGATAAAAAGGAAAAGAAAAGGGAAACAGGTGACAAAAATAATAGCATAGAGCAGTAGAGCTTAGTAGAAGGAATATTTGAGAGATAGATGAAGGAACATGTAGCAGACAGCAAGAAGGTAAAGAGGAAGATAGTAAAATTCATATTTTTTTTTGTAAAATTTGTAGGTGTAAAATGATTGTAAATATTTGTAATTTTGTTAATAAAATTGGTTTTTACTTATTTATACATTATTGTAATTTATTATTGTTTGTTTGATTGTGAGAAATTCTATATAAATTTAATATTCTAAAAATTATTACTTATGTGAACAATTTTAGAGAACTTTATGATTCTAAAATTGTGAGCTATCACCTACAACCATTGCTACTACTGCTCGCAACAACTTATCTATTTTTTTATAGTAACATAGTTATTTTTTGTCTAATTTATTTTATGCCTTTGAAACCTTTTATTGGACCTACAACCAGTGTCTAGACCTCAATAGAGGTTGTGTGAGGTTTCTTAGAGCAACACAACCACTCTTTTTCTTCCTTTAGCTCTTCCTCGAGTGGGTTTTTAGGTTCCTACAAGGAGGTGGGTGTCTTAACTTATTTCCTCTTTAAAATTTAATAGATAGTATGCAATTATTGGTGATAAAAAACTCATGAATTTCTATAGTTTATTTAAAAAAAATAATTATATACTATTCCTTCCACTTATCTATCTATTCAATTTGATATAAAGTAGTCTTAGGGGAATAAGGTCCTATCCCATGAATTTATATCAACTCTATTCTTGATTAAAATTACAAAAATATCTATGAATCCATGAAAACTAGCATACACTAAGGCATGTGTAGAAACATTTGGCTTGATCATTTTAGAGATAACTAATAATTTAGCAGCTTTGGCTTGACCATAGAGACATGCTTCAAAATAACTTTTGCTTGACATCTGAAATAGCTGACTCTTCAGTCATTGAGATGAAGCACCCCATCAATTTTTGACAAGATTAAATCTATTGTCTTGCAAAAGGCAAGGCATGTGAACTGTTGAATAAGAAAGTGCTTAGATATCTTACATGTAAGTTGACCAAAGAAATTACGACCACAACATCTGACAAAATCCCACTTTCCATTATGCTCTGATGAAAGTACAAGTTTCATTTTGGTGCAAGTAGCAAGCATAACCTTAAAATTTCTTTGGTATTACATGGGTATGTGCAAGATTATCATGGAAAAAATGGGCCCTTAAGTGGCGATGAAAATTTAGAAAATCAAAGTTAGGAAACTTGACGTAAAAAATGAATAAGTTATCTATATTATTTAAAAAATATGTAAGAATAAAATTTGTAGAAAATTGAATGTCATTTCTAAACTACTAGGTTTATTTAAAAATAAATAAATCTATTTAGTGAAAATTTCAAATTTCAATGTAGTAGTAGTTAAATTTTAGGGAAAAAATAAGTAGGTGTATGTCTGACCACCCTAACTACAATAAAATGATCACATTTTTTTATAAGATTTTAGATATAAGTAGAGGACTCATGTCCCAATGTGATGCATATTTTTTCCTAATTTTTTTCCAAGTAAATAATTAATTATGAATTTTTTATTACAAATTTTATAAGATATAAAAACTCGTATGTATGACCACCTTAACTTAGCCAAAACTTCATGAAATTCAATTTCATTTTTCTAATCCTATAGTATGCAAAACATAGAATGTGATACCATTTGAAAGCTATGGATTTTTTGCAATCAACCTATTAATCAAGACTTTAGTCATAATTAAAATAGAAAATGAATAATAATTATTTATTAAATTTAAAGTAAAGCATAATTTATATTGGTGGAAAGTTGAGAATATCCTTTAAAAACACTTTTTGTTTCATTAATTTTGGGTAAAAAAACATCCTTAGCCACATGGGGCATCATATCACTTACATATCACCACTTTTTGGTCCATCATGATCCTGCACATATCCACACCTGTGAATGCATTTTATTGATAGTCTCTAAAGCATTTTCAACCAATCAATTTTGTACATACATTGTGAGCCATTGTCTATGCTTCCAAATTTTGTACACATGTCTACCAATGCATTGCAAATGTAATGTCCAATGAGTGTAAATAAAAATGAGCAGATAAGGGAAATAAAAATATAAGTAAAAAAATACATAGAAACACAAGACACAAGTTGGATTATGTAGTTCACCATAAATGGCTGCATCCACAGGAAAGCAGGGATTGGTTGTATTAACAATTATCAAATATCAAGTACATGATCTACAAACATATATTTACACATAGCTCTTCAATACAAAGAGACAGGTGAATATGAACGGCCATGTGACCGTTGGGCTTCATGTCCCAATAATATCACCCATGCAGTCTAACTGGTATAGCCATGCACTATCATCCCCTACATTTCCAATATTATATTCACATCACAATCAAGATTGAAGTTTTTAACTTCACCAAATATTGTTCACGAACACTTCAAATCAATCTTCTCTAGACCAAGTTGGATAGAACAAAGCTTAACACAATCTTGACAAAATATTTATCATCTATGCCACCTACCCATTTCAACATGGGCTAAGACACACTAGCAACTCCCCCAGTTCAACCAGTTGAAAAATCATGAGGAAACTGCATAACATTTTGTATCTACTGAGGCAGCTTCGGTGTGAGCGCCAAAACCAAAGCTTGACATTCCACCAAGTTGTAGTCGAGTTGTTGCAAAATCCCAGAATAAAACATCATTGTCTTGCCAATTCTGGATTAGGCCTGTTGAATCATATCTAGTCCCTTACAAAGAGCACTATCCCCCTCTTTTGAATTGTAGAAGGATTCTCAACCTCATAGGGAAAAATTCCCTTCAATAGATTTTCATGCAAACCCATGGAATCAAAAGTGTCATGTGCTTCATTGTAACTTGAGAACAGTTCTTAGCCTGTGTACACCTCAAAGCTATCTCTCTTTTCCATAAAAAACTTAGCTTCTAAGGAAAATGGATGGGGTTCTTACAATTCTAAAATTGACTAGCCATTGGGCTTGGCAATAATAGTGGAGAGGTTGCCATCAGTGATTAGAGGATTGGAGGACCCCCTCACATCCACTAGATCACTCATATATTCTGCCATATTTAAAGCCTTTGGGTACGTGTAGGATCATCATCGAAAAAACAGGCCCTTAAGTGGTGAAAAATTCAGAAAATTAGAGTTAGGCAACTTGACGTAAAAGATTGAATAAGTTATCTATATTATTTCAAAAATATGTAAGAATAAAATTTGTAGCAAATTGAATGTAGTTTCTAAACTAATGGGTTTATTTTGAAAAAGAAATCTATTGTTGAAAATTTGAAATTTCAATGGAGTAGTACTTACATTTCAAGGAAAAAATAAGAAGTAGGTGTTTGTCTAACCACCCTAACCACAATAAAATGATAATATTATTTTATAAGATTTTATATATGAGTAGAGGACTCATGTCCCAATGTGATGCATTATTTTTGTAATTTTTTTCCAAGTAAATAATTAATTATCAATTTTTTATTACAAATTTTAAAAAATATAAAAACTTGTATGTCTCACCACCTTAACTTGGTCAAAACTTCATGATTTTTTTTTCTTTTTTTCTTTTTTAATCTTATAGTATGTGAAGCATAGAATGTGGTGCATGTTTTAGATTCAAAAAATGTGATACCATTTGAAAGCTATAGATGTTTTTCAATCAGCCTATCAATCAGGACTTTAGTCGCAATTCAAATAGAAAATGAACAATTATTATTTTTTAAACTCAAACTAAAGCATAATTTATATTGGTGGAAAGCTGAGAATCTCCTTTAAAAACCCTTTTCATTTTATGAATTTTGGGTTAAAAAAAGTCATCATTCACATACCCTACACATAGCCATCATATCGCCACTTTTTGGCCCATCATATTCCTATACATACCCTTCTCCTTTTTGTTTAAATTGGTTTCATCAAGACCATTAGATTATGAAATAGAGAGGCTATCAAAAACCAATTAAGAGGAAGCCTCTATAGTAAATTCCTCATTTCTATCTCCAACAATCTTCTCTAGAAGAGCATCTTCTAGTTCCTTACTTCTATATTTATCCAATTGAAACCTAGATACCTCAACCTTCTTGGTGTTGATTTGGTTTTTCAGATCCACCTCTAGCTCAAAGGGCATCACTTCTCCTTCTTGGTGCATAGTAGCATTATTCTTGTGCTCTTGAACCTTATTTGATGGTTTTCATATATCTTTTTCTACGAAAGAAGATAGAGCTAAATTTTGTTCTTTGAGGTTATTAGGTTCAAAATTCTCCTCTTTATCTATAGAATCAATCTCAGAGGATCATTTTTACTTCTCTACCCCAAACCAAATAACCTTCAATTCTCCTTCTTGCTCCATAGTAGCATTCTTCTACAAAGTATTTGCATTGTCATCCATTGCATTCAAACTATCTGAAGCTTCAGCCTCCTGCTCTTTTTCAAAACCTCCATTCTTACTCCCTTCGTCAAGGTTCGTCATACTCACATTCCCTTCTCCTAACTATTCCACATTCAGGTCTCTTGCCTTTATTTCCAAAAAAAATTCCTTTTCCTTCTACTCTATTGTAGATTTTTCCTCTTCTAGTTGCTTCACAAGAATGTCTCTTGCCTCTTCCACATACAGATCTCCAAGCTTCATATTTATGTAGTCATTGAGAACTCAAGTTTTCTAACTCCTGGAATAAATGCTTTGCAACTCAACCCTAGGCATGGAACAACAGGAGACTATCAACTGCATGTCCCATTCATACATTAATTCTTCATGGATGCTCTCATCTACAAGGGCACCTCCCTACGTTAGTGAATTGAAAATACCAACATTTGAATTGTTATCCTTTCCCAAAAGTTGTGAGGGAAAGAAATGAGGTTGTGCACCATGTTCTAAAGGCAGCATGGTAGTATGAAAATGCTACTTATTAGTTGTGACAAGAGGCAATGATGAATTTGATGGAGGCTCATTACAAAGAGGCAGTGAATGAACAATTAAAGGTGGCATATGATCATGAGAAGGTTGCTTAACACTTATGCCAAGTTGCATATTACCTATGACAAGTGTTATATGTTGCACACAAGTATTTGGTGGTTGCACATGAGAATAAGGAGGGGCACCAAAAATTTCATCATCCCTCTTTGTATCATTCTCCTTGCCCTGTTCTATTTCTTTGATCATTTTTTCAACATATGCGAGTTCTACCTTAGCTTTTGGGACAATTCCTGACTTTTGTCCCATCTCTTTTGTAATTTCTTGTCTTGTAGCCAAATTTTGATAAGACTCTAAAAGGTTAAAAAAATTTCCAATGATGTCACCTGCAAGTAGGTCCTCACGAACATCTTCCCCCTTAGGAAGGGCCTCCTCTACACCAACAAACTTGATCGACTCAAGCTTTGTGATGCCATTTCCAACTTCCGGTGCCAGATCTACAACCGATTTGGGCATGGGATTTTCTTTTGGAGCCCATGATACTTCTCCATCACATGGGGATTCATCCTCCTCCAAAACAATCTATAGAACACTTTCAAACCTTCCCTAATTGTGTTCCTCCACCCCTTCTTCATCTCTTTCTCTCTTTCTCCTTTTGGATTGCTTCCTTATTCTACATTTATTGTTCTTCAAATTTTCATACTCCTCATAATAAATAATATCAGCAGCCTATGAAAACAACACTTTCTTCTTCCGTGTTGCCCAATCATCTTCTACCTAAGGCACCCTATCCTCAAACCAATACTTGTCATCTAGAGCCCCATCAACTCCTCTTTTGTGATCACTACCAGTTTCTAACATGCCTATGAACTCCTCCATAACAAATTCAATTTCAACATCCAATTCATCTAGAAAATTCAATCGAGCAGCTCTGAAATAAAATGATGGCGAATCTTCAGTAGGATGAACAACTTCATCATAAAATTCTCTAGAGCCATAAGACTAGGACATGAGAGCTCAGGCCCAATCATCCAAAGTTGCTATGTCCATTTTCAGAAATTCTTCACAATTTCCAAAATAACTTTTTCACCGAAGCTCTGATACCAATTGTACATAAAAACGAGTAGATAAAGGAAATAAAAATAGAAGTAAAACAACACATACAAACATAAGACACAATGTGAATTATGTGCTCACCATAAATGGTTGCATCCATGGGAAAGTAGGGATAGCTTGTATTAACAATTATCAGATATCAAGTACATGATCTGCACAGATATATTTATACATAGCTCTTCGATACAAAGAGATGGGTGAATATGAATGGTCATGTGACCATTGGGATTCATATCCCAACAATGAGAATGCTATTAAGTTCATGGAATTAAAGTTTGCATATTCCAAATACATTTTATTTAAATTCTCCATAACATATAATAATTACATTCCATGAGAGCATGTTTCTTTGAGGCATTTTGACAAATATTTCAAATGCTTAGTCTATGTTTCACATTTTACATTAATTTCTATCAGATCATTTGTAATTACAATTATTTGTGGCATCCATTGAACCCTTAGTAGGTCTAACACCAAGAACCAAATATATTTCATCAATCAAAGAATGGCTCTTTCTTGGGATTCAACCACCTCCTCCAGGAAAGATTTAATTCACTATTCAAACTCACTTGTGCTTCAATCTAGCTACCAAGGCTCCCATATCCAATTCCATCAATGTAATGTCAAGTAAATTTCTTGGCACATCTCCGCTAACAATCCTTTGAACTAATACCTCCACCACAATAAGCTTTACAATGCTAGGCTCTCCAATTAGTACTAGATTGCTCTTTGTCATCTGAGACAAAATTATTATGACTCTCTTGATTTCTGTGAATCTACCAATAATCTAGTCAATATTCCCAACCACTTCCATAAGACCATGCCCATAGGTCTTTAGGGCCTTGAAATTGGTATCACTAAAGGTTGTCTCCACCTTACCCTGCCCCCTTAGCTTCTAAACTTTAGACCAACCCTAATGGGTCAAAAAATGAAGAAAAAGAATGATATGTGTGATTTTTCTCACATATAATTTATTTTTTAAGACTATTAAATAACTTTTCCTTTATAATGGAAAAATAATAATTGTGAAAGTTCAAAATTCAATTTTTTTAAGTTAGGAATTTGGGTTGTGAACTTTCACGACTTAATTTTGGGTTGATGTGGGTTGTGAAAATTCACAATCTCACTTTTTGAATTTTGAGTTGTGATTTTTCATAGCTCATTTTATTTTAATTTTTTTATTTTCACAGTTTATCATTTTCTCCAAATTGGTGTTCTCAAACCTCTATTCAATTTGTTGTATTGGTGTTCTTGGTTACTTTTTCTTTCATCTTAAGCTCTAGTCTAGTCTCTCCACTTTTAAGCATGCTTTTCAAGGACAAGTTGTCTAGTTTTGGTCCCCTTGTAATTTCTATAATATGTAGTCTCAAATGGAATCATCATGTTCCTATGCATTTTCACTTTATATTAATATAATCATTTAGGATTTTTTCCTTTTACCCAAAAACAAAAAAATGTGAATTTACATGGAAAATTCCTAATGAAGGCTCATTGCCTCACATTAGAACAAATGATTTTTCAGAAAACACACTCAAAAATAAGGAAAACAAGATGCTTTATATAGTGGTCTAATCAGATTGATTATATTCTATCTAAAATTATAATTTTGTTTCTTTGTCCAAATTTGGCATCTTTGATGTACTAAGGTCAAGTCCACTTCATTGATTTTGCAAGTGGCACATGTAATTACACTAATTATAAATTACCAAGATCAAATATTGCTAGAAAGAGATCCTTGATTGAGTGAATTTGGAGGTAATATTGCGCTTCTATTGAATTGATTCTCTTGATTGGTCTATTATGTGACTAAATTTGAGGAGTTTGACATTTGTATCAAAATGTATCATGTTGTAATAACATTATAGAGATGGAACTATAAGTCTTGGTGAGACAAAACATTGACACATTTCAAGTGGTTTCATATTTTTCCCTACCCCTATGGTCTAGTTCTTAACCCTGCATTATATTGGAGGAAACTTGTGTGGTGTAATGCCCACATCCCATGGTGCAATTACATCATAATAAAACTTAACAAAGAAAAAAATTTCTTTTTCTATTTAATTAAAATTAGAAGTGCACTATGCTAATATATTATAACCTTGTTCTAGGTGTTTACTATAGCATCATATTGATTAAAAAATTAAGATTATAATTGCACTATGCCAATATATATAATAACCCTTGTTCTAGGTGTTTACAATAGCATCCTATTGATTAACGCAAACTAGTACTAAGCTTGAATGCAATGCACGGTGACAAACACGTGATTGGAAGATGAATTGAATGCTTCTAATAATTTCTTACCATTACTTTTATTAAATTTTAAGACATCTACAAAACATTCCAGTCCTACAAGATATAAGGGATTTCCTATAATGGGACACAAAATGCTTCTTGATGTAGAACACATTGATGCTAGATCTCAAACTTAGTTTTAAATTTATTATTTCAACTTCTTCCTTAAGAATACTATTACTAGGATATAATTAAAGTCTTACAATTTTCATAAATGAAAGTAACTAGGCTATTGTTGTCATGGATATTAATTACTTAAGATCACCAATATATAATTTAGCTCAAAATATATTATATCACAAGGCATGGGTGATGTTATTATATATATATAGAAGTATTCTTGGGAAAAGAACTAGCACTAAAAGGTGTGACCATAGTTATGCTCTTTGCAACAAAAGTTATTTTAGTAATTAGATTCTCTTATTTAACATAATTAATGTTATACAATTTATTCAAGGTTTAGTTTAAGAAATGATTGGGTCTATGGTTCCACCAATTAATTGGATTCCATTTGTTAATATTTGATATATATGCATATCCCCTTTAAAAGCTGTCAAACTAATATTATATATAACTATTAATGCCTATACAAATTTGAAGGAAATTTTTATTAGACATCCAAATATCTATTGCATACATATATATCTATATATGTATTTATGTATGTATGTATGTATGTATGTATGTATGCATGCATGTATGTATATAAAATTAAATTTCCAAGTAATCACTTTATTAAGGTCAAAGTACTCTCAATAATAATTCATTGCAACATCCATTGAACCCTTAATACATCTAGCACCAAGAACCAAATATATTTCATCAATCAACAAAATGACTCTTTCTTGGGATTCATCCACCTCCTTCAAGATAGATAAACTCACTTGTGCTTTGCTCTAGCCACCAAGGATCCCATATTTAAATTTTCCATAACTTTGGATTGGTTTCATATTTTTTCCCAAAAAAATCCCAAATTTACCAAAAAAATAATATGACAAAACCCGTTGAGTGAAATTCACCCAAAGTTTTTGGAAATGAAAATTTTATTATTTTCGTAATTCCACACATGAAAAATAGAAGCATTAATATCTCACAATACATGAGGAACCATGACTCAAAAATTGACCACATTGATCAAAATACACCTAGAAACATTCACATTAAAGGAATTTGCACCAACTTATACCAATTTTCAAATTTATTTATTTTTCTTGTGAATTTCGTCAAATTTTTCAATTGCACCTAATTTCAAGTTTGAACAAATAAATTGCTCTATTGAATTTTGAGTGAGAAAATTTGGTTCTGGCACACTCACACTCAAATCATTTTAAAAATAATATGACTCAAAACTAGCATTGATGAATTATTAGGCTTACATTTTTATTAGCAATGGAAATTTACATAATGAAGACCTTGGAATTAATTATAGCTCACTCAATATGCTAAAGCCTAAAAAAGCTTGCCCTATTTAAAGTTTTGTAATCAGCCCACTTTTCTTATCCTTTTTTTATTTATTGTCTTGTGAGATCGTTGAGTATTAACACTCCTATCCACCTCAATTTCTCATGATGCCAGATTGTCTTTAATGGTGCCATTTTAGACCAACGTTCGAAAGTAATAATGAAACACCCATCTAGTAGGGATATAAAAGTGTAATGAAGATGGTCCTAGGTGCTGATTTTATCAAGGATTTTGAGCACTACAAGGTGATTATAGACATCACTTCATGTTTTTTGGCCTCCTTGCTTGACCTTGGTGAGAAAAAATAAATGACGAAGGAAATGACCACATTATTGTTTTTATAAAACAGTCTTCAAGGATTGAATGAAACCATTTCATTGGTAAGGCTTGGTGTTGGTGCCCCACAAAAAAATTATTCATAGTATGGGTGTGTGGCATTTGGTAGTGTTGATTGGCTTCCTTTCCTTGGCAACTTTCACATGGTTTCATTGGTGCAACATAGAGCTAGAACGTGCATGGGTTATGTTTTTCTCAAGCAAGTTAACAACTTGAAACAAATGATAGACTTCAATGGATTCTAGATTTTGATGCCTCCCCTAGTGTTACAGTGTGAGCATTGGATCTACCCAAACCCTTGTTCAATCTATTATTTTGGTGTTCTTAGTTACTTTTTTTTCCCCTAGGCTCTAGTTTGGCCTCTCTAATTTTAAACATGTTTTCTAGGGACAAAATTATTATAACCCTTGTTCCAAGTGTTTACTATAGCATCATATTGATTACCAAAAACTATTACTAAGCTTGAATGCAATGCATGGTGACACACACATGATTCAAATATGAATTGAATTCTTCTAATAATTTTTTCCCATTACTTTTATTAAAGTTTAATATATCTACAAAACATTCCAATCCTATAAGATATAAGGGATTGCCTACAATGGGACACAAAATTATTCTTTATGTATAACAACACATTCATGTTAGATCTCAAACTTAGTTTTAAATTTATTAATGTCAAATTTTTCCTTTGGAATGCCACACTACAATTAAAGTCTTATAATTTCTGTAAATAAAAGAAACTAGGCTATTATTGTCATGGATATTAATTACTTAAGATCACCAATATATAACAGCCCAAGATATATTATGTCATGAGGAATAGGTGATTTTATTATATATATAGAAGTACTTTTGGGAAAATAACTGGCACTAAAAGGCATGACCATAGTTATGCTCTTTGTAATAAAAATTATTTTAATAATTAGACTCTCTTATTTAACATAATTAGTGCCATGCAATTTATTCAAGGTTGAGATTAAGAGATGAGTAGGTGTATGGTTCCACCAATTGATAGGTTTTATTTGTTAATATATTATATATATGCATATGCCCTTCAAAAGCTATAATAATAATATTATATATGACTATTAATTCCTATACCAAATTTGAATGGAATTTTTATTAGGAATCCAAATATCTATTGCAACCAACAACTAAGTGTACATACTCGAAGTTGACCCTAAACCAAACAGTTGCTTAAATATTGAGAAAAAAAAAGGAAAAACCTTTTAAAACATTATCACCAACTATACAAGTGGAACCTGTGAGAGACAAAGAAAAACAAATTGAGGAAGTCAGAAAGTTATTAGAAGATGATTGGGGCACCTTAGAATTCAAACCAACATTCATGGGCGAATACAAGATCATAAAAAACTATGAAAAGGGAAAAGAAAGAGTGGTAATGTCAACACAAAATTTGGATGACCCTTTAAAAGCATCCACCTCAACCACTTTAGAAGGAAAAGAAAATTACACAAAAAACTTTGATGAGATAGACTATCAATGACCACTGAATCCAAAAGAGATGAAGAATCTTTATGGAAAGGGTTATGAACTTATGAAACAACTTGGTTATAGTAGAAAAGAATGTGGTTATAGAGAAAAAGGTATATGTGTCCCCATAGAGCCTCTCACATAAGAAAAGACTAGTGGTATTGGTTATTTCCCCTCAAAAGAAACACATAATCCTTCACATAATATCAACACTATCACAAAAGATTCCTCTAATCCAACTTTAACATTAGTGCATCCTGAACTGATAGACATTTGTGGCCTTGATTGTTACCCTCTGAAAGAAACAAAACAAACAAAAAATATTTTCTTAATGTCAATGTCATCACATAAAATACTAATGATTTGAATTTGTTAGCTTTTACACCCTCCTATAAAGGAGAGAACAAAATATCACAATCTAAAGATTCTTGCGTAAGTGTGATACCTTGTACTAAGCAAGAGATATCTTTGTTGCAAACTAAAGAAACATCTACTTTTGATCAAGATAGTATCTTGACAAGACTTCTCCAAGATTGTCTAATATTTCTTCCTCCAAGAACACAATAAAAATTATACTAAAAGATTTCATTTTGTGCATATCATAGAGTTCATGGTCATTTTAATAATGAATGTAAGGCTTTGAGTAACAAAATTTAATATCTTAAGGACTATGGTGCTCTTCCTTTGGTTGAAATACCTAGTTACTCTTTTCATTTCAACTCTTCCTTGTCTTGCACTAAGTGGGGGCAAGGGGTTAAGTAGCCTTCTCCTCATATGTCACTTGTCATTGTCTCTTTTGGCTAATTGAATCCCTTTTATGTACATATAAGAGAAAGCTTCGGATGTGAACAACATGCCTTAAGTTGAATTGTATTTTACATAATTCGACATGATGTAGTTCAATTCGGAAACATATGACTTGGCATAGGGCTTTTCGAGTAAGATTTCATGTCTTCTTCTACTTTAAATCAATTGATCACAATCATGATGTTAGAAACTTCTTTAAAGTGGGGGAATACATCGACACTCGTGTTTCAATGTGTGATTGTATTTCTTGTGATGTATCCTTTTCTTGGTAGTGTCATTAGGCTTGATTTCCTTTGAGAGCATGATATTTCTTTAATTTTTCCTTTTTTTGGATACATAAATCACGATGTTCCCTAAGAAGATACCTTACATGAACTAAGAAAAATCCCTTTGAATATTCCCTAGACTATTTTGTATTTACAACATCAGTTATATGGCCACCTTGCATAAAACACTCTGCTTGCATATGGTATCATCTTTTTTTTTCATGAGTTCCAAGCATACGAATTTTTTCTTGCCTCATGAAGCTTGAAGTTCATTGTTCATTCATGAGCACCAAGCATACATAATTTTTCTTGTCTCATGAAGCTTGAAGATCATTATTATGTGGCACCTTATCAAAGTTATCAAGAGGTATAGCTTTGGTATGGTTAACGTATGATGAGAAGCCTAAATGTGGGCATGACTTTCTCATTATATGGTGATAATCCAATATAGAGGATTGAATTTATCACTAAGCCACCCTTTGGATACTCACCCAATGGATAACCTATGGTTTCGTTGCCTTGGAGTGAGTGTGCATCTTTGGACAAACAACCTAGATCTGATCCACATTGTGTGGGACAAGAAATTGAGGCTTGATCCACATCTTCTTATTTTGAATTTTTTTTCTCTTTTTTATTGGAATTGCATGATCATGTATCTTGATGTTGCATATCATACACATTGTGTGTCTCTTTGTGCTTATGTCGGTTTTATGTAGGATCTTGAATCCTTGGGGCCTATGCAAGCTCCTTTGATATTTTTCAACCTTGGTCGTCTGCATTGGTACACCTGGACCCCTCTTGAATGTCTACTTTAGTATGAGTTTGAAGAAATTTCATCCTCTCACTAAAGTGGGGGATAAATGTGGCACTGGAAAAAGTATCCCTTTTCCTTGCTTGATTTGGGAATAATTAATGATAAATTGGACTAAATATCACCTTGATCTAGTGTTGTGATGATTTTTACACATCCACATTAGGTTTTGGGCCCTTTTAAAGCTAAATAAACTTAACTTAAATTCCCTAATTTAGTGTTGTAAAGTGTATTTATTTACACCTTCACATTAAATTTAGGAGTTGTACTGTAGAAAAAAGTATCTCTTGCTTGATATGGGAATAATTAATGATAAATTGCACTTAATATCACCTTGATATAGTGTTGTGAGGTGTTTTACACATCCACATTAGGTCTTGGACCCTCACAAATTGAATAAAATGCATGTCTTATAAAGGTGTTGTAAAGAATTGTAAATGAATTTCACACTTTTCTAGACTTTTATTAAGCATTTAAGTCTAATGGTCCTTTCCCCCCATTTTTGAATTAAACATTATTCAAAAGTTAGTTTTTCCTTCTTCTTCTATAATTAAATAATTATTTCAATTATTTAATTATTCATTAGCCTTTTCTCCCCACCATTAAATAAATGTTAAATTTATTTAAGTATTTATCCTTTCTTTATCTCTTAATTAAATAATTATTTTAATTATTTAATTCTCTCTCCATTAAATAATTATTTTTAATTATTTAATTATCTAATTATTTGTTCTCACCTTTCTTTTTAAATAGTTAGATTAATATTTTATTTATTTCTCCTATGTTGGCCACGTAAATTAAATAATTTTCTCCAAAAAACACTTTTTTCATTCCAATCTTGTCTTCCACCTCAAGTATTTATCTATCCATGTCTTTCTTCTCTCAATTAATCTCCACCCTTGATTAAGTTATTTTCTAATTTAATCTTGGCCCTTGATCATGATCCTTATTCTTAACTCTTCTCTATAAAAGGAGACCTTTAAAACCTAGTTCATAATTAATTCAATATTCATTCATAACTCATTCATCATTCTCTCTCCATCTCAAGTCAAGAAAGCTAGGGTTTAACATTTTTAGTCTTCACAAGGAAGCATCTTCAAGAACATCATCAAGGCATTCAAGAGAAAGATTCTTCATCCATTGTTGTAGCAATTCAAGATCCTCCATAATGGAAAGTTTCTAATTTCATTTTTTCATATTTCATGTTTCATTATCTTATTTCATCATTGTGATTTAATTACCTAAACGAGGTTTGACCAAGGCAAACCCCCAATACCTAACAATCAAAAATTTCTCTCTTCCTTTGTTTGTTTGCATATTTAGGTACTTTGAAGACTTAGAAATCATTGAATATTAGGTTGCAAACTTGTTGAATTCATCTCCACTTTTGCAAGGTCAAAACCTATGCAAAAAGTCACCAACAATGCTAAAAATCAAGGTTTCAGATTTGGACACCTGGAGGTGTAGATTGAGAAGACCAAAAGCTTTAGATTCTATTTTTGAGTTTTTAGAAAAGATAGAATGGAAAAATTCACCCAGAGTGGTGAATGAGTCCCACTGTACCTATTTTTTGGAGATTTTTATCGATTTTGATACCCATTTGGCTAAAATGGGCCCTGATGCAGTTTTTCAGAATTGGGACTGATTCACCCAGAATGGAAAATGAGTCCCACTAGGCCTAAAAATAAACATCTTCATTCAAGTCCTCAACAAGTTTACACATTTATTTTTATAGCTTTCTGTTTTGTTTTACTTGCATTTCCATCCATCTTTCTAGATGTTCTTGCATATCACAATGTGTTTTCAAACACTTCATATTTCTTACGTTTTGCATAAATAATCAATCCATTTTATCAGTTTTTTGAAGTAGATCATTTCATTTAGGCATATTTTCATTGTACTTGCATTAGTTTGAGTGAACCACCTAAATTTTGGTGTGGGATCTATCTCTTTCTTTTAGGTGAAAAACCCTAATTGGGAAAAAGAGTCATAGCCTTTCACACTTCAAAAATCTATGGTTCATTTTGGTGAACATGCATTTAGAATACCTTCTTTTTTGATTTGGAATCCATCATCATCCTAGAATTAGCTTGCATTGACTTTGAATTGCATTTTACATTAGCTAATTTGCATTCTAGGCTTTCATATTTTTGCATTTAGTAAAGTGCATATATGATGTAGAGGTGGCAGCAAATTAAAATGTATTCAAACTCCCAAAAACATAGTTTTCCTCGAGAGAAACTTACTCCAACTAGCCAAACCACAAAACCTCATTTTAAGCCAATTTGAGGAGGGTTTAATGAAAATATGGGTTCCAAGACAAATCACAACATTCCAGTGCCTCACACCTTCATAAAATGACCTTAGAAAACTCAAAACACTATCACATATATAGTTCCAATCATATTTTTCCAAAACCTTACTTTAGTTCCTCAATTTCTCATGGAAACTCATGAAAACACCCTAGGGCATCACCCTAAAACCATAAAAATTGCATTTCCTGTCTCCCAAACCATTGGTACATGTAAAATACCATGAAACAAGTCATTCCACCGAGTTACAGGGCTGGACAGTAGGTGGAATGGCTATAACATCACTTTTACACCAATCAAACCCTCAAATTAGTTAGAAACAGGCAGTCCCAGAAAAATGAAGAGATCTCCCTCAAAACTCAATATTAGAACCTCTAACTTGGATTTAAATGAAAGCTATTTCATGCCCCTACAATATTATATAAGTCTCAGAGCATATGGTGGTGGTACATATCCGTACAATGCTTGCAAAGTTCAGGAAAATAGAAAAAACATGGGGTTTCAGACCACCCGGCAGTAAAATGAGGATATCTCACTCGATTCTCAATGAAATAACACCATTCAAATGCCAAAAGAAAGATTATTCAATTATCTATCCATCCATTATATGCTTGGAGTGTGGAACAATACGTACAGGTCGTACAATGCTCGTGATCAGCAATTTCTTAATGGAAAACACAAAAAACAGCAAATTTCTTATTAGAAACTCATTCCAAACTTCTTCAACAGCCTCCCCTTCAAGATATTACAACAATATATCATGCTACCACCTGAAAACTACCTCTTGGGGCGTTCAACTTCCATAACCACCCTTTAATTAGATTCTAAAATGACAATTTTGCCAATTTTGCCCTTAATCACTATCCCATTACAACTTGATCAACTTGATTTTTGCAAATACCACCTAACTGACCTATTAAGCCCTCCAATACATTGAAAATGGTCATTGAGACCTTATTTAACATGGAATAAGACCCTACTCCCCATGTCCCTTAAAACTCATGATTTCACATGGCTTTTGCATTATGAATCAAACTGACAAATTCAACTAAATGACTCAAAACCCTTTCAAATTACATTATGACTGGTCCTTTAGACCTTATTAAGCATAAAATAACAAAAGACACACCTAGGTATCAACTTAGACTTCACAAGGTGTAGGTGCTCTTGCACCATACACCCCCCCATAAAAAGGACTCTTGCCCCAAGATTGGAAACTTGTTCTTGGCCTTCTCATTGCTGCTTCAAGCATCTTCAGACCTGGTACTGATCTCTTTAGTCCTAGATCAAAATTTTGTGTTGTTCTAGGCCTTAGACCTACAGAAAAACAAACATTATAATAATATAAACCTTCTTTCTTCCTTGCTCCACCCATACATGGATAGCTCCTCACCATTCCTTGCACACTCTGCCTTACTAGCTCTGTGATCAGACCTGCATGCCTCTGCTTAATTTGTTATTTTTGTAATGCCCCTAGACCTGCCATGTCACCATCCTCTTGTGCCCCTGCACTAACAACTTTATCCTCTTTTGCATTACCAAATTTCACTTGTCTTGCACTCACTACCTCATCAAGTTGTTTTGTCACTGTCAAATCAGACTTAGGCACTGTATTTCCTGCAAACTTTTTTTGTTTCTTAACCCTGCTCTTGACTACAGGGCATTCAATGGCTCCTACTAACACACTTTCATGCAAACTCACTGTCAACACTTCTTTTACCCCTACATCAAACCTTATAACCTGCCTCGATAACAATTTGATGCAGAGTTAGAGGATTCACAAATACATCTCTACAAACCTTCAAATAATAATCCAAAACAATCTTTATATGACACATTTTATTAGGGTATTGTATATCACATTGGAAACATAAATATGGTGTTCACACTTATTGCCACAGAACAGTCACACAACTTCCACAAACAAATAATTAATCCAACTCTTGGTGAGATTAAAGAAAACATATTTATATATTCTTTTCATCCAATTCCCCTATGAAGATCCAACAGCCGGGAAATGAAAGTTATTGTATTTTTCCCAAAACTGCAAAACCCTAGGTAGGTTCAGACCTGCCTCACAAAAATGTTCATAACTTATTCAATTCTAATGAATTTTGATGATACTGAAGAAAAATAGAAAGTAGATTCACATGGTAACAAAATATATTTAGTTTCAAATCCAAAATATAGACTTCATATTCCGTACCATCATTAATTTTCCAGACTGTAAAATTCTTAAAATAATGATATTAGAATAGGCAGTCTCACCAAAATAATCATATATCTTCCACAAAACCACGAAATTCAATGAGACAAAAAATAATTGGAAACTAGAAACAGAGATCTTTCCATCAATATATGATACTTTATTATTTGAGTCCATACCAGGCTGTACAAATCACAACTTCAATCTGGTAACAATGTAAAAATCAGGAAATGCACAAAATTTGAGGTTTCCATTTATCAAACTTCACAAATGATGTCTCCAACCCCCAATTAAAGTTTTGGAGGGTTTATTTATACATTTTCAACCAAAACCAACTATTTTCAACCACCTTTTGATTAGTGTGTTGACAAAACACCTTAATGACATTTCATCTACCTAATTTTGCACTTTTGACAATTTTTACAATATATGAAAAATAAACAACATCCTAGGACCTATAACACCACAAAGGTGGCCTCTTGGGCTTATTAAAATCTCAAAACATAAAAATGGAACAAATTACTCAGTATGGCCTCATGGAGGCATGTGATCAAATAGGTGCTCCTACACCAAACTCCCAAGGGCAAAAGAATTCAAGCCCCTTTGAATTATCTTCTTCCTAGTCTTCCAGTTACTTTGCACCTTGTCCTTTATATTTTCAATCAGATTTTGTCTTTTCTTCCTTTTGTTCTTCTTATGCCTTCTTCTATCAAGCATCCCTACAACTTGGAAGTCCCAAAACTCTATCATATCATCAAACACTTCACTTTGTCCTTCATAACCTGCACATACATAGTCCAAGGAAAAATTAGAAACAAAATATAGAGACCTTGAGGTCTCCTCCTTGTCTTCTTGTACTTCAAATTCCTCTTCACCCATAACCAACTTATCCAATCTTGACACCAATTCACTTTCAACCTCAATTTCCTTGCTTTCTTCTACCTTGATGAGTTCTTCTTCCTCTTGTTTGAATTTTCCATCACCAACCTTACGACCGACCATTTATCTGACTCACCTTTGTTTTTCATAATCTTCTTTAAGTAAACGATCTACTGCCAAATGCTTAACTTTATTTCACGACCTGATCTTCATCATGGATTCTTGGAACTCTTCTTCAAGTCTTTTCAATTCTCCCTTCAACTCAGCAATCTCTTTGTCCATCTTCTCTTGCCTTATCCTTTTCTTTCTTTCCTTCTTTCTCAACTCTTTTTCCTCTCTTTCCTTCTTTCTTGAATCCTCAGCCTGCAAATATCTTTCCAATATTCTCAACAAATCCATCTCCACAAGCAAGTCTCTCCTTGCTTCCACTTTACTTTGCCACACCTAGGCAATCAGGTTCCTTCCTCAACCTGTACAACACACAACCACAAACACCAACACAAAACCAACAAACTTCACCAGCCCATATCTTTTCTAGGCTCTGATACCAATTTGATGCAGAGGTGGCAGCAAATTAAAATGTATTCAAACTCCCAAAAACATAGTTTTCCTCGAGAGAAACTTACTCCAACTAGCCAAACCACAAAACCTCATTTTAAGCCAATTTGAGGAGGGTTTAATGAAAATATGGGTTCCAAGACAAATCACAACATTCCAGTGCCTCACACCTTCATAAAATGACCTTAGAAAACTCAAAACACTATCACATATATAGTTCCAATCATATTTTTCCAAAACCTTACTTTAGTTCCTCAATTTCTCATGGAAACTCATGAAAACACCCTAGGGCATCACCCTAAAACCATAAAAGTTGCATTTCCTGTCTCCCAAACCATTGGTACATGTAAAATACCATGAAACAAGTCATTCCACCGAGTTACAGGGCTGGACAGTAGGTGGAATGGCTATAACATCACCAACCCCTCAAATTAGTTAGAAACAGGCAGTCCCAGAAAAATGAAGAGATCTCCCTCAAAACTCAATATTAGAACCTCTAATTGGATTTAAATGAAAGCTATTTCATTCCCCTACAATATTATATAAGTATCAGAGCATATTATGGTGGTACAGATCCGTACAATACTTGCAAAATTCAGGAAAACAGAAAAAACATGGGGTTTCAGACCACCCGGCAGTAAAATGAGGATATCTCACTCGATTCTCAATGAAATAACACCATTCAAACGCAAAAAGAAAGCTTATTCAATTATATATCCATCCATTATAGGCTTGGAGTGTGGAAAAATACGTACAGGTCGTACAATGCACGTGATCAGCAATTTTCTTAATGGAAAACACAAAAAACAGCAAATTTCTTATTAGAAACTCATTCCAAACTTCTTCAACAGCCTCCCCTTCGAGATATTACAACAATATATCATGCTACCACCTGAAAACTACCTCTTGGGGTGTTCAACTTCCATAACCACCCTTTAATTAGATTCTAAAATGACAATTTTGCCAATTTTGCCCTTAATCACTATCCCATTACAACTTGATCAACTTGATTTTTGCAAATACCACCTAACTGACCTATTAAGCCCTCCAATACATTGAAAATGGTCATTGAGACCTTATTTAACATGGAATAAGACCCTACTCCCCATGTCCCTTAAAACTCATGATTTCACATGGCTTTTGCATTATGAGTCAAACTGACAAATTCAACTAAATGACTCAAAACCCTTTCAAATTACATTATGACTGGTCCTTTAGACCTTATTAAGCATAAAATAACAAAAGACACACCTAGGTATCAACTTATACTTCACAAGGTGTAGGTGCTCCTGCACCAATATAGGTTGCATTTTAGCATCTCAAATCATTGGAACACATTTTGAAAACTACATTTTCACTTAGGTTACACATAATACAACATAAAAAAACATAAAAACCCATTGAAAATTATTGAAAATTTTGGAAAAAACCCAACTAGGACTCATTCGCCACCTTGGGAAAATCAGTCCCTATACACATTTGAAACTATCTTTTACAACAATGAAAACATTTTTTTTAAGCTTTTTTTTGCTGCCTTTGGTTAGTTGTTTCACTATGTTGACTTTCTATTACATCCATTTCATTAAATCTAGCTTAAATTGTCCCATTTCATGCATTGCTTAATTTCCAATTTTCATTCACAACATTTCATTTTTAGATCATTGCATAGTGTAATCAGTAAATTACCTTGTTTGAAATCTGAAAAATTACATTTCATCCTATGTCTTTACATTGTATTTTAAGTTTTCATAGCTTCTATTACATTTAAATCATTAGAAATAAGCATTGTTTCCATTCATAGAAATTATGGATAGCATTAGATTGTTACAATTCCATTATTTTCATTAGTTCCTAGTTCATTTAGATCAAATTCATTAGAAAATGAAAACAAAAAAATAAACACATCAAATGATCCAATTCAAAAAATGATTCAATTTCAAAAAAGAATAACATCCAAGACCTTTAGTAGTTATGACTTAGACATGTCAGATGAATCCCTTAAGGACTTCCTCTAACTAAAATAATCCACTAAATGTTTGACACAACAAGATGCAAGCATTGATAATCATGATACTCATAATTGTTATCATCCCGATATCTCTCCCATTGGTGATTAAGGTATCTTGGTGAAAGAAGATACAATCATTGAAGATCATAAAGTCTTGATTTTCTTCCTTATCCTCCCCCTTGTAAAGACACTATGACACACAAAACTGAGATCATGCCCACTACTCCCAACACCTCCCCTAATTGTGAAAATGCCTTTGTGAATAAGGATACAATGATGAATGATCATGACAAACACATTTATGTGGAGGATATGATTGAGAGCTATGAAAATCCTACTTCTCCCACTCAACAAGACATTATAGGACATGAGGATGTAAGTGTAGATAATCATGACAATCAAACCTTTTCTTCTCCTAATATCTTCTCTACACATGAATATATTTTGGTGTTAGAAGATATCCTCCTTGAAACTCATGAGAATCTTATTCCTCCATTTCCTAATACCCCTACCATTTGGGATGACTTATTTGAACCAAAAGGTCCAATCATTAATAACCATGAAACTCCTAGTCATCCTTCCAATCTCTCTCCTAGCTATGAGAATTTCTTAGCACAATAGAATAACAATGTTCACACACTCCATAGTTCCACACTCTCTAAAATCTATTATATTTGTGGGAATGAATTTATTGAAGAATGTGAAAGCATAAACAATCATGATAATCATAGTTCCTCTTCTGGGTATGTGCAGGATCATGATGGGCCAAAAAGTGGCAATATGATGGGTATATGGCTGATGACTATTTTTTACCAAAAATTGATGAAACAAAAAGGGTTTTTAAAGGATATTCTTAGCTTTCCATTGATATAAATTATGCTTTACTTTGAATTTAATAAGTAATTATTATTCATTTTCTATTCAAATTACGACTAAACTCCTGATTGATAGGTTGATTCAAAAACATCTATAGCTTTCAAAGCGGTATCACATTTTGAATCCAAAACATGTATCACATTCTTTGATTCATATAATATAGGATTAAAAAATTCATGAATTTTTGACCAAGTTAAGGGTAGACATACGGTTTTTGTATTTTTTGAAAAATTGTAAATAAAAAATTCATATTAATTATTTACTTGGAGGAAAAAAATTTAAAAAATATATGCATCACACCAGGGCATGAGTCCTCTACTTATATAAAAAATATTATAAAAAAATATTATCATTTTATTGTAGTTAGGGTGGTCAGACAGAAACCTACTTATTTTTTCCCTAAAATTTAAGTACCACTACATTGAAACTTCAAATTTCACCAAATAGATTTTTTATTTTTTTTAACAAACCTAGTATTTTAGAAACTACATTCAATTTGCTAAAAAAATATATTCTTACATATTTTTGAAATAATATAGATAACTTATTCAAATTTTTGTGTCATGTTGTCTAGCTATTATTTTTCTGAATTTTTTGCCACTTAAGGGCCTATTTTTTCCATGATGATCCTTCACATACCCTTCTCCCAATATTTCTCCTACATGTGATGAAGGTATTTTGGAGCTAGAAGATACACCTATTGAGAATCATGACATTGTTGAAAGCTCCTCTTCTATAACCTCTCCTACTTTGGAACATATGATGGAACAAGAGAATGAGATCATAAATGCATCTCTTAACATCCCTCTACCTAGTCTACATTCATCTTCTAACTTTTCCCTTATTTATGAGAATGATTTTGTGAGAAATCACATTATTTATGGGGAGGATATGTTGGAATTAGATGATCAAACCTATAAGACCTATAACAGTTCTCTTTCTTTTTCTTCCCCTGTTTTGGAAGACATTATTGGCTAAAGGGATGTAATCATAGATAATCATGATAATCATACTTGTTCTTCTCCTAATGTCTCTCCTACTTGTGAAGAAGATATTTTTGGATTAGATAAACTATTCTTTGAAATTCATGAGACTCTTCCTACTCCATTTCCTAATGTTTCTCCCATCCACGAATACATAATTGAGCAAAAGGATCCAATCATTGAAAAAAAAGAATGTGATGATTTTTCTTCTCTTGATGCCTCCTCTCCTAGTGATGAATTTCCTCTACAAAACCTATTAATGGAATGTGATCAAAATCATATTTTCTTCTCTCCTAAAAAATCTCTTGCTAGGAAGAATATCATGTGCAAACCCAAAATCAACCTCACTCTAAACCATCCTAAATTGCTTAATATAGATTTACCACCATTATGGGAATGCTTTAACAATCATGAAACCTTGAAGGAAAAGGATTTAGAAAGACAAAATAAAATTGAATAAGCCACAAATTTATTGGAAGAGGCTTTTAAAACCTTTGATTTCATAACTATATCCATGGGGGAATACCTAGAAAGGGAAGAGATAAGGAGGTAATGTCCAATACATACACTTCACAACCTTGAAAAGAAAAGACAACATCCAAGACAAGCTTTGAGCCAGTAGAACAACTACAAAATCCAAAACAAGTGACAAAAATTTTTGGATGACAACTTGGGAAAAGATGTGATGCTATAGAACAAAGTATCCATGTCCCTATACATCCTAATGATCTTGGTTATTTTCTTTCAACACAAAAACCTTCATCCAATGTCTACACTATGAAAAATAGTTCTTCCAAAAAAACTTTAACCTTGGTACATCCTAAACTAATAGACATCTCATTAAATATACATCAAGTAAAAACTTTGTTTACTTATCAACATAAATAACAATAGTTGCTACTCCTTGCCATATTTGCATTTTTTACATTCCTCTCAAGGAGAAGCATATCATCATCCCTTTGTGACTCACCCTTGTCTTGCACTAAGTGGGAGCAATAGGTTAGGAAGCCTTATCCCTATATGTCACTTGTCATTGTGTCTTTTGGCTAGTCATTAACCTTTCATGAACATATAAGAGCAAGCTTGGGATGTGGATGACATGTCTTAAAGTTGACTCACATGTGACATACTCATTTGTGATGTAGCTCAATTCATAAACATATGACTTGGCATAAGGCTTTCCAAGTTTGCTCTCAATACTTCTTCTATTGGCTACTTTAAAGCAATTGTTCATAGTGATGGTGTTGGAAACCACTTTAAAGTGAGGGCATACATGGATGGCATCTTTTGAAAAAAAATTCATGGCATGATTTTTACTTTTCTTATGATGTGTCCTCTTCTTGGTGGTGTCATTGGGTTTGATGCATTCCAAGAGTGTATGATCACTTGAAGTGGCCTGATGCAAATGAGGATTCCCATGGATAATGATCTAGCACCTTGACTTGTCCTCTCTTGGAGACATTAGGCACAATTCTCCCTAAGAAGAAGACTTTTACGTGAACAAATCAAAATCCCCTTTAACAATTTTTTTTACATGACATTCAAAGAGCATTTACAAAAGCATTTTAATTGTGGATCCTTATCAAAATTATTAGGAGCATAATTTTGGTATGGTTTGTACAATAGGAAGCTGACACACTGGCATGAATTTCTAGTTATATGGTGGGAAACTGACACATTGGCATGACTTTCCCACTAAACCACTTCTTTGGGACAACTCACCCCATGGATGACCCAATGTTCTATGGCCCCAAAGTGAGCACATCGTTTCCACCTCGTTCTCATTTCTATTTAGTTCTTACCATTCTATGATTGTGTATCTTGTTTTGTTGCATATTACATACTTTGTGTGTGTGCTTTTGCACTTATGTTGGTTTGACTTAGGATCATGGATCCTAGGGGCTTACGCAACCTCCTTTGATCTTTATCATCATTTTCCATCCACATTGGTATGATTGGACCCCTCTTGAATGTCTACTTTAGTGTAAGTTTGAAGTAGGTTCATCCTCTCACTAAAGTGGGGGCTGAATGTATCATAGGAAAAAGTATCTCTTGCTTTAAAAGGGAATAATTAATGATAAATTGGACTTAATATCACCTTGATCTAGTGTTGTGAGGTGTTTTACACATCCACATTCGGTCTTGGACCCTCACAAATTGAATAAAATGCATGTCTTGTAAAGGTGTTGTAAAGAATTGTAAATGACTTTCACACTTTTCTAGACTTTTATTAAGCATTTAAGTCTAATGGTCCTTCAACCCTACTTTTGAATTAAATATTATTCAAAAATTAGCTTTTCCCTCTTCTTCTATAATTAAATAAATATTTCAATTATTTAATTATTCATTAGCCTTTTCTCTCTATAATTAAATAAATGTTACATTTATTTAATTATTTATCCTTTCTTTATCACCCCAATTAAATAATTATTTAATGTTTAACACTCCACTTTTCCTCTATAATTAAATAATTATTTTTAATTATTTAATTATCTAATTATTTGTTCTCACCTTTCTTTTTAAATAAATAAAATTAATATTTTATTTATTTCTCCTATGTTGGCCACCTAAATTAAATAATTTTCTCCAACAAACTCTTTTTTTGTGCTAGTCTTATCTTCTACCTAGAGTATTTCTCTATCCATGTCTTTCTTCCTTCAATTAACCTCCACCCTTGATTAAGTTATTTTCTAATTTAATCTTGGCCCTTGATCATGATCCTTATTCTTAACTCTTCTCTATAAAAGGAAACCTTTAAACCCTAATTCATAATTAATTCAATATTCATTCATAACTGATTCATCATTCTCTCTCCATCTTGTAAGGAAAGCTTAGGTGTGGAACAAACCCTCCTAATGTCAAAACCTCAAGGAAGAATGCAGATATGACTTTTAAATTTTGTAATTACAGTTCAATAAGGTACACATGAAAATAATCAATGGAAAAGAGAAATAAACACATACACAATTGGACACCAGATTTACGTGGGAAAACCCTTACGGGAGAAAAACCCACCACACCAAGAAAATCCTCTTTGTATTATAGTAAACAAAATTACATATAGAGTACAGACTTCACTTTCATATGTCAATTTTACAATAGCAATATTCATTGATTAATCTTGTATAGAACATTAATCTTACAATGCTCTCAGACACATACAATTAATCCACTCAAATCAATCCGTGTTTAGTATTGAACAACTCTACACTATCGAGTTTTTCATCATCATCAACCATTGCAAAGCATAATTGTTTTCCTCACAAACTATTCATCTCCCTCACAGGAATTGTTGCAACTGTTTAACTACCAATGGTTCACATTTTGCTTCTCTCATTGGCTTAGAATGTGTCACGTAGGACATACGTTCGGTCAAAGTGTTCAACTGTATCGCATGTCAGTGAGACACCAGACCGTGTCTTCCTAATGCCAAAATGCCCAAACACGTAGCTATTAGCAAGACCAAAGGTATCGGAAACACTCTAAGAAGTGAGACCGATAACATATCAAGTCTCCCTGATATCACAGGAAAACCAACCGTCCATCGGCAAGTCACCACCATCAACTAGAGTCATATCGAATGAACTAGCTTGTCGGCGAGAGAAACATCCATTGGAAATATCCCACATTGACGCAAAATATTACTAGTAATTAGTTTATAAACAAAATCCAAAAGACTTTAGGTATCCATGAGTTAGTCCTTTTATTACCAACTTACTCGTACACCACATTTGACCATCGCACTGAACTATTGATCATTCCTTGTGATCTCCACCATGACACGTGTTCACTGCTAGTGCATTTTTTGGAGAATCAAGCTGGGAATCTACAATATTCTCAACAAGTCTCCTGGAATTCCAAGTGGTACCCACATCTATCAGCTTGTCTCTCAAGCAGAGAAAACATAAACTTAAAACTTCCATGACAAGGTTAGGAAAAATCTTGAACACCGCAACATTGAAGGAGATCACCCAGTCGGGAAGTTAAGGAACTCTTGAATTGTGCGACAAGGTTCAAAGGTTATAGAAATCATTGATGCATTGAAAATGAAGGAAGTCGGTCAGTCAGGAAATTATGTAACTTCCAAATTCTGTGAAAAGGTTCCAAAGTTAGCAACTCGAGGGATCGGCTGACAATGAGGACTTAGACAAAAATACAAGCCAGCAAGTTGAGGCACAATTTTCAACAATCTCCCACTTGACGAAGACTTATTGGCTTCCTTCAAACTAAAATTTAATGAAGGTCATGGGATCGAAGGCCCATCGAACTGGCACACCACCTATACTTGTCTGTGCTCATTGGTTTCGTCAATGCATCTGCAACATTTTCTAGAGTATCCACTTTTTCTAAAGAGACCTTTCCATCCTCCACCATATCTCAAAAAAAATGATACTACACATCAATATGTTTTGTCTTGGCATGGAAAGTAGGATTTTTCACCAAACAAATAACACTTTGACTATCATAGTAAATTGTAATTTTCCCTGCATCAAACCCAATGTTAGAACACAAATGTTTTAACCATATTTCTTCTTTACAGGCATGTGTTGCTACCATGTATTCTGCCTATGTAGTGGACAAAGTGACTATAGCCTATCGCTTACTCATCCAACTAATTGTATCACCATTCATCATGAAAATATATCCACTTGTGGATCTTCTACTATCAATGTCCCCTGCCCAATTAGAATCCACATAGCCTCAAATGCTTAGAGTCCTCTTTGTTTCAACCAAATTTCCATAGTAATACAAAGCATATTCTAAAGTGCCCTTCAGATATCTAAACACTCTTTTCACAGCATCCCAATGTGTCCTTCCAGGATTAGCCATAAAACAACTAAGTACTCCCACTGCTTGGGAAATTTATGGCCTTGTAAAGACCATTGCATACATTAAACTACCAATTGTGCTAGCATAAGGTACTCTGGTCATGTCCTCCATCTCAGTAGGTGATTTTGGAGAATCTTCAACAGATAGCTTCGTTCCCCACAAAAATGAAACAACTACCTACTTGCAATTAGTCAATCAAAATCTCTCCAGAACAGTATTAATATACTTACTCTAGCTGAGCCAAAGTTTTCTACTCTTCCTATCCCTAGTTATTTCCATTCACAGAATATACCTAGTTGCACCAAGATCTTTCATTTTGAACTTTGCAGACAATTGAGATTTTAGATCAGAAATCATTAACTTACTATTTCTTATGAACAACATATCATCAACATAGAGAGCAATAATAAGAAGACAATCATTTTTAGCTTTGTAGTACACACAATGATCAAAATTCGATCTTACAAATCCCAATAACAAAAAAAACGTGTCAAACTTTTGGTACCACATTCTAGGTGATTTTTTTAATCCATGCAAACCTTTTTTCAACTTGCAAACTGGATTTTCTTTACCTTTTTCCACAAAGTGCTCAAGTTAGGACATATAAATTTCTTCTTCAAGGTCACCATGATGAAATGTTGTCTTCACATCCATCTATTCAACCTCTAAGTCATACGCTGCTACAAGTGATAAAATAAATCTGATAGACATTAGCTTAGCTATAGGAGAAAAAATTTCTCCATAATCAATTCCCTCTACCTCAAAATACCCCTTCGCAACCAACCTTGCCTTATATTTTTCCACACTGCCATCCAAACCTATTTTCTTTTTAAATACCCATTTGTAGCCAACAACTTTTTTGCCTTCAAGCAAGGGCACAAAACTCCTAATATCATTATTTTCTAATGATGCCATTTTTTCATTCATGGCTTTGAACCAAGAGTTTTAATTAGGCATTCTAAATGCCTCTTTCAAATTCCTAGGCTCATCAGTGCTAGAGATTGAAGCATAGGAACAAGTAGAATCTAACAAAGAAAACCCATACCTATCAGGTTGCTTTCTTTCACATGTTAACCTCCTCATAGGTTGAGGTTGAGGTTGTTTTTCTTCTTTAGAACTCTCAGAACTACTTGAGCTCTCCTTAGTTTTAGGTACATTTTTAATTTTCAATTCTTCTTTATCTAGTGTTAGAGGAATTTCAACTACATCCTTTTTATCTTCTAGTTTTGTCTCTGACTGTAGATCCAAAGTCAAAGGCTTCAACTCATGAAAAATAAGACTTCTATTGTACAAAACCTTTTTCGTATCAGGATTCCAAAGCTTGTATCCTTTTATACTAGCACTATAGCCAATAAAAATACATTTAATAGCCTTGTTTTCCAATTTAGACATTTTCTTATTTGGAACATATGCATATGCCTCATAGCCAAAGACACCAATGTGTCTCAGAGAGGGCTTCTTTCAAGACCATGCTTCCAAAGGTTTTTTCTCAACAAGAGTGGAATTAGGAGAATGGTTTATTAAGTAACACATTATTGCAACTGCCTCACCTAGAACTTCTCCTCCAAGCTAGCACTACTTAGCATCCTTCATGCTCTTTCCATTACTATCATGTTGAACCTTTATGTAAATCCATTTTGCTACGAAGTGTAGGGTGTATTTGGATGTCTTTTGATTCCATGATCTTTACAATACCTCTCGAACTCGTCAGAACAGAACTCACCGCCATTGTCAGTCCTTAAACATTTTATTTTTCTTAAAATTTGATTTTCCACAAGGTTTTTACATTCCTTAAAATGATCAAACACTTCTGATTTACTTTTCAAAAAATAAACAAATGCCCTTCTTCAATAATCATCAATAAACGATACATAATATCTTGATTTAGATAGAGAAGGAACATTTACTAGACCAAAAACATTAGAATGTATGTAATCAAGTAACTAGAAGATTTGTGAGGATTGAAGTAAAAAGTAACATAGTGTTGTTTACCATATATACAATGATCACAAAACTTGAATTCGAGATTACAATCATCAAGTCCTTCAATTAGGTTTTTAAGTCCTTTTTGGAATTTTAAGTTCCATAGAGTTTGCACTATTAGAAACTTTTTCCTCCTTTTCCCCATGAGTAGCCTTTTGTGACATTGCAGAGACACTATTGCATTGAACCGAAAGTGCATCCAACTTATACAAGGTACCAATACGAGCACCCCTAGCTAGCACCATTGAGCCTCTAGTCATTTTGTAGATATTTTCAGAGAACGCGACTTACACTCCAACATTGTTTAGCTTACTAATAGAAAGTAAATTTTGAGCCAAAACTGGTATATACATTACATCATTGATTCCCTTCACTCTTCCATCAAGGAACTAAATTCTGACTCTTCCACGACCAACTATTTTCAGAGATGAATTGCTTGCCAAATACACCCTTCCACCATTATATTTTTCATACTTAGTGAACCAATCTCTATGAGATGTCATGTGGAAAAATGTTCCAAAATCAATCAGCCAGACATCATCTGATGCCTGAGTTGCCAAGGCTATAATGAAGGCATCTACATCACTTTGAGAAGAATCATTGTCAAAAGAATTCTTCTTCTTCTTCTTTTTCTCCTCTTTGCAATCCTTTTAGATATGACCAGGTTTCCCACAATTCCAGCACTTCACCTTGGACTTCTTGCCAGGAGACTTTGATCTCCCCTCTGATTTCTATTTGGCTTTCTTGTCCTTCTTCTTTCCTTTTTCTTTTGATCTACCTCTAACAGCAAGAACCTCCTTTTCCATCTCAGAAGATTTTCTTCTCATCTCTTCTAATAACAAAGAAGAAACAACATCTTCCATCTTAAAATTGGATGTCATACTCCCAATAGCCATCACCAAGTGATCCCAAGAATTTGGAAAATAACATAACAATAGCATACAACGATCTTCATCAATCTTCACACCCACAGATGCTAACTGAGCAATCAAGATGTTGAAAGCATTCAAATGATCGGCAACAGATGATCCTTCCTGCATTTTCAAAGAGTACAAATTATTTCTCAAGAACAACTTATTCACCAAGGACTTGCCTTGATAAATAGCTCCCAGTCTTTTCCACAAAGAAGATGCACTCTTTTCTTCATAAACATTCAGAAGAATAGAGTCTGCTAAACAGAGCCTTATCAACCCTTCTATTTTTTGATCTGCAAGGTCCCAATCCTCTTGCTTCATTCCTATAGGCTTTGTTCTAGACACATCAAGCCAAAGATCACGGTCAACCAACAAATCTTCCATTTTAAGTTTCCAAATCTCAAAATTGTTGTCATTGAATTTCTCAATTTCAATCTTTCCTCACATGCTTCCCATCTTAATCTATAATTTGAGATACCAGACTTCTATAAGACTCCCATTGAACAAAATTGACACAAGAAACCTAATGTACCCACAAGGATAAAACAACTGGCCAAGCTCTAATAGCACTTGTAACGAAAGCTTAGGTTCGAAACAAACTCTTCTAATGTCAAAACCTCAAGGAAGAATGCAGATATGACTTTTAAATTTTGCAATTACAGTTCAATAAGGTACACATGAAAAGAATTAACAAAAAAGAAAAATGAACACATACACAATTGGACACTAGATTTACGTGGGAAAACCCTTACGGGAGAAAAACCCACCACACCAAGAAAATCCTCTTTGTATTATAGTAAAGAAAATTACATACAGAGTATAGACTTCACTTTCTAATGTCAATTTTATAGCAACAAGATTCACTGATCAATCTTGTATAGAACATTAAACTTACAATGCTCTTAGACACATATAATGAATCCACTCAAATCAATCTATGTTCAGTATCAAACAACTCTACACTATCGAACTATTCATCATCAACAACCATTACCAAGCATAATTGTTTTCCTCACAAACTATTCATATCCCTCATAGGAATGGTCGCAACTGTTCAACTACCAATGGTTCACATTCTGCTTCTCTCATTGGCTCATAACGCACCACATAAGACAAATTTTTGATCAAAGTGTTCAACTGTATCGCATGTTGGTGAGACACTAGACCGTGTCTTCTTGATGCCAAAATGCCCAAACACATAGCTATTACCAAGACCAAAGGTATCGGTAACACTCTAACAAGTCAGACTGATAACATATCAAGTCTCCTCGATATCACAGGAAAACCAACTGTCTATTTGCAAGAGTCACCACCATCGGCTAGAGTCATATCGAATGAACCATCCTATCAGCAAGAGAAACATCCATTGGAAATATCCCACATTGACATAGAATATTAGTAGTAATTATTTTATAAACAAAAACCCGAAGACTTTAGGTATCCACAAGTTAGTCCTTTTATTACCAACTTACTCGTACACCGCATTTGACCATCAAATCGAACTATTGATCATTCCCTGTGGTCTCCACCATGACACGTGTTCACTGCTTGTGCATTTCTAGAGAATCAAGCTAGGAATATATAATATTCTCAACAAGTCTCCTAGAATTCCAAGTGATCCCCACATCTTTCAGCTTGTCGCTCAAATAGAGAAAACACAAACTTACAACTTCCATGACAAGGTTAGGAAAAATCCCAAACTCTGCGACATTGAAGGAGATCACCCAGTTAGGAAGTTAAGGAACTCTTGAATTGTGTGACAAGGTTCCAAGGCATAAATCACTAATGCCATGACAAGGAACGAACTCGATCAGTTGGAAAATTATGGAACTTCCAAACTCTGTGATAAGTTTCCAAAGCAACTCTAGTGATCGGTCGATAATGAGGACTTAGATAGAAATACAAGCCAGCAAGTTGAGGCACAATTTCCAACACATCTCAAGTCAAGTAGGTTAGGGTTTAGCATTTTGAGTCTTCACAAGGAAGCATCTTCAATAAAATCATCAAGGCATTCAAGAGAAAAATTCTTCATCCACTGTTGCAGCAATTCAAGATCCTTCATCATGGCAAGTTTCTAATTGCATTGTTTCATATTTTATGTTTCATTATCTTATTTCATCATTTTGGTTTAATTATCTAAATGGGTTTTGACCAAGGAAAACCCCCAGTCCCTAATAATCAACATTTTCTCTCTTCTATTGTGTGTTTATAGATTTAGGTACTTTGAAGACTTGGAAATCATTGAAGATTAGGTTGCAAAATTGAAATAATCTCCACTTTTGCAAGGTCAAAACCTACACAAAAAGTCACCAACAGTGCTAAAAATCAAGGTTTTAGAATTGGACACCTGGAAGTGTAGATTGAGTAGATTGAAAGCTTCAAATTCCATTCTTGAGTTTTCAGAAAAACTACAATGCATTAGAAATATATGCCTAAATCATCATATGCTATAACCTTTATTGGAGCCAAATTGGTGTGACATGCTTTGGGTCTAGCCAACTAGAAGCTTTGGATCTTGTGGTTCGTATAGATCACTAAGACAATGTTTAAGTCATGTCGAAGGAGCTTATCACTGTGACCTGGGATAGTCATTGTAACCCTATGCCAACTAGAGATCTCTGGCCGACAGGCCATTCATATCGTATATTGGGAAGACCCTTGGCCAAAAGACTTTCTTCGGTGTGAAGTCCCAGCAATAGCCAAAGTCTTGCCGACAGGATGTTTCACATGGAGTCATTAGAGTAACATATGGTGGCTTGATAAGAAGTCTTACCGATATGGATGTCTCACCGACAACATTTAGTTTGAAGTCATCGGGGAAAATCTCGCCAAAAGGCTTGTTTCAATATGATGTCACATCGAATATCAGAAGTCTCATTGAGGGTGTTACACTTGTAGTCTTCATTGTAACATGGAGGTTTTTCTAAGAACTCCTAGTGACAGTGATATATCTCACCGATGGTATCCATTTGGGGTCTTGGGGTAACATGGAAGCCTCAGTAAGAAGTCTTTCTGAAGTTTGATTCTCTTGCTAATAGTGGAACATTTCAGTGTAACTTGGAGGCATCGATATGACCTCTAGGTGAAAGTGGTAGGCCTTACCAACCATTTGGGAAATTCATAATAACATGAAGTATTCACTGTGAAGTCCTGGTGAAAGCGATAAGTCTCACCGATAGGTGGATGCTTCAGAACAACATGAAGACTCAGTGGGAGGTCTTAGCGAGAGTGAAATGTTTTGCTGATAGTATGACTCTTTGGTGTGACTTAGGATATTGATATGTCTCACTGAAGACCAATAGTCTTGCGGAAAGTAAAATTGAAGTCGATGCAACTTGTGAGCTCAGTAAAACATCTTGGTGATAAGGATGACTCTTGACAACATTGATGGTGAAGCCTTTGGGCATCGGGGAGACACTACTTGTGTCTCATCGACATGCCAACACAGGTTGATCGCTTTGACTGAGAGAAGACCATCTTGCATGGTGAATCAATGGCTAATCAAAGGAGCCGAATGGGAACCATTAGAAGATAGTTCGTTGTGGCAGTTCTGAGAGGAAGCTCAATAGACAGGAACACCATGAATATAATGTGTAATAGCAAATGATGTCTAGTTTGATGGATTGACAGATTGTTGTGTGATTGTATGATCAGTGGATGAATTCTATTCTATGAAGATTGTAACGTGAATGCTCTATAACAAGATTGATCATTGTGAAAGCTATTGTAAAATGACATCAGAAAGATAAGTTAGAATTATGTATGTAATATCTGTTACTGTAATACAAAGTGACTTCTCTTGGTGTGGTGGGTTTTTCTCCCATAAGGGTTTTCCCATGTAAATCTGGTGTTCATATGTCTGTGTATATTTCTCTATTTCTGTTATCTATTTCAAGTGCATCTTAATTGGACTATAGTTGTAAAATTTAAAAGAGTCTTTGCATTCTTCCCTAAGGTTTTGACATTAGGAGAGTTGATTCTACACCTTAGCTTTCCTTACAAGTGGTATCAAAGCTTGGCCAGTTGTGTTATCCTTGTGGCTATGTTGGGTTTTTTGTGTCAATTCTATTCAATGGGAGTCTTGTAGAAGTTGGTTAATTCTAATTACAGATTGAGATTGGTAGCACGTTTGGAAGGATTGAAATAGATAAATTCAATGGCAGAAATTTTGAGTTGTGGAAGCTCAAAATGGAGGATCTTCTAGTTGATCGTGATCTATGGATTGATATGTCTGGAACGAAACCTATAGGCATGAAACAAGAAGATTGGGACCTTGTAGATAGAAAGTCTAAGGGGATGATAAGGCTTTGTTTGGAAGATTCCATTCTTTTGAATGTGCATGAAGAGAATATTGCATCTTTCTTGTGGAAGAGACTGGCATTTATTTATCAGGGGAAGTCCTTGGTGAATAAATTGTTCTTAAGGAAGAAGTTGTATAGTTTGAGAATGTAGGAAGGAGGGTCTATAGCTAATCATTTGAATACATTCAACATGTTAATT
>VDFB02000003.1:578634287-578705312 GCA_007258455.2 Sequoia sempervirens
CTCACGCCCCATATGAGGAAACAATAAATGGCACTCTGATTTGTTTTATTGTTATTTTTATTTTTCTTCAGGAGACAAATAATGTCTCTTCCCTATCGACGGTTGAAGACTTTAATCTAATGTGATGCACTTAGATAGAGTAGGATATCGCTTGAACAATTGGTGTGACATTGCTATTAATCACCCCAACTACATTATTAATTTCACCAGTTCTAGCACAATGATCTGCACATTTAGCCAAAAGTCTAGAGGATTAGATGAAACAAGGAGGTGACCGGAATGTGATAGATATTACTTCGATTAGCAGGGAATTAGTTTATGCCAGACTAGGAGGAAAGACTAAAGCAGTATTATTTCATTTTGAGATCTCCCACGAATTTTATCCTAACAATCACCACCCAAGTCATGTCTGCTCAAAAAATGGAACGTATATTTTACCTTTTTGCACATCCTTCTTCTGAAAATTTTAGTAACTGGTGCAGCTTCAAGAGCCATTGATATGGCTTAAAGCATTTAGAAGTTGGCATATAGTTTGTTTTGAGGAGAATCAGGAAGCGACTTTTAACCTTCCCCAAGGACCACTGTTGCATTTATTGGTGCGGGTTCTCTTTACCATGTGTCAAAGCTCCCATCATCTTGGCTGGAAGCGCATGGGCCATTCCCTAGCGAAATGAGGCAACCCTTCGGTTCAAGCTTCTATTGATACTGAAGAAGGGGTTTAGATTAGTATGAGCCGAATAGCTAATACCATTGTGTAGCTGTTGAGATGCATCATCTCCCTGGCTCCCTGCTCTCACGTGGGAAGCTATATACACTGAATGGGAGTAGCTAGGGGTAGGCAATGCACAAGAGTTTCAAATATAAATAAAAACGTATTAAAGCAACAGAGGGTAATGCATCTCCCCATGAGCTCACGACCCTCTTGCTGGGGTTGCGCCTTCAGCAGGGACGTGCTCTCTCTCTTTTTGCTGTTGTGAGTACAATATTATTCTCATTTTCCTAATATTTGATGTATTTAGAATTCTATTTCTTGCAATCCATTTTCAAATGGAATGGCCAAAATTTATCATCCTTCTAATCATCTGTATATATATTTGTTTTAAGCCTTATGAGCAGATTTATACTTCGGTGTTTTATGACTACTATCCAATGCCATTATGAAACAACAATATAGTAAGTGACTTGTTATGACATTATTTCATCATTATTTTCCTTTCAAAATATTCGTTATACCATTTGTGGAGAAATACAAATGATTCAACACTGCTACTTTCAAATAATACACAAGGATACTTCTTTCTTCCAGATACTTTCATGACAAACTCAAGAGTCTCTCCTTTTCATTTCCGCAAGATATTGATCCCTTAACCATCCATTCCATAATACAATGGAATATATATATATATATATATATATATATATATATATATATATATATATATATATATATATATATATTGAAATGTCCTACGTGGCATGATAATGCATCTAACCTCCTATATTATATTTCATCATTTAAGCATAATAGAAAACTCATATTTCAACCTGCACTATTATAAATAATGCTGAGAACGACTGACTCTTTTCTTTTCTTTTTTCTTTTTTTACATACAAATAAAATTAGCCTTCTCTTTAAATTCTTCCATTTTTAAAAATAAATGGCAAAATAAAACATTGAATATTACCATTGTAATGAGAACCCCTAAGCTACCTACTAAAGAAATGAGTCTTTCTCTATTCCCATCTCTTTCATGTTACAACAAAACACTAGCCTTCCATTTTACAAATGAGTTAAGAGAAAATACAATGAAGGACACACACAACTGATTAAGGCTTTCTCTCCACCCTACCATAATGACATCATGGAGCCTCGTGGGCTCTAGCCATACCCCCGAGCAAGGAATTATTTTAACTGCATGATGATACATGGAGTATTTTTTTCATTCTTACAAGGAATAAAACTAACATAGCACAAATTTCATACATATGGTTTCTTTACTTTCTATTTTCAACCATGATTCATACCCTATCACCTTCTTACAACCAATAACAAGGGAAATGGGAATAGAAAAACTTATCTCTTTACTTTAGGTGAAGGGATTGGTGAAGGGATTGAACTCTCTTTTATTCCATATTTCCTCTCCAAGTCAAGCCATCATGATCACTTTCCTCCCAAAGAGATGGACTCCTCTCCTCTTCTCATTCTTTCTACCATCTTCACTAAAGTTCTCCAAGAGGAGAAGTGGGTAACACCCTACTCATCCTCCCTCTCCAACTATATAGGAGTTTCAACTTGCAACTTTTTGGATGGGGAGGTGTGGAGTGTACCTCCCTTCTTCAATGAGTCTTTTCTCATTAAAGAGGCAACATGCACTTGGACAACCCCAAATATTTTCACCTCCCATCCTCTCCTCAAAATTCGCCACTCTTCATTATGGTGACTTTTCAAGAGTCAAATCATGTCCTTGGGACCCTATTGCATGCCCACTTGACCCCTACCACTAAGGTATAGACCCTAGGGGGTTTATTTTTGCATCCCAACCAAGCAAATTGACCAACAACCCTCTTTAAAGACCCACTTAAAGATCCATCCGAGTTTCACACTTGGGTAAGGGTTCCCAACCCCTAACCCATATAATTAAATATTCTCACAAACCAAAATAAATTATACCTTTAATATCAACCTTCACCTCTTAACCTATCAACATATTAAATTTATATCCTCAAGAAGATGTCTTTTGATTTTCTCTTGATGGTCCTCCCTTCCCATGCTAACACTGTTGCCTTCCTGCACATTACCGACATGATCATAAGTAACATTGTATATCACATTAATCTATTAGCTGAATATTCTAAACTTTAACCATATAATAATCCATTTAAATCTCAATTTGTATTCCATAGTATACTAGTGTATTACACCTACATGGTAGTGACAATAGAACATAATGTCAAAATGAAATTACAAGGATTTTGCCAAAATATCACCTTATTTATCATCCACAATATATCTAATCATCAATTTAAGAAAATCATATCACAAATTAGGTTTAACATTAATCACGTGTGAAACGGGGTCTTACAAGGGGACCAACCATATTCAAGGCCCCAAGTCATGGAGGGCCAAGAGCGGATGGCTTCCCTAACTTACCTCAACTTAAAGTGGGTGTTTCAAATGAGGGATGAGAATGATGAGGACTATAAATCGCTACAACCTCTCTCCAAACTTGAGTTTCAAAATGAGGCTATGCAATTTGGTTTCTAGGTTCAACATTGTATGTTGGGTGGCTCTCTACTCGAGGATGGAAGTGCAGTTCTAAGGCGAAAAAATGGTGCACTGGAGTCTCTCAGGTGCACTGGCATCCGTACAACCAAAGGACTAGAAAGATAGTGATAACCACCAGAAAGAAAGCTGACAACCTAGCTAGTTACTTCCAATGAGTCAAAAAAAAATTATGAAGTAGGATAAATATGCAAAAATGTGATAAAGCAAGTATATGAGAGATAAGGTGACAAGAATGATCTCACAAAGGTATTTGTTCACCAACTAGCTCTACAAAGCACACACACCTACATATAGAGAGAGGAAAGTTGTTGGGTGGTTGTAAAGGGGTTTTCCTTAGTTAGACCCCCATTTTGATGTTTTCACCTCCACAGACAACCAAGATTGCAACAATAGAGAAATATGTGATAAAGAAAGGAAGGAAAGCAAAGAGCACAATAATACTATTGGTGTTTTTCCTAGTACACCTAAGGAATCTCTAAAGAGTTTCCATCTCCTATGTTCAAGACCCTTAAAATGAATGGACAACTAATAGGATTCAATCCAAGACTGAAATCTTCTGCACTTCAGGCTCTGTGGAACCTACGAGGGTGTTCCTTTTGACATTTCATTAGACTATCTCAATAAATGACATAACAAATCACAGATGGGTTCCTATGAGAGGTAAATAACGTAATTCACTCAAAGGTTGGCTAATCTTCAAGAAAATGACCATCAATTTACCAGGAACAATGAAAATATCTTACACACATACCTCCTAATAAGTGAATTTTAAGAAGGTGCATTCTAGCCCTGAATCTATGGTCCAATATATTATTATTGCTGAAATTGCAAGTACAAATAGACTAGTGTCTTCATCAATTGGGAAATGGAGTAGTGCATCTTACAACCTGTCATGTAGAAATTATTTAAATTTGATAATTGTGGACTATTTCCATGAGGACTTGCATTATGAAAAATCTCTGCACATAATACATCACTTCTTACCAAGTTCTCAGTAAATCGTTACAAGTTCATGGCCTCATTTAAACATTTTAGTTGATTCATTGAACCAAAGAAAAAATGAAGGCATGCATTCAAATGAAAAATTTGAAGATGAAAAAATACACTTGATATTGTATTCAAAACTTGCAAAATGGTTTACAGAGAAGAGTAGATGAATTATTTATTGAATTTGTTTTGATATTAGTAATTTCTACAAAACTACTTAATATTTTCATATGTTGAATTCATAACCAGGAAAATTCCACTATCCTAGTTCCTGGTATTCTTCTATTCTCTACCCTTTACGTAGAATGGGCCTAAGAGACTCAAAATGTTAGAACCCCTGCAAATGAGTCTTGAATTCCCTTTTATAGACTACTGGAGCAAGCAAGCTTCTGACTCAAAATGCAACTACAATACAAAATTGAATTTCACATCAAATTTCAAATGCATTTCAAAATTCCCCATATGCTAATTACATTTAACTGGGGAAACCACCATTGCAATAGTTGTCGTGAGGGGAAATAGATCACTGCAAAAGAATTTCTCAACTACCTTGTAAGCATCAAATTTGACATTCATACTACCATGAGGGCACACAGTCAACATCCAACACCTGAAAAAGCAACCACACACGCAAAGAGAAAGAAATTTCCATATAAATTATCAATCAACACAAAAATTTCATTTCACACACCACCTTTTTAATAACAAGAAGGCCCTCCACTAGTAGCACACTATTCATGATGCACATGCCCACTTCGCATCGTAGCGAGGGTTGGAGGTGAAACTTTGACCCCTTATGATGAGGGGCTCTAAGATACTTTTATATAAGTCATTTTATGTCTAAAATACTTGTTATTTTTGTTAATTAACATGACTGACAGTAGACTATAGACTAATATATTTACTCACTTTGCTTTATGTTTGTCTAATTTGGTAGATATAATTGAGGTAATGCTTTATGTTGAATGTGTTGCTTTTGTTATGATATTGATGAGTTAAATATGTAGTTTTAATCTTTTACTGTCATAATGGGTATCCTTTTCTTAAGGGTTTTATTTAGGGTATTTAAAATACCAATGATGAAGTTAAACTCCTTGTTTAATAAAATGAAGACAATCACACCATTGATCAACCCAGTTAGATTGAATCACTCAAGTACAAATCAACTTCTTTTTAGTTGGTTTAGGAACTTCTAGTCCCAATGCTAATTTGGCATATTTCTCTATGTCTATTCTCATTCGTATTTTAGTTCTGCTTTAGTTTCATTTAAATCTTTATTTTAGATGCCTTGAATCTTGATAGTTAATGCCATGTTGTGAATTCAAATAATGATATAGTTATAAATATCCATTTTTAAGATTTAGAAAGGAGTTAAATAGTTTTCATCTAGAAATCTTGTAATGGTTACAATACTTTGTTCTACATCCCTATTTGATCAATTTTAATGAATATAAGAGGTTATCTCGAATTACTATGTTAAGAGATCTTACTAGATGAAGAGTAGGGCTTGCTTCACAAAAGGAATTGATCTTGTTTGGTATTTTTTGAGTTCATGTTATTTTTGTTCATTAATATTCAATCTAAAATGTTAGATGTTAAATCTAGAATGTTAAGTTAGTTTGAATTACTTTCAACAATTATGTTTGAATTGCTCTTAAGTTTAGTTTATCATGGTTAGAATGGTTTGTTAGATTCATTGTAAGGTTTATTATGTTAATAAAATTTAGATGTTGTTTGTAGGAATTAAGTTTGATAATTATTTGATAAGTTTAATTAAAGCAATGATGGGAACTTATGGAATGATGAAACTAAAATTTTTCTGGAATATGTTCATGGAAATTAGTATTTATGTTTACTAAATTAATCATTTTTCCCTTGTACTTCATTTATGTTCTTTAAAATAACATTTATTTTCTAGCAAATCTTAAGATAGATTGTTTTTAAAGTAAATTAGAATTAAATTTTTATTTTGAATTCTAGATTAAGAATTAAGATAAGTGTTAGTCTTTTCCATGAATTGGTCTTAATCAAGTCAAGGGAAGTCAGAAATAAGTTGATAGAACTTTAAATTAGGAAATAAGATAGAATTAATCCTTAGGAATTAGTTGCTAAAGTTTAGCTCCTGAGAGCTCCTAAAAGCTCCTTATCATATATAGCTCTGAGACACACCCAATTCAATAATTAATTTACTAAATGATGCAAGTTGTGACATCAACAACCTTGCCCATCACCTTCCTCATCTCTATCTCATTTCAACACAACCCCATCATGCCGACTCAGAGTCTCGACCGCTAAAGGAGGATTGGAAAATACCTTAGATCCAAGGGATGGAGCTCGAACCAAGGTCTTGAGATACTAATGGTATTTGGAATCTGTCTCCATTTCAATTTTTGATGATCTTTCCATGATGTTAATGGGAGGATTTTTTTTCCCAAAAGAGCCATGACCATATCGAAATTTCCACTAAATTTTGGTGGAGGGCCCAATAGATTCTTCTCCTTTTTCTCCTACTGCCTTTGAGCTTGCGTCCTAGTCTTTTAGATGATAGTTGCATTTGGTAGCAATAGGTATAGAAACTTTGCTTCGGGTATCCTCATGGACACATTTTCTTCACTCTGGGTCTTCATCAAGGGACCTCTATGAATTGAGTTGAGAATACTTCCACACTGGAATAGATGAAGCACCAAACTTGCTTATCCTTCCACTAGAAAATCTACACTCATAACCTTGGCTCTCTCCACAAAATCAAAGACTTTACAACTAATTATGATTGCGGAAATAACAACTTTCAACTTCTATTTATTGAACAATGTGATGATAACAATCATCAATGCTCAATGAAGAACACACACAAAAATTGGGTAATTCATTGGCATGCATATTGTCACCATTTAATTACCCACTGCATGGAAATATGCATATCATACTTCATCATTACTAAAAATTAAGTCTCCACATGCATGAAGATCAATTCGATCACCCATGTATAGAGTAGATCATTGATGCCCACTGGTTGTAGAATGAAACATTTATTGCATGTTAGTTTTTCAACTTTGAATGTTGGCCATTGACCTCACAATGAGATGGAAGATCAAATGACTCACTTTGGGCTAACTGGATTTGAAATCATTTAGTGCTTTGTTGATTTGTCTCTGGCCAATGGCATTGATCCACCCTAGATGGCAACTCCTCCATTAGCAAGCTTCATTTGTATCATGAAATTGGTGGATCTGTTGGTCTCAGGGAATACTGAGAGGGAGGGTGAATCAGTGTTCAAAAAATCTAAACTTTAAATCTAGACCTTAAACCATTTACAACACATAATCAAAAATAAAGATGCAAGCACATGAACAAGATAATCAAAGCACCATAACACCAATATTTTTATGTGGAAACCCTATTAGGGGAAAAACCATGATGGAGATTAATCCACAATTATATTTTGTTAAAAGTATAAATAAAAGGGAATGCACATGCATTCAGGCACACTGCCTAGAGTTCACTGCTCAAAATATGGAAGGCTCACTACCTTACAAAATGTTTGCATTACAACAAAATGTTGAATTGCGAAAATAACATCTCCAAATGCTTGGATTCAGTTCTAGTGAAGCTTAATAGATGCTCTTCAACCCTTCTTACTAATTTTGTATTTCTGCTCTACTCTACTTTGTTCTTCTATATTTTTCTTCCCTACTGAAACTGTACAAATATCACTGAATCAACCTTCTAATACTCACACACACATATTTTCTACTGTTCACACACATTCACACACTTTCACACTTTCTTGCATTTACAAAATGAATTACCGATCTCATATATATATATATATATATATATATATGAACAAAGATTCATTGCTTCAAGTTGGATTTAACAAAACATGAAATATCCTTCAATGGTTAGCTCAAATTAAATTTAATGTGCACCCATCAAACTCAACTAAGACATAGCTAGGTGTTTCCTTTCCCTTTGTGGTATATTGTCCTTGATGACAAAATTGATTGGTGATTGGAACAATGATACTTCATGCTCTTTGTGTTCAGTTTGGCATATTCAATATTTTGTGGATCATGCTTTGGGTTGATGCATTTGGGAGCATTTTTTTATCATTTATTGTGGTATTGATCATGTTGAGCTCCATGTGAAAATAAAAGCTAATTTGTCTATTCATTTGGCATTAGTTTTTAGGTGATATCATGGAAAATTTGATTTCATTTTTGACAATTTGGCACTTCTTTATTGTACAATAGGTATATTATTTCAATTGCTCATTATCAGATTGATCATGGAATCATTGACAAGATTCATAATGTCTTCATGTCATTCTATTGGTGATCTTCATGGTTGTCTCATAATTCTTTGGTATCCAAGGTTATCATGTATTATTTGGTACATGGCATTTTTGGTTGGAATTTTATTAATGCTCTTCTTGACACTTGAGTTTGACATTTCATTTGGAATCATTGGTATAAATATATATATACACTTTTCAATTGGTTTTCTTCATTTCTTATCTTCATGGCAAGATTAGTTTGGTGCATATGTTAACATGCTATACATATAGCTTCACAAGGGTTATTGCATTATACATGAGGTGGAGATGTTTATATTGATACACAGTCAGATTTGTATTCTTGAGTTGGCTACTATAGATAGCTTCATAAGCAATGGTATTTCTTGGACTTTTCATATCATTTCTTACAAAGTGTATTTCAACATATACTTGGGCCTTCACATTTTACATGGATTCACAATTCATATTTACTTATATCTTGGCATATGGTTTATTTGTGATATAAGTTTTTGGTAAATTCCTTGGTCGACATTAAGACTTTTCTATTTGTTTTTAAAGTGCATTGTTTTAGCACATAAGGCTGACAACATTCACTATGGTTTTTTATCACTTATAAAGTGATTGGAAAGCTAGCATTTCCTTTGGCTTTTTGATTGAAGTTCAATAATATTTCAGGCTTATACATTGCACAAGAGTTAAATACACATTATTTTAAGACTTGGGTTGTCGACATATGTATTACACTTGATTTTCTTACATGGTAGCGATAGTATTATTGTTTCAATGAGCATGTTGATTGTGTTGACTTCGACAACACGTGTGGATTATAATTTGGCACTCATTTTATGCATGATTATGTCGATTACATGGATTCCAAAATGATTCTAATATGATGCCTGGATTTCAAATTTCATTCTTTTTGTTTTGGAGTTTCAATGAAGGAAGAAATAGGGTAAACAAAAGATTGAACCCTAGTGCCACCATGTTGAAATTATAGTTGTAGTTTGAGCAAGTTTGCTATGGTATTCTGACCTAGTTTTCAGTTATGTTGGTCTTTGATAGATGGAATGATAGTTGGTGTTTTTTGCTTGAGCTGGAAGCAGAAGTTTGGGTAGTTTTTCATGAAGATCTTTAGGGATTTTGTTTGCAGGCTATATCCACCATGAAAGAGGTAATATTTATACATTATTTTGATCTTTCAAAGGTAAATATGGTAAATGAGAAGTAAAAGAGGAAAATAAAACTTTTTTTCAGTTTCAAACAAATTTCTTAACTAATCTTAAACTACTTTGAACCCGAGTGTAAACTCAAGGGACTAATCTTACAGTGGCATTTCATCTTTATATCATTGATTTTTCTATGGTTATTCTTACAAAACCCTTGATGGGTATCATGATCAAATATTATTGTTCTTACCAGTTTATAAACCCTGGTTATTGAATATGGGTTTTCTTGAAAAAGATGAACAACCGATTTACAAACATTGTATATATATGTATCTTTGCAAAATCACTTCAGAGTGTGATGAGATGAAATATTTTGGACATAGTATTGTTTATTGTGATATCATTCTATAAAGAGGAAAATTGGGCTCATATTGTTTTCATCTTTGGTTATATTACAAAGATTATTTTGAATTGGGCATTATTGCAAAATCATTTTGTATCCTACTGTAATTTTATAACTGCAAAGAGTTATTGCAATTATAATGTTTTGATGGGTTGAAATACCTTGAACGTTTGATGAAGTTGGTACTTCAAAAATATTATGGGAGTTAGTGATCCACATTGTTATAGAGTTGGTTCTCTTTGATTAATAAAAGGAAATTTTAGCGAGCGGTTTTTTATATCCCATGAGAGTTTTTCCACTCAAGAAATTTTGTGTTATGTGATGTTATTTGTCTCTCATTCTATTTCATGTTAATGTGCTCACTCAATGAAAGCTCTGATATTTTTAGTGTATTCAAAATATTCATATTTCAAAATTTTGTCATGCAAAGTTAAAATTGTTGAAATATGTTTTTAAAAAGCCTTTCATAAAGCAAATTAAATCTGCATTGGGAAAAGTTGTTCTATTTAAAAGCATAAACAAGATTGTTCTCAAAATTAATTGAACAATATCATATGATGCTTTTAATATGAGTTAGTCAAGTTTCAAGTCAATCTGATCTAAAGTGTTAATGTTCACTTGCATAAACAAACCTACCACTTTCCATTAAAATTAGTAAAAATTTTCATTGAGTTTTTAAAGCCAGAAGTTAAAATTATTTCACTCTAATTCACCCCCCTCTCAGAGTGAATCCACTTCCAACAAGTGGTATCAGAGCATAGGGTCCTACATTACGTTTCATACCTAGGATTGATTCTGGTATTGGAAGTTTCTTTAGTTTAAGGTCTTTGAGTGTTGTAGTGTTGTATCTATGATGGCTAAAGGGGGAAGGAATAATGGAAAGAGAAACTCATAGCAAAACATTAACAATCAGGTTGTTTCTGAACCTAGTATAAGAAGTAATAAAGAAATCATCATTGACAACAACTCATAAATGATACAACATACTATGCATAGAATACCTCAATTGGATGGTATAAATTTTAATTTGTGGTAGTGTCAGATGGAAACTTATTTGTGCTCCTTAGGGTTTGATGTGTGTACAAAAGTAGAGAGAGTTTTCACTGTTTCTATAACATCTCCCTCCACCCTTGAGGAAAATATAGTTCTTGAATCAAATGCTAAGGCTCTAGATGCTATTTTCAATAGTCTACCAAATAACACTATTGCGAAAGTTATCCACTGCAAAGATGCAAAGGAAGTATGGTAAAAATTGATTGAAATATATCAGGATGGTGAGTTGCAAGAAGAGATGTCTTTGAAAACTCAAGAAAGTTGTGTTTCATCTATAATTGGTGGTTGTGAAAATCATCATAGTTCCAAAGAACATATATTTGAGTTTACATCTCTAGAGATGTCAGATGAAATTTCAAGTAGCTAAGAAACTAAAGAAGTAGATCTATTTTTGTATGAAGTAAATTTTGAACAAGAATTAGATGAGCAAGAAAATGAGCTTGATTTGGAAGGTGAACTTTAGATACAATTAAACAACTTAGAAAAGAGAGCTTGATTTTAAAGAAGCAACTTCAACAAGAAGAGGATATCAAAGGTAAGGTATGCTCAGATCTTATAGAAGAAAAAATCCAAGTTGAAGAAGCTAGAAAGATTGAGGAGTGTTCAAAGATCAACTTCAAGAAAAAGAACAGTGCATAGAAAATCTTGAGTTTCAAGTAGTTTTACTACGGAACATTGGTAAAGAGTCAAAGCAAATAAGTCATGAAAAAATCAATAAGAGTGGATCCATGTCATTGGATAAACTTATTGAAACACAAAAGGCTCCAAGTGACAAAACTAGTCTAGGCTTAGAGGAAGGACAATGTTCTAAGACACTTAGTACAAAAGAATGATTTAAAATTTCATGTTGTTGATTCTGAAAATGCAGGAAACAAAAGAGGAAGGAACAGAACACACAATTTGTTAGGATCTCACTTTACCTGGTAGGGTAAGTTGATAAAGTATTATTATTCTTTTTAAGGTTATTTTTATTCATGTTTTGAGTATGGTCATAGAGCATCTGAATGTTTTGCTAAAGTAAAGAAAAGTGATAAGAAAAGGAACGATGATAATATTGCATGCTTTGAATATAATAAATCAGGTCATATTACAAGAAATTGTAATAAGAATGACACAAGACATTAAAAGTTTGTTGTTGTATATTATCGATGTAATGGCTTTGGGCATTAAGAAATTTTTTGCAAGAGTCAATGAGAGAAAACATCTGGAAGAAACAAAGAGTTTGTAAGGGTCTAGAGAAAGAAGCAAAAGCAAGACAATAGGCTTGTGCTTGATGCACAAGAGACACTGTTGAATGCATAATTAGACCAAGAGGTCAAAGGGGATCAATAAATGTATCATATTTCGAATCCCTAGAAATGATAATACCTTTGAGATTCAAGGTATAGAGTATCTACAAAGTGTCACAGGACAATGGCATTATCTAATGCATAAGCTTGATATGTGAGTTGGGTGCCTAGGTAGACTAAATACTTGTTTTTGCTTTGTTATAACAAGAAACATGGTAGTATAGAGATTGAATAATTCTATGTAAAGTTTAAACAATGTTGATAGTAAGGCAAATCTATTTGATACACTCATATGTCTATAACAAGCGTTGACAATGTAGACAAGACAATGCTAAAATGTGTGACTCTATTGTGTTAAAATCAGTGGCATCCATCAAAGTATAACAAAAGAAAGGTTTTTGTAAAAATGTTGTAAATTTTCAAATACCCTAGTTGACATGAAACAAATATATGGTTCAATGGTCTATTGAACTTTTTTGCACAATGAATATGTAGAAGATGATCAAATAGACTCAAGATAGTGAAAATGAAAGAAAACATCTATGTAGTGTTTAGAGAACTTTATAATGTTGTAGTGATAGAGCAGATTTGGCATCTCTATCACACATACTTGACAAAGTTTTAACAGCCTTAATAATGTACTTTCAAGGTACTTTCATGGTCAAAGGATAGTATATTATCAATACAAGATAATATTTTTCTAACTTCTATTGGCTTTGTTTGATTCCACTCCTTTGTTGCACAAGTTTTTCTTTCCTATCATGAATCATAAGGTGAAGATTATTGTTGCAATTTCATGGTAACACAATTCTACCATGTTGCATTCTTACTCTGGAAAGTTCCTCTTTAGGAATTTCATATGTAAAGAGTTAGGGGGAGCTTCATGGTGAATTGATAAGATTGCTTGGTTAGCAGTAGTAGAGTGGATGAGCTTTTCATGCTTATATTTGTGTTGCAATTTGGCATTAATGATTTTTTCACTGTATTGATAAATTGAGAGTAGCCTTGGTTGTGTTGGACAATATTTTTGGATCATGACCATAGTATTGTGTAAAATATGCTTTCAATTTTTTTATGTTAAAATGAACAATGCCCATTCATATTCTTGGGCAATGCGGAGTAAATTCAACTGGCTTGAAAGTCTTATTTGCTTATGTGCTTAGTGCTATTTCAGTATGACGTGAGCTATTTGGTGATCAATGAATTACCATATCATGTCATTATTTATCTAAAAGGGGAAGTAAAAGCATCAAAGGACAGAATAGTTTTTAACAAGTCTCTTCATACATTTGAGTTCTTGTAGAACATCTGGTTACTAATCAATTAGTTATATTTATGATGTGCAGTTTGAATTTTTTTAGGACTAATTATTTTGATAGAAGACATGATCTATTCCAATTGGCTTGCCTACATCTTTGAATCTAAATAAGTCTTTAAAAAACTCAGATCTAGTTTGGGAGTTGTCTCTCAATTGTTAATTGCTCAAATAGAACATTGATTTAGGGGGAGATTTTTAGCTCTCCTAGCAATTTCTTTGTGATTTATTTGCTACTTCATTACTATATTTGTAGCTGGTTGAGTTACTGGTTTTTGGTATTTCATTGTTTATCCTCTATCCTTGAGATAAAAAGGGGGAGAAATATTAGTATTCATTGGTTGATTTCATTGGTTGGTGATTTGTGATTTGGTTGATCAAGTTCAATTTAGATGGTTTTAGATGGTTTTTTGTTTCAAATAGTTTTTTCCATCAAGGAAAAAGGGGTAGTTTGTTGGATTTCTCTTTGTGGTATATTGTCCTTGATGACAAAACTGATTGGTGACAAAACTAATTGGTGATTGGCATAATGATACTTGGTGCTCTTTGTGTTCAGTTTGGAATATTTAGTATTTTATGGATCATGCTTTGGTTTGATACATTTGGGTGCATTTGTTTATCATATATTTTGGTACTAATCATGTTGAGCTTCATGTATAGATAAAAGTTATTTTTTCTATTCAAGTGGCATTAGTTTTCAGGTGATATCATGGAATAGTTTATTTCATTTTTTATATTTTGGCACTTCTTTATTGTACAATAGGTATATTATTTCAATTTTTCATTATCAAATTGATCATGGAATCATTGACAAGATTCATTATGTCTTCATGGAATTCTATTAATGATCTTTATGGCTGTCTCATAATTCTTTGGTATCCACGATTATGATATATTATTTGGTACATGGCATTTTGGGTTGGAATTTTATTAATGCTCCTCTTGACACTTGAGTTTCATATTTCATTTGGCATCATTGGTATATATATATACACTTTTGGGTATGTGCAGGATCATGATGGGCCAAAAAGTGGAAACATGATGGTTATGTGGCTAATGAATTTTCTTTTACCCAAAATTGATGAAACAAAAAAGGTTTTTAAAGGAGATTCTCATCCTTCCACCAATATAAATTATGCTTTACTTTGAATTTAATAAGTAATTATTATTTATTTTCTATTCTAATTATGACTAAAGTCCTGTTTGATAGGCTAATTGAAAAACATATATAGCTATGCCAATATTGGCATGGTGTGATGGTTTATTGATGGCATTTTTGTTCTTGCCACCAAGGTTCAAAGCTCTGGCCAAAAGCGTTTACCCATTGAATAAAAAAAAAATCTATAGCTTTCAAATAATATCACATTTTTTGAATTCAAAACATGTGTCACATTCTATGCTTTGCATACTATAGGATTAAAAAAAGAAAAATTTAATTTCATGAAGTTTTGACCAAGTTAAGGGGTAGACATATGAGTTTTATATTTTTTAAAAGTTGTAATAAAAATTCATAATTAATTATTTACTTGGAAAAAATTACAAAAAATATGCATCACATCAGCACATGAATCCTCTACTTGTAACTAAAATATTATAAAAAATATTATCATTTTATTGTGGTTAGGGTGGTTGAAAACACCTACTTCTTATTTTTTCCACGAAATTTAAGTACTCTGCATTGAAATTTCAAATTTTCACCAAATAGATTTTTTTATTTTAATAAACCTAGTAGTTTAAAAACTTCATTTAATTTGCTACAGATTCTATTCTTACATATTTTTGAAATAATATAGATAACTTATTCAAATTTTTACTTCAAGTTTCCTAACTTTGATTTTTCTAAAAATTTTGCCACTTAAAGGCTTGTGTTTTCTGTGATGATCTTGCACATACCCTTTTCAATTGGGTTTTGTCATTTCTTATCTTCATGGCTAGATTAGTTTGGTGCATATGTTAGCATGCTATAAATATAGCTTCACAAGGTTTATTGCATCATGCATGAGGTGGAGATGTTTATATTGATACACAGTCAAATTTGTATTCTTGAGTTGGCTACTATATATAGCTTCATAAGAAATGGTATTGCTTGGACTTTTCATATCATTTCTTACAAAGTGTATTTTAACTAATACTTGGGCCTTCACATTTTACATGGATTCACATTTCATATTTACTTATATATTGGCATATGGTTTATTTTTGATATAAGTTTTTGGTAAATGCCTTGGTCGGCATTAAGACTTTTTTTTTTTTTTAAGTGCATTGTTTTAGCACGTAAGGCCGACAACATTCACTACAATTTTTTTATCTCTTTTAAAATGATTGGCAAGTTGGAATTTCCTTTGGCTTTTTGATTGAATTTCGATCATATTTCAGGCTTATACATTGCACAGTAGTTAAATACATATTATTTGAAGACTTGGGTTGTCAGCATATGTATTACATTTGATTTGCTTACATGGCAGCAAAAATATTATTATTTCAATGAGCATGTTGATTATATTGACTTGGACAACACGCGTGAATTATAATTTGGCACTCATTTAATGCATCATTGTGTCAGTTACATGGATTCCAAAATTATTGTAATATGACATGTTTGGATTTAAAATTTCATTCTTTTTGTTTTGGAGTTTCGATGAAGGAAGAAATAGGGTAAACAAAAGATTGAACCCTAGCACCGCCATCTTGAAATTATAGTTGTAGTTTGAGCAAGTTTGTTGTGGTATTTTGACTTGGTTTTCAGTTATGTTGGTCTTTGATGGATGGAAAGATAGTTGGTGCTTTTCCCTTGAGCTAGAAGAGGAAGTTTGGGCAGTTTTTCATGAAGATCTTCAGGGATTTTGTTTGCAAGTTAAGTCCACCATGACAAAGGTAATACCTATACATTATTTTGATCTTTCAAAGGTAAATCTGGTAAATGGGAAGTAAAAGAGGAAAATAAAACTTTGTTTTAGTTTTGAAAAAAATTCTTAACTAATCTGAAACTACTTTGAACCTGAGTGTAAACTCAAGGGTTTCATCTTACAATGGCATTTCATCTTCATATCATTGTTTTTTCTGTGGTTATTCTTAAAAAACACTTGATGGGTATCATGATCAAATATTATTGTTCTTAATAGTTTATAAATCTTGGTTATTGAATATGGGTTTTGTTGACAAAGATGAATAACCATTTTACAAACATTGTATATATATATATGTATCTTTGCAAAATCACTTCAGAGTGTGACGAGATGAAATAGTTTGGATAGAGTATTGTTTATTGTGATATCATTCTATAAAGAGGAAAAGTGGGATCATATTGTTTTCATCTTTGGTTGTATTACAAAGATTATTTTGAATTGGGCATTATTGCAAAATCATTTTGTAGCCTATTGCAATTTTATAACTACAAATATTTATTGCAGTTATAAGGTTCTGATGGGTTACAATACCTTGAATATTTGATGAATTTGGTGTTCCACATTGTTATAGAGTTGGTGCTCTTTGATTAATAAAACAAAATTTTAGCGAGTGGTTTTTTATACCTTGCGAGGGTTTTTCCACTTAGAAAATTTTGTGTTATGTGATATTATTTGTCTCTCATCTTGTTTCATGTTAATGTGCTCATTCAGTAAAAGCTCTGATACTTTTAGTGTGTTCAAAAGATTCATATTTCAAAAGTATTTCATGCAAAGTTAAAATTGTTCAAATATGTTTTTAAAAAGCCTTCTGTAAAGAAAATTAATTCTGCATTGGGAAAAGTTGTAGTTCTGTTCAAAATCATAAACAAGATTGTTCACACATTAATTGAATAATATCATATGATGATTTTAATATGAGTTAGTAAAGTTTCAAGTCAATTTGATCTAAATTGTTAATGTTCACTTGAATAAAAAAACCTACCACTTTGGGTTAAAATTAGTAAAATGTTTCATTGAGTTTTTAAAGTCAAAAGTTAAAATTATTTCACTCTAATTCACGCTCCTCTCTCAGAGTGAATCCACTTCCAATACTAGAACCCAAAATAGAATAACCAACAAAAGAAACAATTAAAAAATTACTCCTTATACATCAGTGACATGCGACATTCACTAGGTTGGCCACAATGAGCAAATAAACAAAAAAACATCCTGCCAAAGCATCCAACTGGATCTCCTAACACATACATTGATCAATACGACACCACTAAACTTAACAAAAAAATAGTATAGATGCTTAAAAAGATCTCTTAGAAATCCTCAACTCAAAATGATGATCTTGTGAATCATACATATCAATATATTGACTGGATACCCTATTCTTCATACTCTCTACTAGTAAAATACTGTTCACTACATTTCTTGTCGGTATGAGTAAATTCTGATCTAAGGACCAGAGGGATGACTTAGGTTGCCATCAATGACAACATTAGAAGCCACATGCCATCAAGCAAGCCATATTCCAACAATCTCCCCCTTTGGCATTGATGGTAACACTTAGTGAAAAATGATAGTGTCAAAATTCAAAATTTCAAAACTCAAACTCCCCCTTAGAATGATAAAGCATTTTTCACTAATCTTCTCCCCCTTTGACATCAGTGACAAATATATTCTTCACTAATATCTCTACCGCTTTCAAAAATTCAAAATTTGAAGTACAATTGCTACTTAAGTTAGAAAATTAACTTGTACTTATCTTTCATAACTGGAAGAAATTTCTTCCATGCTTCTAGAGAAATCCCAATGATTAAAATCATGCTATTATTTTTTAGATGTCTTGTTAATCATGTGAATGATGGATTCCAAGATTGTAATTACTTCTTCTAGTTTTTGTCCTTTCCTCAAGACCTCAAACAACTTCTCCAACTTGCATTCAATTAGATCCTTGACTTTCCAAAAGGTGTCCACAAGAGTGTTTCTGGTAAAGTGGAATTTTGCATGCTTAAGCTATAATTCCTGAATCTTTTTCTTGACTGCTCCATCATGGTCCTGAAGCATACTGTAATCTTGACCAATTTGGACCAACTCAGCTTCAATCTACTCCAATTTTTCCTTATACCTCCCAACAACATGAGGCCACTGAAGACAATAGTTGTAAATGTTATTAGGTGAATTAATGCATTGCCTCAACTCATTCATTTTCTTTTTCAATTTGGTAAGGGATAGCCTAAACTACTCCTTTAGATGTATAATTACTTCTTCCTCTTTCCTATCTTGAGGCTCAGAGGCCATAGCCTTGCTGATACATTCAATCATTTCTTTTGGAAGCACATTATTCAAACTTTCCAATCCAATGTTATTATGTAGAAAGTAAGAACTAAATGTGTTCTCAATCAGGTCCTCCTCATATGAGGGTCCATCTAGCCATATGTCAGCAATCTTCTGCATTCCATCTTCCTCTTAAACAATCTATAGTATTTTCTTTTTTGAATAAATCACCTTCTTCATTGATTCCTTCTACTACTATTGCATCTAGTTCAACTGATTCTAGTTCATCCCTTAGAGTGTACTCATCAGATTCTTCATCTGGTATATCCACAATTATTTGTCCTTTTCCTTTTCCTTCAGATTTTGGAGACTTATGTGTTAGAGGGGTGTCATCAGTAAAATCTATAAAACTTATCTACTTCTGTTATATTTTACCAGTAGATGATCCAACTTCAATCATCTTTACCAAAAGAGGAATGTTAACTTCTCCAAACTTCCCTAGCAATTCCTTAAATAAATTTTCATATACTTGCTCATAATTTCCCAAAGCATTAGAATGTTCAAAAAAATTCTTACAAACTGGTTCATTTTCCTTCCATACAACATTATCATTCTGAGGAAAACACTTCAAAAAATACATCATGGTACATATGATCAAAGTACCAAACCTGGAGGGGTAATCTACTTATTTCGTCAATTGCACATTTTCCATCAATTGATCCTTCAACCATCCACATAGATCAAAGTCTTCATCTTCCATTATCATTTTGTGAGTGATATAAATTGTTCCTGTCAAAGTTGCGCCTTTCATGTTTCTAAAGAATTTTTTTTATGAAATCCCATGTGCAATTTACCTTGTTATTGGATCTTTGATCGTTGAAATTACTAGAGCCCTCTGATCTCCCATCACTCTAGTTAGGGTTTGACTTCCTTGTTACGAATCAACTTCCTATTTAGAATATCCCCAACATTACATAGAACGGTTAAATTTCTAATCACATCCTTTGAAATAAGATAGGGTTTATTCAAGGTTAGCATGTCCTCATTCAATCTGTTTAGGATAAACCTAACCACTTCCATGTTAATGAAATAAGGAAACTCATTACAAGTGTCCACACTTTTATGTTTCTCACCTCCAAGCCACTTCAATTCACCGACTGGCAACAAATTTCTCATACCTCTAATCTTTCCACTGATTTACTCACCCAAATTCACCATTCCTTTCATTTTCTTCATTTTTCTTTCTGTACAAAACAAGTTTTTCTACTGAGCACAAAATTCAAAATTCTAGAAGCAACTGAAATACCTGATGAATTTGTCATTGAATTTTCTTTACTAATTTTGAAATTTCACTATAGAGGCTCTCCTTGTATTCTTCTTCAATGCAAGGTGAAAAATAAGAGTTCCAAACAACCTTTTATAACTCTGTACACATAACCTTTTTTCTACATTAAATATTTTTCCCTAGGAGTTCTGGGTACTCTATTTTCTCGGAAAACAAAAGAAAAATTTGTCTATGGACCTTCTACTTCTCATGTTTCTACATAAGAAATCATTGATGCATTTGCAAACTTTTATCACATCTACTAACAATTTCCTACATTCTAGTGCCAGCTACCGACAACGGAACAAAGGATTTTTCTTCAAAGACTCCCACTAGGCCAATTACCTGAGATCAATTTCTAGAGGAATTAACAGAAGAAGATTCTAGTGCAGACTTATTCCCTTCATTAGAGTCACTCTTCCTTACCCATGTTTTCTTCATCTGATCTCTAATCTCTTCCATAGTCACTTTCCCTTTTCCTTCTTCATCTTTTTGTGAGATTTTTCCCTTGTATACCAGAACTCTTCTATCCATATTTTTGTTTTAGGAGAATCTTGCAATGTGACCAAATCTATTGTAATTGTAACACACCATATTTCTTTGTCAATACCATTCATTCCATTGATTTCCCTTTGATCTACACTGATTATAAATATGCCCAAATTTCCCACAAGTATAGAATTTAACATTCCTTACACTGATAGACATGATTTTGCATTCAATTGACTTATGAACAAACTTATTATAACTAAAACACTGACCATAAAATGATGGACTACTTGAATTTATTTTACTTCTACATTGAGAAGCCATATGACCAAATTTATTGCAAGAAAATTAGTAACCATTGAACTTATGAGCATTGTGTTGTCTTATCGGATACCTTTTGCCTTTTTTCCTTTAGTCAATGCATCAAGCTTAGTAGAACTAGTTCTAAACTTCTCCTTGTACTCATTTGTAGTAGTGAGTTCATCTCTAAGAATAACTATATGTCTTTTAAGCTCTTGTTCACTATTTCTAGATTGTTGTAGTTCAATCTCCATCTGAATGAATCCACTATTTACTCTGTTGCATTCTTCAAATTTTTCTTTTATAGACTGGACTAGATTCTCCTCATTCTTCTTTCTTTCTTCAATCTCCTTAGTTAGCTTCATTTCCATAGATTCCATTTCAAGCTTTAGAGTAGCATTGTCTCTAGCAAGCTTTTCACATTCTTCAGTTATTTGTTTAAGGGTCTGATTTAGGTGAACATCTTTCAAGCTTGTATTTTCTTTCTACTTCAACTGATCATAAAGTTCCTTCCTCTTTTCTCTTGAATCATTGATTTTATCCTTCAATGATTGAATGATTTTTTTAGCATCCATAAGATTTATTTTTAATTCCATGACTTCTTCTTTAGACTGATCAAGATCATCAAGTGCCACCATAAGTTGTTGTTGAAGACCACCACATTCCATTGCAATTCAAGATCAACCTCAAGCTATTAAGCTTTCTGCAGAGGAACTTGGCTTTGATACCAATTGTTGGACTCAAGGAACATTGAGAGGGGGGTGAATTAGTGTTCAACAAATCTAAACTTTAAATCCATACCTTAAACCATTTACAACACAAACAAAAATAAATATGCAAGCACATGAACAAGATAATCAAAGCACCATAACACCAATATTTTTACTTGGAAACCTTGTTAGGGGAAAAGCCATGGTGGAGATTAATCAACAATTATACTATGTTAAAAGTATGAATAAAAGGGAATGCACATGCATTCAGGAACACTACCTAGAGCTCACTGCCTTACAAAATGTTTGCATTACAAAAAAATGTTGAACTGTGAAAATAGCATCTCCAAATGCCTAGATTTAGTTCTAGTGAAGCGTAGTAGATGCTCTTTAACCCTTCTTACTGATTCTATATTTCTTCTCTACTTCACTCTTCTCTTCTCTATTTTTCTACCCTACTAAAACTATGTAAATATTTCTCAATCTCCCTTCTAATATTCACACACACATTTTTTTTGTTCTTCACACACTTTCACACTTGCATTTACAAAATGAATTACTGATCTCATATATATATCCACTAACAAAGATTTCATTGCTTCAAGTCGGCTTTAACAAAACATAAAATATCCTTCAATGGTTACCTCGAATTAAATTTAGTGTGCACCCATCAAAGTCAACTAAGACATAGCTAGGACCCAAAATAGAATAACCAACAAAAGAAATAATTAAACAATTACTGCTTATACATTTGTGACATGTGAAATTCACTAGGTCGGCCACAATGAGCAAATAAACAGAAAAAAATCTTGCCAAAGCATCTAACTGGATCTCCTATCACATACACTAATCAATGCAACACCACTAAAATTAACACCAAGATAGTATAGATGCTTAAAAAACTCTCTTAGAGATCCACAACTCAAAATGATGATCTGGTGAAGCATACAATCGATATACTGACTAGATACTCTATTCTTCATACTCTCTACTAGTAAAACAATATTCACTACCTTTCCTACAGACACAAGAAAATTCTAATCTTCAGACCAAAGGGATGACTTTGGTTTCCATCAATGAAAACATTAGAAGCCACATGCCATCAAGCAAGCCATATGCCAACATGATCCACGTGTCAAGATGTCGCTAATCCCATGGCCATTAATGAGCCTTCACCTTTTCCCTGTGAGCTAGCAGGGAACGGTGGAGATTGTCTCCAACATTCAATCTTGGTCATTAGTTCAGAACCAAGGGAAATAAGCTATATATTGGAGAATAGGCCCCACATTTGTCTAAGGAAACACATCATCATCTCGTTGTTCGTGCACTACATAACTAATCAACATTTATCACCTGCGAGCTAGCAAGGTATGGTCAAGATCACTTCCCATGGTCTCGAATCACTAAACCTGCATACACGACAAAGTTAGCATTAAATTAGGGGCCAATATTAGGTCGATGATGATTTGACCCTCGTAGGAAAATGACTTAAGCCTAAGTCATTTGGGGGAAAAATTTAACACTCAACTTTAGGGTACAATAAAAATCAATAGCCAGTTGTTTGACTAATGCTCTAAGCCAAAGGGTCTAGTATCTGAATGTACGTGATAGCTCAAGTAATGACTTAAAGAGTTAGAAACTGGTAGAGCAGGTCAACATAGCATTAGAAGCCTTAAAGGCTTTCAAAGGAAAAACCCTACTCACATATGGGGACAAGGGTTTAATATGTAGAAAAATCCCATGGGATGCTTAGAATTTTTTCAAAATTTTGGATGCTCCATTAGTGGCTCATGCTCAAGGATGTATACCCCTAGTGGGTATAGCAAGAATTCAGATCTCAGGTTGAAGCAAACCATGAGCATGCTCAAACAAGTTAGACACAATAGAAAGCAAACACACCAAACTAACCTATGTACACTATTCACAAAATATACATTGAAATCCACTTCCATGAGAAGCCACCTTTAAACATTTGGCTTCGATCCATAATTGGAGGCCCTTGGCCCCCAAAATTTAGGGACAATTCTTTCCTCTATCAAATACTATGTCTTGTTTCACTGGCAGTGGGTCCATATGAATATTATGTGATTCTAGGCCACTATCACCATCACAATTAATATTATCCATTCCATTTGCTATGATGTTACCCCAGTCATCTTTCCTCTCCACTATAGGTTCATCAAACTGAACTGGAAAAATAAAACCCTCATAGACACTACCATGAAGTGTAGGATCACATCCCATTTGTTCATCAAATTTGAAAACTTCACAGACATGTTATCTCACACTCAACCAATCCTTTACAAGATCAATAAAAATAAGAACAAAATCCAACATGTCTTCAATCTGCTTGTCCTAAGTGTTGTCCTCATGGGATGAAAAAGGTTCCATAATAAAATCCATAATGTAGGGAGCATTTGCAAAAAATTCCAGTGCAGCTTCATACTGACTAGTATCATTCCTTTGGTTATCCACACCTTTGAATCATCCTTCACATGGCTCAAATAATCCTGCAATATCAACATAGTCAAAAAAATCATCAAATAATCCATTCTTCTAAACATAAAATGATGTTGCTTGAATATCAATGCACTCATCCTGATATTCATTTTGGCCTCCCAAGAATGAATTTCCTTTTATGTTGAGGCATTTATCATCATGTGAAACATGAGTAGCTAAAATTTCAACCATTTTCTCAAGGACATATACATATACCATGGGAAAATTAATATAATCATTTACATACCTTTCTACAGCAACACTACATTCAAACCTGCTATCACAATCTCAAGCTCCTTCATCATGGGAGCCATTATCACATTTAGATATCAACACGTCTAAACCATTCTCTTGATACTTGTCAAGTACAATTCACTCAATCACATGTTGGGAAACCAATTCACTAGTGTTTGTGTTGCCACATCCTTTGTGTGGGTGGGAAGCTATGAATTCAAAGTCAACAACTTCAAAGACAAAGTTACTAACCTTAGTATCATCACAAATTTTTCTAATACCATCCATAACACATTCACTAGTAGTACTTGGTAAGTACTCATCAAGGTTTTCTTCAAAAAGAGGATTGGTTCTACACCAATAAGAATCATCACTTATGACTTCATTATCCAATGTGGGTTCATCAAATAGAAAATTTTGCCACACCTTCATGATAGTCACATGTACCTCATCTTCCTCAATGTTAGGATCCCCATAATTTTGATCATTAGTGCACACAAAATCAGTGTAATCACTTGAAGAGCAGAGATAAATATTGTCAACATCCTCTTCATCATTTGTACTCATAACAATTGATCCACATTTGGAAAATTCTTCACATGAAGAAAAATGCTCACTACCTAGAAAATGCACCCCCTTTTGAGGCTATTAACATATCCCCTACTAGAAGCAAGAGATTTTATCTCCATATCATAAGAAGAATCATACTCAATAGAAGATTGACCATATTCAATCTCCTCCCTTTGGTTCTTCATTTGTGCCATAAAGTTGAGGTCAAGTGCATTCCAATCACTAATTTGTGCATCATTACACCTGGCTAAATCAATTTGTGATGTTTTATCATTTACCTCTTGTGTTTTCTCACAACCTATGACATCCTAAGGAAGATAATTAGGAATTATCTCGTTATCCTCATATTTTATATCTTCATCTTGATCACTACTATACGAGTATACTTCTATGTTGCTTGCAAAAGGACAACATTCAACAATCACTTGATCTAACTTTGATAATTCTCCTTGATGTTTCAATCTTAGACTTTGATTTTCCTCACTCTGGAAATGATTTCTCTCATTCTAGGAAACAACAAGAGGCATATAGCTTTTCTCAATATCTTCCACAGTCTTTATCCAATCCACTAAATGGTCAAGGCTATGAGGCTTCAAATTTTAGGCAATTTCCTTAACCTTGTTGTAAGCTTCACAATACAAGTTAATTCACATTAAATCATTAGGTCTAACACTCTTTAGTATATCCATCAAAACATCTAAGAACCTTGAAAACAATTCATATGGTGACTCATTTTCATGTCTTCTCATCTCGTACAACCTTCTAACAGAGAGAATTAAGTTAGCCATTGCTAATCTTGATTGATATGAGGTTGATTCTTTCCCTTGTTCCACAACTTGTGAAAATAATGTAGGTGTAACATCTATGGGTTCCTTTTCATGACAAACACTTTTACTTCCTGACTGGTTTGGCTTAATAGTCTGAATTCTATTAGAGCTACTTATGGTAGCAACCACAAGTCCCCTCATGATTGATTACTTCAAATTATTCTCAATATTCATAGCCTCTTGATATGCTTGCTACAAGGTAGCAGGCTCCTTATCCCTTAATAAGAAACTCATCTTACTATCAAATGCTCCCAAATATACAACCAAACACTCTCCATCATTTGGCCTCATGTGTTTAGGGATTTCCCTTATGACCTTTGCAAATCTAAGATTGAAAGCAATGACTAATTCTTCCTTATCCTTGGAAATATCCATGAAGTTCTTTCTTGCAAAACATGGATTTACCCTTTCACCAAATTGGTCCATTAAGATTGCCTTAAGTTCATTCCAACAATGTACAAAAGAAACTGGCAAGAAGGAGAACCAATCTCTTGCATCTCATTTCAGGGATTGAACAAATAACTTCATAACCATATCTTAAAAATCTATCTCATAATCACCCATCACATCAGCAAATTCATGCACATGCTTTCCTATCTATTCTGAATTTTCACCATTGAACTTTGGTATTTTATCCCCAACCTTGGGTGGCACAATGTTTGGATAATCACAAATAGTTTCAAAGTTTATGGCCTTGTATCTATCAACACTAAAACTGCCTTGATGGGATAATGACTATTCATCTTGCACACTTTTTTCCATATTTACATTAAATGATAGAGATGGACAACTCATCCTTAATTCTTGAAAAGGAATTTAGAATGTACTAGGTAGTTACAGAATACTAAATTAATCCCTTTTCAAATATAATCCTAAGCCCTTAGCATATGTATTTCTTACAAATGCTACCTAAGATCTAACAATTCAACATGCTTCTCTTGTCATAATAAGGAAATGTCAACTTGTACACAAAAGCATGCTAAATTATTACTAATATCTCCTCATCCAGTGCTAATTTACCCATTAAGGAACCATTTACATCTCAAGCATGGGAAATTTATCCTAATTTACCAATAATATCCTCTTATTTCTTCAAATTCTATGAAAGTACCTGGTAATTTGTAGTGGGTGACTATTCTTTGCCCTTTAAATTGCATATCTGATCAATTGATGTATGCTTTAACAAGTTCTTTGAGTCAAAGTCACCACCTCTTTCTAGAGGACTGAACCTCAAGTGAGATGAAGTTTCTTTACAAGTAGTACACATTCTGGGCTATCTTCCACAACAGAGTCACGTTTGGATCCTTCAATCTTAGCTGCACTTGAATTGTCTACTAGGTTCAAGAATTTGTCAATATCTGAACAAGACATTTAGATTCAATTCACTCTTTGACTCTACAGTTTATTTGCATTTGGAGAATGAGAATTTCCCCAGCAGAGTCACCATTTTGTTGGTGTTTTCCATCGTACACTTAAGGAATCTCTAAAGACTAGCCAACTCCTATGTTCAAGACCCTTAAAATAAATGGCCAACTAAGAAGATTAAGTCAAAGACTAAAATATTCTACACTTCAGGCTCTGTGGGACCTAGGAGGGTGTTCCTTCTGACATTTCATTAGACTAGATCTCAATAAATGACATAGCAAATCACATATGGGTTCCTATGAGAGGTAAATAACGTAATACACTCAAAGGTTGGCTAATCTTCAAGCAAATTACCATTAATTTACTAGGAACAATGAAAATATCTTGCACACATGCCTCATAATAAGTGAATTTTAAGAAAGGTGCATTCTAGCCCTGAATCTATGGTCCAATATATTATTATCGCTCAGAATTGTGGACTATTTCCATAAGGACTTGCATTATGAAAAATATTTTCACATAATACACCACTTCTTACCAAATTCTCAATAAATCATTACAAGTTCATGACCTCATTTAAAAATTTTAGTTGATTCATTGAACCAAAGTAGAAATGAAGGCATGCATTCAAATGAAACATTCAAAGATGAAAAAAATACACTAGATATTGTATTAAAAACTTTCAAAATGGTTTACAGATAAGAGTAAATGAATTATGTATGGAATTTATTTCAATATCAGTAATTTCAACAAAACTATTTAAGATTTTCATATGCAGAATTCATAACCAAGAAAACTCCACTAGCTTATTTCTTCGTATTCTTCTATTCTCTACCCTTTTTGTAGAATGAACTTAAGAGACTCAAAAAGTTAGAACCCCTGCAAATGAGCCTTGAATTCCCTTTTATAGAGTAAAGGAGCATTCAAGCTTCCAACTCGAAATGCAATTACAATACAAAATTTCATTTTGCATCAAATTTCAAATGCATTCTAAAATTCCCCATATGCTAATTACATTGAACTGGGAAACCACCATTGCAACAATCGTTGTGAGGAGAAATAGTGTACTGCCAAATTTTCCTCAACTACCATGTAAGCATCAAATCCAACATTCATACTACCACAAGGGCACACAGTCAACATCCAACACCTTAAAAAGCAGCCACACACACAAAGAGAAAGTAACTGCCACAAAAATTATCAATCAACAAAATAATTTTATTTCACACACCACCTTTTTAATAACTAGAAGGCCCTCCAGCAGCAACACACCATCCACGATACATGTGCCCACTTTGCATCATAAGTGAGGGTTGGAGATGAAACTTTGACTCCTTCCTCATCTTTATCTCGTTTCAACACAACCCCATCATGCCTACTCAGAGACTTCCTGACTGCTAAAGGTGGAATTGAAAATGCCTCAGCTTTAGGGGATGAAGCTCGACCTAGGGTCTTGAGATACTGATGGTAGTTGGAATCCATCTCTGTTTTATTTTTGATGAGCTTTATGTGATGCTAATGGGAGAATTCTGCCACCCAAAGGACCCATGACCATATCAAAGCTCCTGTTGAATTATGTTCGAGGGACTAATAGATTCTTCTCATTTTCTCCCATTGCCTCCAAGCTCATGGCTTGGTCTTTTAGATGATAGGTGCATCTAGTAGTGATAGGTACAAATCCCTTGCTCTGGGTATCCTCATGGATGCATTGTCTTCGCTTTGGGTCATCATCATGGGACCTTTGTGAATTGATTCAAGAAGACCTCTGCACTAGAACAAATGAAGCACAAAATTTTCTCATACTTCCACTACAAAATCTACACTCGTAACCTTCAATCTCTAGAAAAACTCAAAGAATTGACAACTAATTTTGATGGCGGAAATAGCAATTTTCAATGTCTATTTATTGAACAATATGATGATAGCAATCATCAATGCTTAATGAAGAACACATGTGCAAACTAGGCATTTTTTGGCATGCGTATTGTCACTATTTAATTCCCACGTGCATCGAAATCTACATATCATACTTCATCATTACGGACAATTAAGTCTCCACATGCATGAAGATCAATTTGATCACACCTAAAGAGACTATATCATTAATGCCCACTACTTGCAAAATGAAATGGCTATCACATGCCAATTTGTTAAATTTGAATGTTAGTCATTGATCTCATGATGAGATGGCAAATCAAATGGCTCACTTTGGGCTGACTAGGTTTAAAATCCACCAGTGCTTCATTGATTTGTCTCCAACCAATGGTGTTGATCCACCTCAGATGGAAATTCCTTCATTATCAAGCTTCATCCATTTGACAAACTTGGTGGATTAATCCATGTGTCAGGATCTTGCTGATCTCATAGCCATTAATGAGCCTTCACCTTTTCTCTATGAGCTAGTGGGGAATGGTGGAGATTGTCCCTAACATTCAATCTTGGCCATCAGTTTAGAACCATGGGAAACAAGATAGATAGTGGATAATGGGCCCCATGTTCTCACCGTTCTTGCACTGCATAATTGGCTGACATTTATCACTCACGAGCTGGCACAATACAGTCATGATCACTTCCCACATGTGGTCTCAAATCACTAAACTTGCATACACAAAAAGGTTAGCATTAAATAAGGGGCCAATATTGTGCCAATGATGATTTTAACCTTGTAGGTAGATGACTTAAGCCTAAGTCATTTGGGGGGGAAATTTAACACCTGACATTAGGACACAATTAAAATTGATGGCCAATTCTATGACCAACGCTCTCAACCAAAGGGGCCGATAGCTAAACATACATGATGACTCAAATAATAACTTAAAGAGCTAGAAACCAGCAAAGTAGGTCAACGGAATATTAGAAGACTTAAAGGATTTCAAAGGAAAAACCCTACTTACATATGGGGACAAGGGTTTAATATGCAGACAAAGCCCATGTGATGCTTAAACTTTTTTCAAAATTTTGGAAGCTCCATCAAATACTACAAATAGTAATGTGCTATCAAACCAAGTCATAGAGGAGAGGAGTGAAAAACTTACCAACTCCACCAAGAGCTCACTAGCTAATGGGAGAGAAAATGAGAGGACTCAATCCTCTGCCACAATGGTGTTGGTTCCACACTTGCTCTACAAACTTGGCAAAGTATTGTTGTTACGGCTATGGAGTGCAAAGTGCTACTTGAATGCTTGGAGAGATGAATTGAGCTTTCCAAAGGATGTGAAGAAGATGAAATTCATTATTGAAGAGTGAATTTGAAGGGAGAATGAGAAAAAATGCCATATTCAGGTTGGTTGGTCAAAGAGGGCATTACAAATTGACCCCCAATGGGAAGTGTAAAGCCTCAACAAGCTCAAGATGCAAGAATCTACCAGGGATGTAAGTGTGCCATGCAGGTGTCCTTGATAGTTATTCCTTTACCGACACACAAAATAGATGCCAAGTGGAATGAAGGCAATAGGCATATTTGGAATTTCACCTTCGGATTTGGTTTTCTAAGGTGAGGAATTGTAAAAGGGGAATTTGCATAAGGGGTGAAAATTCACTCTTATACATTTCCCACCCACTTTAGTGAGAATGAATACTGATGAATGCTTTGATAAAGTAGATCAAGGAATGAATAGGGTTAGAAAATTATAAGTGAACTGTTGAGGGACCAAGCCATGATCTAGTGAGCTTGAAGGACAAGTAAAATAATTTAGAGCCCCATAAAACTATGAAGTTAAAGAATGAAAGTATCTTATAGGCCCGTGGACCTGCAAGGAGGTGACCCCCAAGATATCTCACATGGAGGCCTTCAGAAGTAAGCACCCCATAGGTTCTCAAGCCTACAAGGAAGGTATCCTCAAAGATCTCTCACATGAAGGAGACTGAAAAGTACCTTATAGACCCACAAACCTACAAGGAAGCATCCCCCAAAATCTCTCACATGGAGGATACCAACGAAAACACCTTATAGACCTGTAGACCTATAAGGAAGGTGCCATCAAAGATTTCTCACATGAAGGAAACTGAGAAAAGAAACTTATAGACCTACAAGGAAGGTGTCCTGCAAGATCTCTCACATGAAGGAAATTGAGAAAAAATATCTTACAAACTCGTAGACCTATAAGGAGGCATCCCCCAAGATCTCTCACATCGAGGAAGCTAAAATAAAGTGCCGTACAAACCCGTAGACCTATGGGGGAGAAACCCCTAAGATTTCTCACATGGAGGAAGCTAAAAGGAAGCACCCTATAGATCCCTAAACCTATAGGGAGGTGACCCCCAAGATCTCTCACATGGAGGAAACCAAAGAAAGTGAACTCTATAGAGTCAAAAAGAAGCTTCATAGGTGCACCTATGAAGCAACCTATTTACTCATAGATAGAAGATGTCAGAAAGTAGCCATGCAAGCAAGTAAGAAGATAGAAACACAGACCATTGACAATCTAGAAACTTTGAAAGGGGTCCCTAGGGAACTCAGTGTGAAGAAGGGGTCCACTCAAGGGATGCGCTATTCAAAAGCATAGAAAATATCTTTCTTTCTCAAATCAATTCATCATCAAGAAATCCTTTTGAAATATGTTCACTTCATCAAGCAATTCAAAAGGAAGAAAATGATTCCAAATGAGGGGAAGATCAAATTTTCTCCCACCTTGAAGAAAGGTCCTCAAGTTCTTTCTTAATGAACCCATGATGAAGGAAACACGTTTCGTTAGGGTTTCAAGTGGAGAATGCAATTTCTTGAAGTATGGGTTTCCAAAGATTCTTGAGAAAACATCCATTGACAATAAATGCATTTTTTTTAAATCCAAATGTTATAGAAGTGGCGTTGTCACACATGAAAGGGACAATTGAAGAAAAGAAGAGAGAAAGATAAAGATGAAGGGAAAAATAAGCACTACAAACAAAGGGAACATGGGTAGCTTGATATTTCAGCGTTTGAACTACTCATAAATATAATAAGTATAATAATAGTATATATAAGTGAATAGTCATCAACCATGAGGAATGCATGAGAAGACAAAGTGAAAATAAAAAATTGGGTCAACATGGAAGGGAAGGCTAAATTCTCCAAATGCTTTGCATCACCCCCAATTTATTGAAAATCAATCACAAACATGGAAGAACAACGATACAAATAGAAGAAGGTTTACAACACAAAAAATCACACCTATATCCAAGCACCAAAAAGGGAGATGAGGGTCATCCAGACATAAATAGCACAATCACAGGGGAACACATCATAACACACACAATCTAACCTAAAGATAAAGAAGGGACCTCCCACTAACATTGATCAACCAAGAGGTTTTCCATTTCCCACTCTAGATCATTGTAGGTGGAAGGAGGACAAGCCTACAATGGAGGAATATTAAGGGGAGGAGCTTTTGAACCTCCTGCAACAAGGGATAAGGAAGAGGGCCCCACAAGGATCCAAAGATTTGGACATCCACTTAATAGGAGTGTCATGTTTAAGTTCAACAGATGGGGAAGGTTGTGTCCTAAAATCACCAATAGGCTCACTGAATGATTCGAGAGCAATGATCAACTCGGGGGAAGCTGAGATTGGTTATGTCACTAGGTAAGAACAAGTTGGCTTGAGACAACCTTTCAGAGAAGGTGGCCTCATCTTATGCCCTCTTTTTCTAGAAGGAGAACCCTCCACCTTTTTCTTGGTTGGGGGATTTGAACTTGCCAAAGATGAGGCGAGAGGCATAGACGAAGAGGAGGAGAAAATTGTAGCAAACACCACTAAGGTGTTCATCATATCTATTTGTTTCAAGAATAGGACATCTGAAAGGGATATCTACAACTGTGGTTCCACCAAAGGAGTGATAAACACCTACACATTTTTAGGTCAAGAACACTCACAGTGGGAACTGGAGGGGAGACAAAACTAGGCTAAATGGGAGCACAAGGAAGGAGAGAGGAGGGAACAACAAAAGGCCCAAATGGCATGACAGTCACTTCCTCTTCCTTCCTCTCTAAGGCAGCTTGCTTAGTTGTGAGAGCCTTTCGCTGACGCTTGCTCTTGTGCACAAGGAAATATATTTAATTCTTTGAACTGGAGGCTAGAGGCTATGAAGGAGTAGAAGGATCCTACTTGGCCATGTGAATGTCCACTACAAGCATTTCTAGTGGAGGAACAGACTCCTGAACGGGAGTAGGAGAAAGCTGGGAAACAACAGGATTCAGCTCAAGTGCCTCAATAGTGCGCCTCTTCCTTTTCACTACCTGGGGAGTAGGATCAATAGGAGGCTATAGATCAAATTCCCTTCAGAAACCTTCCTTTCTACCATACGAATAATACCAAGGTTCAAGATGCTCATTAGGGAGGTCTGATATCTTGATCTTGGGCCTATGCCAAGGAGGTATCATCGAACTTAGTGGGTAAAGGTTGGGCTTGCTCATCTAATACTCCTCCCAAGAAGGTGGAGTAGACAAGGTAGCTCAAGGACGGAGAATCTTCTCCTTTCCTTTATGGGAAGGGGAGGCAGCTGGTGTAGGCTTTTCCTTCTCCTTTCAAGAGGAGGGGGCAGCTAGTATAGGCTTCTCCCCCTCCTCTAGGGAAGAGGGGGCAACCGACTATTGTACGATAGGAAGGGTTAGTTTTGGTTGTCCCTTGCCCCCAATCTTATACTTTACGTAATTCTTGTAAAGTAGGTCCATCCTAGGAGGAAGTAGATTGACTGGGTCAGGCCAAAAGTGATGCAATGAATATCCACCACAAGACACCAAAGGTTGGTATCCAGTATCATGCACCACATACATGACACCTTCATGGGATAACTTTAAGCATTTGTGAAAAATAGAGGTGATTCCATTCATGGAAGCTAGCAAAGGTATGCCTAGCTTTAGCTTGAACAAATTTGACTCCGAAATGACATCAAAGACTATGTCTATAGCCCTAGGTCTGACTAGGATAGATAGGGTTATCGATCCATATGGTTTGAGACAGACCATCATGTGTACAAATGGCAGATTTTGTTTCTTCATACTCTTCCCTCTATAATGAATTCAATAGTAGTGTTTCTTTTGTAATAACATTCAAATAGCTCATAGGGTCTACTAAGACTCCTATCAAAATGTTACCATTGAGGAGAGTGAGAATATAGAGGGGAGAGAGATTTTTGTTTAGTGGAAAGTCCTATGACATGAACGTCACATCCAATGAACCACACACAGGTTGTGTGGTAGAAGTATCCATGACCATGCTAACATAGGCCTCAGGTTGAGTGGAAGAATCGATGGGATTCATAATCATGTTAGTAGAATATGACAAAAAATGGGTCTGTGTATATCTGCAACTCACTATTAGCTTTCACCACCAATTTATTAGCATTTTCTTTACTCCCATCGAGACGAATAGTACCGTCCTAGATGCAATCATGTATCTCATGACACAACTGCATACAACGTTTAGTATCATGTATGTTAACTCAATGGTACTAACAATAGGTACTTTCATCATACCAATTAGGATAAGATTCCTTAAGAGGCTTAGGCTTCAACAAGGTTACTATCTTATCCTTCAACTTTTGCAAGATGGAGGAATAAGATTCTAATAAATTTTTCAACCTTCGGTTACATCTAAGGTTATTGTCATTAGCGGGTATGTGCAGGATCATGATGGGCCAAAAATTGGCGATATGATAGGTATGTGACTAACGACTTTTTTTTTACCCAAAATTGATGAAACAAAAAGGGTTTTTAAAGGAGATTCTCAAATTTCCACCAATATATATTATTCTTTACTTTGAATTTAACAAATAATTATTATTCATTTTCTATTTGAATTATGAATATAGTCCCAATTGATAGGTTGATTGAAAAACATCTATAGCTTTCAAACAGTATAACACTTTTTGAATCAAAAACATGCATCACATTCTATGATACACATACTATAAGGTTTTTTAAAAAAAATTGAATTTCATGAAGTTTTGACCAAGTTAAGGTAGCCAGACATACAATTTTTTTATATTTTTTAAAAGTTGTAATAAAAAATTCATAATTAATTATTTACTTGGAAAAAAATTACAAAAAAATTTGCATCACATCAAGAGATGAGTCCTCTACTTATATATAAAATCTTATAAAAAATATTATCATTTTTTTGTTTTTAGGGTGGTCAGACAAACACCTACTTTTTATTTTTTCCCTAAAATTTAAGTACTACTACATTGAAATTTTAAATTTTTCACCAAATAGATTTAAAAAAAACCTAGTAGTTTAGAAACTACATTCAATTTTCTACAGATTCTATTCTTACATATTTTTTAAATAATATAGATAACTTATTCAAATTTTTATGTCAAGTTTCCTAACTCTATTTTTTTTGAATTTTTGGCCACTTAAGGGCCTATTTTTTTCATGATGATCCTGCACATACCCTAGTAGTGGCTACTACATTTTCAATAGCCTTACCTTTCCAAAATATTGATACAATGGAATTTTCTTCAGAACATGAGTGTAAGGATGATCCCCTAAACCGAGCTACCGTCTATTGGTATTCTCATAGGGCTACACACAATGCACAAAAGAAGGGTACTTCATAAGGGAAAACTTATCTTGCCAAGGCCTTTGTAAGTTCCCTATGAATACCTTCTGCATGTTAGAAGTGGGAAACCAATATGATATTTGTGAAAGGAGTGCTTGATAACATGCTATAAAATTAGTGATTCATTATCTCCTTGTTTACATTGGATGAGATCCAAAAAATTTATCTTTGGTCTAATATTTTCCTAGAATTTTCATAGAAATTGGTTTACAAGTTGATCAAATGAGAAAATGGAATTCTCAGACAAGGAATAGTACCATAGGAGTGTTGTATCCTTGAGAGATCTAGGAAATAGCTTTGCCATGAATGCATCGTGATGGAAGAAATCTGCACACAAGGTATTAAAGGCAAACATGTGTGTTTATGGATCCCCTTTGCCACCAATATTTTTTAAATTTAGGAATATCCATTCCTTAATGGAAGGGAGTGTTCAAGATTGCTACCGATAATGGGCTATGCTAGAAGAAGCATTAAAACTTAGGCTGGGTAGAGGCTTGGGAGAGACTCACCAATTGGCTTTGCATCTTGCCTATATTATAAATAAGAGTATTCAAAATAGGTTCATTAGAAGATATAGGGCCAGAGGAACCTCCTCTAGAACCACCACTAGAGCCACCTACGAAATAGCCACTAGTGTGACCATCGCTAGAACCACCACCAAGGACACTACTGCCAGTAGGGCCTCCATCAGAGCCACCTCCACTTCTGAAGCCACTACCATGGCCTCCACCAAAACCTCCTCCACTATCACCACTTCCACCACCAAATCCATCGCCACTACCAAAGCCTCCACTGCTCATCCCACCAAAACCTCTAGAGGTGATGAGAAGGGTGAAGTTGAAACTGAAGGGGATCTTTTTCACTTTGAGAGTGTCATATATTTTAGAGGTAGAAGGAATGTTGATTGAAGGGACCACGTTGGCTATGCAAATAGATGTGGAAGGCATAAATACTCCTAATTGTCCCTCATGCTTGTATAATGCTAGAATTTTTTGAAGGAGAACATGCTTCATCCAGACTAGTGGGGCTAGCCAGGAGTTTTATGCCTCTTCAATCTTTACCAACCATATATTTTAATTTTCTAATGAAGTCTTGGGTGGCCTTGGTGATCTTTGGGTTTCTTTCCAAGTGATTTTGCAGGTTACCCAACCCTTTGCTAAGGGTGGAGGCATATTCTAAAGGAATTTGAACAACTTCATACTCATCCACCAAGGAAGGTGTAGGCAATGCAGGATAAGTGGGGATGTGATCAGTCTCATCAGAGAACCCTATCTCACCCTTTGATAATTGCTCCTATGTTGCAAGACCAACAGTAAAACCAACAAAAAGGCATGTATAGAAGCCAATAGTATCCTGTGTACTATCCATTGGAAGGTGTCATATACTTCTCCTAACAATATACTTGGAGGTTGTAGACTGGGTTGTGATGCTCATTAACCTTCACAACACTTAGGAGTACAATGATTGCAAGGTACAAGGGAAAAGCTTCAACACCAATGATTGAACAGATGTTGGTTCATGTTGAGTTCACCAAAAATATAAGAGAGGGGGACCAATCACATTCAAGGCCCCAGGTCATGGAGTACCAAGAGTGGAGGGATGCCCTAACTTACCTAGGCTTAAAGGATGTGTTTCAAATGAGGGATGAGAATGGTGAGGACTATAAAGAATTATGACCACTCTACAAACCTAAGTTTTAGAATGAGGCTAAGTGAGCTGGTTTTTGGGTTCAACATTGTATCTTAGGTAGCTCTCTACCCAAGGAAGAAAGTGTGGTTCTAGGATGATAGTGCGATGCATTGGCATCTCTCAGGTGTGTTGGCATCTATATGACCAAAGGACTAGAAAGACATGTTCAAGATCTTCCAAAAACAAGTTGATGGCCTAGCTAGTTACTTCTAAAGGGACAAAATAGAATTATGAAGTAAGATAAATATGTATGAATGTGATAAAGCAAGTATATGAGAATTAAGGTGACAATAAGGACCTCACAAAGGTATTCATTCACCAGCTAGCTCCACAAAGAATGCACACCTACAAACAAAGAGAGGAAATTTGTTGGGGGGCTATATAAGGGTCTTCCTCAGTCAGACCCTCGTTTTGGTGTTTCCAACTCCACAAATAGCCAGGATTACAATGATAGAGAAATATGCAATAAAGAAAGGAAGGAAAGGAAATAACACAATTACATTACAAACAATAATGTGCTACTCAAACCAAATCATAGAGGAGAGGAGTGAAAATATTACCACCTCCATGAAGAGCTGACTAGATAATGGGGGAGAAAATGAGAGAATTCAAGCCTCTACTGCAATGGTGTTGGTTCCACACTTCCTCTATGGAGTTGGCAAAGTATTTTTCCTACTAGTATGGAGTGCAAAGTGTTGCTTGAATGCTTGAGAATGCTCAGTTCCTGAATAAGTTGAATGCTTGGAGAGATGAAGTGAGCTTTCCAAAGGATGTGTAGAAGATGAAATGCTTGAAGGAAGAGTGAATTTGAAGGGAGAATGAGAAAAATAGCCATATTTGGGTCATTTGGTCAAAGAGAGCATTACAAATCAACCCCTAATGGGAAGTGTAATTCCTTTACAGTAGGCTCTAGATGTAGGAATTTTCCAAGGACACAAGTGCATCACACAAACATTTGCATGTCATGTGGTTGTCCTCGATAGATATTCCTTTATCGATGCACAAAATAGACACCAAGTGGAATGAAGGTAGAATTCTTATGTGCAATAAGATCTCATAATAAATCACCCAAATATTATGCAAGATCCTTGAATTAGAATGGTTGAAAGATCAAAAAAGCAAGTTCAAAAAAGAAGATAATTCATGTTTCCATAAACAATAGCATTCATAGAAAAATAACATGGAAACATAAAGAGATTAGAGAGAAATCAACATGCCTGGAGTTATAGCTCCAACTAATATTACTAAATTCCAAGCTCAACCCCCACAATCACAATTACTACTCCTAAGCTCAACCTATCTCCAAACTCTAGCCTCTTCACAAAGAACTCTCAACAATTGAAAATTAAAAAATAACTCTCTTTCTTAGAAATGTTCTCAAAAATATGTTTGCATCTAGAAAAGTACAATAGAATCACAAATAAAGAAATAAGAATGAATGAGTGTAACAAAAGGTAGAGGAGCTGCTGGGTAAAAGTACAAAGTTGTGCCAAACTTTTATAAAGGACACGACCAATTTGTTGATTTAACTTTTAAAGTTGAATTACTAGAAAGTGGCATATATGTTTTGAATTTTGAAATTATGTAAACTAATAAAATGTGTATTTTTTAATATATTTTATGTTTGTATTTTTTGATAAAATTAAAAAAAAATTGAATATAGTTTTAATAAATTAACACTAAAATTTAGTTGCTAATAAAATTCTGAAAAATGTTGTTCCACCCGATGTCAAGCTTTATATAGTAAATTTTCTTCTTTTTCCTTCAATTTTTTTGTGTATATTTATAACTTGAAACTTTAGGCATGGATATTTCATATTGTAATTTTAAGAAATATATATTTTCAAATAAATATTTAAATGTGTGTGTATTTAAACATGACTATTTCCACTTCACTTCAAATTTTATATTGAATATTTATCTAAAATAGAAAACAAATTATACTATCTTAATCTAGACTCTTTTATCTAGGGCATCATATTTTTTTCATTTTTTTAAAATAAGTTTTAGTATTTTTTTTTACATGGTAATCATTGTAATATTTTTGTGTTGATAACCTACTTTTAGTAAAAAATTAAAAAATATATATAAATAATAATAAAACTATTAAAATAAATATATATTTGAAAACTACACTTATGGATCTACAAAAGGGCATTTTTTACATTTTTTAAAATATGTTATTTATATGACTAGGAGTTGTTGAAACATTAATTTTTTCAAATAACTTCATTTTTTTAGTAAATTGGCCTCAAAGTGGTGCTACATATGCATTTAGCCAAAAAAATTAGTTGGAAAAGTTGTGGACATATTTAACTTATCTAGAATGAATCTTACTAGATCATATGTTTGACCAAAATTGATTTTTAGTTATAAACACTAAAATTCACATGTGCTGATAAGTTGGTCAAAAGTGTGACACAACTTTGTACTTTTATCCTGCCTCTATTTATACTTAAATCTAAGAAACTCAATGCTACAAACTAGCTACATAGTCCACCACCTTTTCTCTCCTTTTTCCCACCACTCTAACAACAAACTAACAATGCATAAACTCAACCATTTGTAATAAAATGTGGTTGCTTCAAACTCTCATTATGCAACACACAAATAGTCTAGATAAATGTTTCCAACTTCTTGAAATGGATGAGTCACCCTTATTCAAATTACACAATGACTCTTTTACTTATTCAAAGCACAACAAAACACATCTACAAGTTTCCTAAATGTTTATTCAAGTCAACTTCCTTAACTAGCTCATGGAAAATGACTAAGTCTTATGCCTTAACAAGTTATGCATTAGTTTTTAGCACAACTATTAGAATTCTAACAATTTCAAACTTCATATAATATGGAGCCACCCAATACATATTATGTGCCCTATTTGTTGAGCTCAGGTGTAACAAAGTAACTTAAATGAACATCATTTACGTTGCAACAACACTTTATAATATACAATTTTATCTGCTTTAGACTCCCTCTCATATATGTATCAAAACTATCTCCCACTTTATTTAAAACTCAAATCATTACATATCAATTTGATTTATACTTAAAGCTTGATGTTTTAGCACTTTACAAATGCTACAATGCAGCATGGTTCCATCGCTATAGTCTTTTGTCATTTAAATGGTTGTCAAACATATAGAAAACCTGCTACACATACTAGCTTGTGCATGGACTATGTGGCCTCATGTGTACCATTTTCATATGCATATAGTATGTTTTACCGTGCCCCATATAATATAAAACTATGATTCAAATGGCATGTTATAGCATCCATGACACATATATTGATTACTTTAGCTCTCATGGCCATGCCACTTACTCTTGCATGTGGATATTTTACCTTTCAATATGGTTCATTGGATTTAATATAAGCCATGTTGTGTGATATGGTTCACATTATATATGCATTCCAAATTATCTTTGAACAATTCAAAATACTTTAAATATATATATATATATATATATATATAATAACTTTCATCATTATGTTATATATATATACACATTTATTAAATCATTATTTTCCAATCACACACAGACATATCTATACATTGAAATCATTAACTACCATTCATATATATAGTAACAAATATATAATATATACATAAATACATGAAGAAGATCTCAAGTCAATACAAAGATTTAATTACATAATCTAGAGAAAGAACAATCACAAAATCAAAGTCCAAAACCAAAACCATAAAAAAAATTCCCAAACTATGACCTAAGGTTTAAGTTTTACAATTCCCAAACTAACTTGACTCATCTTAACGAACTAGGGTGTGAGTGTGTGATAGCTCAAATAGGCATATTAGGGTTACCAAACCAAGCTCCTCTCCTGATTGATACTCCCCCTCTCTTACCTAAGGGTTCAATTCATTCATGCATCCAACTTAGTGCATCACAAAGGTAGTTAGTTGCTCGCATTAAATTCATTTGCATCATAAATCATTTTCATTATCAAAGCATTAAAGTAATCATATTGAAATGCATATTCCTTCATCATATTTTCCATTAGTATAAACAAAACATAATCATATCTTAAAATGAAATAACATATTAATGCATATTTAAGTATTGAATTCACCTATTAAACATATTAAAGTCATGATTCACATTTATCATCATTTTTACTCATGAAGGTAAAACTAACCTGGTAACTAAGAAACAGGGTGTAACAAATGGTGCCATATATCACTAAATAACCACAAAACCATAACACTACAAATAATGTACTCTAAAATACAATGTGGATGTAGAATCATTGTTTCATCATTAAGTAGCCATAAAACCATATATTCAAAGGAAGTTAGATAGCATAAATATTGTAGAGCCATGTAACATTAGGAAGTGTGGTATTGAGGCCCTCTATGAGGACCCCTCCATATATTTCACAATACCTTCCTTTTGTTATATAAGGAGGTTAGCCTCTAAAAGGAAGGAACACAATAATTCACTTGCATTGAACTAGGGGGTAAATGGATTATTAGCATCCCATGGATACTAGTTCTATTTGCAACCTCCATCCTCACAGTAAAAGTCCATAAACCATCTATTCCTTTATACAACCTTTGAAGGACCCCTCTTAGATATGTTAGTTTAAATGTCACATTAAACCATGCATGCCAATAGTTGAAAACCATATAATATAAAAACAAGATTAAAAAATTCTAATAAATTTTTCATAAAAGAAAATATGGAAACTAAGGGTCCAAAGTAGCAACATTGCAGAATTCCAATTTGAAATGAAAATAAAATTTAAATATGTCATTATGGAAAAAGCACCATTGTGAAATTTACAATAGCTAATTATCTCAAGAAATTAAACTTCAATACTACTAGCACAAAACACAAGAAACTAGATCATCAATAAATGAATTAATAGTAATTCATCATCTCACAAAAGTTGTATATTAGATACACAACATGGCTTGGATAATTCCACCTAAGTGGAGGATGGGAATGGTGGTCTCAAACAACATATATATAATAGCATGCAACATCTATAAGGAAGCTAAGGTAGTGGAACAACTTCCTACACTAACCTTGAGAGGAGGATAATGCAAAACTTTATAGATCTTTAATAGTTACAAAACCTTAAACATAAATAAACATAAATATCATGCATACCATAACATAGTGATTTACGTGGGGAAAACCCTTTTGAGAGAAAAACTAGGCACACTCCAAAAGTGACCCAATATATTATTCAAAAATCACAAAGATTACAATATATTTGCAGAGCAAGCTTCTCGTAAGAGTATCACCAACCATAGATCTAGAGGCAACATGACCATTGTCAAACTCTCATAATACATCATAATACACAACTGTAATACAATGCCCTCATAAAATAGGGTTGTCTTCTAGGGCAAGTTAGTCCAACAAAATATCAACCATCAAATCGGAGACCTTATGATGAATGGTCTAGATTTATAGTAATAAAATATACATAAAATCTGGCTTTTGGGGGTGTTAGCCCAAAATCATCATTAGGATGCATGGCTGTTGGAACCCCCACCTAGAGAATGAGCCCCCTTGGACCCCCATATAGGGATCATCTCTTAATTGCTAGGGGTCAAGAGTCCCATAGTCTCTAAACACCATCTAAACTTATTTATGCTCATAGGAAAGTAGTTAAAGAATTAGCAACACTCATCAAAATCTTTACCGTAACCAACTTCACCCTTCCATCTTTGACCATATCTCCAAAACAATGATACTATACATCAATGTACTTGGTCCTAGCAAGAAATGTTTGGGTTCTTAGCTAGACATATTGCACTTTGACGATCACAAAAAATTTGTGTTGCACCTTCTTTTATTTCAATGTTAGAACATAGTCTCTTAAGCGAAATGGTTTCTTTACAAGCATGAGTAGCTGCCATATACTTAGCTTTAGTAGTGGATAAAGTGACCATAGCCTATCACTTACTCATCCAACTAATTATACCACCAAATAAAGTAAACACATAAGCACTAGTGGATCATTCGCTATCAACATCACTCGCTCAGTCTAAATCCACATAACCATGAATATCAAGGGAAACCTTGTCTTTAGTAATATTACAATGATAACATAAGGAATATAGTATAGGGTACTGCATAAATATCTAAAGACTCTTTTAACTACATCCCAATTAACTCTACTAAGATTAGACATATATCTAGAGAGAACTCTCACTACTTGGGAAATGTTCGGTCTAGTACAAACTATAAAATACATCAAAATTCCAACTACACTCTGGCAAGGTACTTTTCTCATGTCTTTCATCTTTGATTGGGATGTTGTACAATCTAAAATAGATAAATTTGTTCCAGCTTAAATAGGAACACTGAATGGTCTACAATCTTGCCTATCAAACCTCTGTAAAATTTAATTGACATACTTACTTTTCCCAATCCATAACTTTCCATTCATTCTATCTATTTTAATTCCTATCTCAAGAATGTGTTTAGCTATGCCAAGATCTTTCATTTCAAATTTAGCAGCAAGTTGAGATTTCAGTTCTAAAATCATACCCCTCTGCTAATAAATAACATATCATTAACATATAATGTAATAAATAGGAAATGAGCACCATCAGCTTTATAATAAACAAAATGATCTGATTTAGAACACTTAAATTCCAAACTCAACACATATGTATCAAACTTCTAGTACCAAATTCTAGGACTTTTTTTAAGCCATACAAAGATTTCTTTAATTTGTAAACCAATTTACTTTTACCTTTCACCACATAGTGCATTGGTTGTGTCATATAAATACCCTCCTTCAAGTCACCATGAAGGAAAGTAGTTTTCACATCCATTTTCTCAACCTCGAAATCATAAGCAGTGGAAATAGAAAGAAAAAATATTATGGATGTCATTTCTGCAACAAGAGAAAATATCTCACCATAATCAACACCCTCAACTTGAGAGTAACCTTTTGCAACCAACCTTGCTTTGTGCTTCTCAATACCACCATCTAAACCAATCTTTTTCTTGAACACCCATTTGCAACCAATGTGTTTTCATCCTTCAGGAAATGGTACAAGATCCTATGTATCATTCTTTTTCAAAGCTACCATTTCTTCATACATATCAATCTTCTAGGATTCTACATCATTCATTCCTAATGCCTCTTCTATTAATCTAGGTTCATCCATGTTAGTATTCAAGGAAAAATGCATCTCCAATCATAGGTGAATACCTTTCAAGTGGTTGTCTATGCCTTGCAAGCCTACGAACAAGCTAAGTTGGAGGTTCTTCCTCCTCTTTTGAAGATTCTGAGCTAGATGAGCTCTCCTCAAATTCTTGTCTATCCATGGGCCTTGATTCAACTTTCTCAAGTGTAGAAGGAAATTGAATCACATCTTCCTATTTACATTGTTCTAGCTGCAATGTAATAGAAGAAGGCTTAGTTTCTCTAAAAATAACACTTCTGTTGTGTATTATCTTCTATGAAACAAGATCCCAAAGCTTGTATCCTTTCACACCATAATTATATCCGATATAGATACATTTAATAGTCTTTTTCTCCATCTTTGTTCATTTCTCTTTTGGCACATGTGCATATGCCTCACAACCAAGAACTCTAAGATGTATTAATGAAGGCTTGTGACCCAACCATGCCCCTATAGGTGTCTTGTCAACCATAGTTTATGTAAGAGACTTGTTAATCAAGTAACAAGTAGTTGCAGTAGGTTCATCCCAAAACCTTTATTCGAGACCAACATCACTCAACATACTCCTAGTGTTCTCCATTAGTGTCTTGTTCATTCTTTTTATAACTCCATTCTGCTATGGGAATACTAAGTCATCTTTTATCTATGAATACCACAATATTTATAGAATCTAGAAAAATCATTAGAGAAAAATTCACCGCCATTATCTGTCCTCAAACATTTTATTTTCTTTCCACTCTACAACTCAACCATTGCTTTAAACTCTTTAAATCAACTTAAAACTTTAGATTTACTCTTTAAAAAGTATACCCATTTTCTTGTACTGGATAATCATCATTAAATGAAACATAATATATGGACCAATTGAAGGAACATATATAGGACAAAACACATTAGAATAAATAAGATCAATACACCACAAGGATTATGAGAACTCAAGTAAAACTAAACATGGTTTGGTTTTCCATAAATGCAATGCTCACATAAATCAAATTCAAATTACAATCAGAAAAACCTTCAACAAGGTTTTTATTTTTTAGGGTCCTTAGACCCTTTTCTTCAATGTGGCCAAGTCTTTGGTGCCATAACATAGTTTTCTTTGTGGGTAAATTTGATTCAAAAGAAAGAGCACTGTTGGGTACCCAAAATCCATGACCATCTATTGAAGATGAAATACTCACCTCTTCCACAAACTTTCTTTTGACAAAAGTACTATTGCACTCAATAGTGCATGCTTCAAGCTTATACAATGTGCCATATCTGAAACCTATAGAAATCACCATAGCACCTCTAACCATCTTGCATATTGCATCAAAAAATACTACCTACACACCTACATCTATTAGTCTTCTCATAGACAACAAATTTCATGCTAACCTAGGGATGTGTAACACACCATTAATCCTTTTAATTCTACCATTAGGAAACCTTATTTCAACTTTACCACGGCCAACAATAAATTCAAATAAGAATAATCACCCAAGTACACCTTGGCTCTATCAAATTCTTCATATTCATAAAACCAATCTCTATTAAAGTTCATATGAAAAGATGCACCCGAGTCAATTAACCATGCTTCATTACCCACACATGTTTCCAAAGTTGTAATGAATGCATCACCATTTTCCTTCTTAGATTCATAATCAAAATTGAATATCTTCTTTTTTCTTCTTCTCTTCTTTGCATTTCTTACAAATATGTCTAGCCTTATTGCAGTTCCAGCAAACAACTTTGGACTTGCCAAGAGATTTGGATCTCCCCTTGGACTTGGATTTATCATGCTTCTTATTCTTCTTGCCTTTTTCCTTAGGTCTTCCATGAACATTTAGGTCCTCCCTGGCACTGATGGATACCTTCCTCCTCATCTCTTCAGAAAGAAAAGAACCCACCACATCTTTATTCTTCAATATAATAGAAGTACTCCCAATACCCATAACAAGAGAATCCCATGAATTAGGGAATACAATTTTGACACCAACTGATTCCAATTGAGCCACCAACATATTGAATGATTCCAAGTGGTATGTAATTCATCCACACTCTTTCATTCTCAAGGAATACAATTTCTTCCTTAAGAAAATCTTGTTCACTAAAGATTTGGCTTGATACATCTCACCAAGCTTCTTCCATAGTTTTTATGTAGAGGCCTCTTCATAGAAAATGATTAAAATAGAGTTTACTAAGCACAATCTGATTAGACCCTTGGCTTTACAGTCCATAACATCATATTGAGTAGTTAAAGTAGCATTTTTAGACCTTGAAACGTTCTCATCAATAGCATCCCACAGATCTCGATCTATCAACAAATCCTCCATCTGTAGTTTCCACATTTAAAAATTAGTTCCAAAAAATTTATACACCTCTATTCTCCCTAATGAACTGGCCATCTTAAAATTCTTGCAACAAGATCACAAAGTATCTTCTATACAATATCCCACTCAAATATGGATTAGTTCAAAAAACCCAACAATGCACAACTAAAACCAAAGGCGATCAGGCTCTTATACCACTTGTAAGGAAGCTAAGGTAGCAAAAAAACTTCCTACACTAATCTTGAGAGGAGCATAATGCAAAAATTTATCTAGATATTTAATAGTTATAGAACCTTAAACAAAAATAAACATAAATACCATGCATACCACAACATAGTGATTTACAGTGGGAAAACCCTTTGAAGAGAAAAATTGCACACTCCAAAAGTCACCCAATATATTATTCATAAATTAAAAAGATTACAATATACTTGTAGAGAAAGCTTCTCACAAGATTATCACCAACCACAAATCCATAGGCAACGTGACTACTATCAGACTCTCAGAATACATCACAATGCACAGATGTAATACAATGTCCTCATAAAATAGAGGTTGCCTTCTAGGTAAAGTCAAGCCAACAAAATATCGAGCATCAAATTTGAGACCGAATAATGAATGGTCTAGATTTACAATAATAAAATATACATAAAATGTGACTTTTAAGCATGTTTCCCCCAAACCCATGTTGGGGTGCATGACCCTTGTAACCCTTGTGGAGGGGATGAGCCCCCCTGGACCCCCGAAAGGGGTTACCCCCTACACCCCCCTCTTACATTGATGTATCAACAATACTTTATGTAATTGCAAGGTTGAGACACATTTTCCCATCAACATCATGGTTCTCTCAAACCACATGTAAAATATAGTGGCATTTTTTTGTTAAGAACATATAGCTCCACACAACACTAGACATATCGAGTAATCAAATTTATAAGTCACTTGCCTAAAGTACCACATATGCCAGTTATATTTATTTTGTCTATGCCAAATTAATTTTATCCCATATATAATACCAACCACCTCAAACCTATAGACATCACTCGAGAAGGTGTTATCATCACTACCAACTTGTCATCCTATTTATGTTGGTAAGGTTCCAATACCACTACTAAGTTGCACTATCTCAATTCTTGAATATTATTTCTTTATATATATTTATATAACACCATATCTTAATGTTGAAAATTACTATTCTAAATAGTTCACACTTAACCCAAGTTTCTTACCCAACAATCAACACAAGGGTATGTGCAGGATCATGATGGGCCAAAATGTGGCAATATGATGGGTATGTGTAGGGTATGTGGCTGATGACTTTTTTACCCAAAATTGATGAAACAAAAAGGGTTTTTAAAGAAGATTCTCATCTTTCCACCAATATAAATTATGTTTTACTTTGAATTTATTAAGTAATTATTATTCATTTTCTATTTGAATTATGACTAAAGTCTTGATTGATAAGCTAATTGAAAAACATCTATACCTTTCAAATGGTATTACATTTTTTGAATCCGAAACATGTGTCACATTCTATGCTTCACATACTATAGGATTAAAAAAAAATGAATTTCATGAAGTTTTGACCAAGTTAAGGTGGTCAGACATACGAGTTTTTATATTTTTAAAAGTTGTAATAAAAAATTCATAATTAATGATTTACTTGGAAAAAAATTACAAAAAAATATGCATCACATTGGGACATGAGTCCTCTACTTATATATAAAATCTTATAAAAAATAATTATCATTTTATTGTGGTTAAGGTGGTCAAACAAACACGTACTTCTCATTTTTTCCCTAAAATTGAAGTACTACTGCATTGAAATTTCAAATTTTCACCAAATAGATTTAAAAAAAAAAACCTAGTAGTTTAGAAACTACATTCAATTTGCTACAGATTCAGTTCTTACATATTTTTGAAATAATATAAATAACTTATTCAAATTTTTATGTCAAGTTTCCTAACTCTGATTTTCTAATTTTTTGCCACTTAAGGGCCTATTTTTTCCATGATGATCCTACACATACCCAGTGTAATTTATCATATTTCTAAGAATACCCATTATTTGTAGTTATTAATATTTTACCCATACACTACTAATTTCCATGATGCTATCAAGTACCCAAATTTTTTAAAGTTATCTCTAATTATCATATTGTTGAATAACCAATTTCTTTAATCAAAGTGGAATCAAATCCAATACCATGTGACATAATAGAGTTCATTCTCAAACCATGGGTTATAAATCTCATGGAGTAGACTTGCACTATGAACCAACAACTATGGTTCTAATATGTGGGGGAGTAGAGCAAGAACAACATACATAGAGAAAAAATACCTTTTGATGGAGGCCCTTGCAGATCAAGGACTAACACCCATGGAGATTCACAACATTCCAATGAAGGTTCTTTGTCTTTCAACCCTTAGTTATGCTAGAATGCTCTCAATCTTGTGGGAAGGAAAAAAATACGGGATAACACCAACAAACATATCTAATTACAACATGATTCACTCTCTTCCTTTAACAAGCATACACAACACACCATTGTTTAGTGTAATATTCATATCATTTATTTATATGCATCTAATTTAACAAATGGTATTCATAGGTGGATCATTTCTGACATCTACCTCACCCTTACCCAAGTTGGATACCCTATATCACATACTTGGGATACACGCACAATATTTACTAGCCTTCCACATGTTACAACAAAAAAAATATACTTTTTGGTTTTTTAAGCATGTTACTAATGCATAATTTTAGAGGAACTTGGTCACCCAATACTGTATAAGTACAAAACACAAATTTTCACTTGCCCCTACAAGATTTATTTCACAATGATTGCATAATTATAAAACTTTTCTTCATATCTACTCTTCTACTATTCCTAACTCATTCTAAATCATATATGGTCAAGGTTTAACTATTAATTTTTAAGTAATATTGGACACACAATGTCACATCACGTTTTCTTGCATAACTAAAATATTAAATTGAGAAGATTAAATTAATAGGAAAATTAAAATATGCTTTCTAAGTATTGAATATTTGGAAAAGTAAATAAATAAAGATGGCTATTTTTGTTAATAAATTGCTAGATGTAAATAGTTTTAATATAAATTAGATAATTTTTTATATATATAAATAATAATATAGGAAGTATATTATTGTTATATATATATATATATATATATATATATATATATATATACAAGATTTGACTTTTAATAATTTTAATCTATTTTTCAATTAAATTAATTAAATTAACTATAGATGAAAATTAAAAGTAAATAAATTAAGTTATTTAAACTAATTTTTAAGTTTTTATAAATTTTATAAACTATAATTTTGCATGTGGTAAAAGTATTAAACTACATATTACATGTAGAGATTACTTAAAGAAATTAATATTTGAATGAATAAATGGCCACGAAGGCCACCATTTTTTTCAGAAAAAGGCATATAGCCTATATATATTATATATTAGTAAAATAGGATTTACGTATGATTTTCCATCATTCATTACAAAATTTGGAGTTGTTTCTCCTGATGCTATATTTCCTTGCAAATACTCATATGCATAGATTAGTAAGTCTTGGCTTTAGTGGTGCCTGGTCTTTCAAACCATGAAAAATGACAGATTTTTCTTTAGTGCTTAGGCTTTTAAGTCATTTATAGACAACATATCATTTAGGGCATACATAGAGTCTTTCAAAAACTTTTACAAAATACATATCATTCAACATTATGAGCTTTCAGAAACATGGCATTCATCCCTTATAAGCTTTTTTTCAAAAACCACAACAAATTGGTGCAAAATGCTGGGGATTATCAAAATGGCACCAAATTTCAATCATTATTCCTCCACTCATTCCATGATCATGGGGAAATTTTCTCCTTGTGCCTCTACACTTTCATCTTCCCCTATTGTTATCATGTCAAAGTGGGGGCATTCAAATCTGGGGCCACTAGTGGTGCATACTTTGTCTAAGAGGAAACACCCTAAAAGGAATGCAATGGTGGGTGGTCTATATGCGTGCAAAAGAAGGCTATAGCATAGTACTTCTCTTGAATATCGATATCCATGGTAATGCAAATGTGGTGAGAATTCCTAGGCATTTCTCTAAGAAAGATGCGGTCACATTTGTGCTCAAAGGCCTACTTAGTGCCATTGAAACTTTTTGCAAACTTGTGCCTCTACTTTAGGTATTTGTGAGGAAAATTTTTTCCTACATACCCTTTCCATTTGTGTAGGTCATACTCTTGCACTCCTTTAAGGAGAGAATTATCCTCAAGAAAAATGTCTTTCACATACTTTTCTACAATTTCTTCTAAGTCTCCTAGTGAGTAGAGCAGGTCATATAAATTTGATAAGAAAATCGAGAGTACTTGGGAGGGGAGAATAGCTCACCTTATCTCCAAATTGGTTTATCTAATAGTTGAGAATAGTGAACAGATAATATTCCACCCTTGTGCAGTCCAAGTTGAACATAATGTCCATATACTCATGTGATAGATAACCCTCGAAGGGCATATCCCATTCTTTTTCCTTCATTAGAATTTGAAGATTCCAAGGTCTGAGCTCCATAATTCTTCACATCACACCTCCCTACAATAAATTGAAATGGAAATTTTCTACCCCAAGCTCACCAACCTTTGCAAAGAAAGCTAGGGAAATTGTGCAATGCTCTAGAAATTCTTCTAGATGGAGTTATATAATTTTTTTATGAGAGCCTATAGTGAAACCGAAGTGTCATGTGAGAGGTGTAAAATTTTTGATGGGGGATATCACATCCTTGCATGCCAAATAACCTGGCACAAACTACCATTTATTTTATTCTTGTGAGTTTAAATTTGGATGTGTGAGGCTAGCTTGAGTTGGGTGCATTACTTGCTATGACGGGCTTCTTGTACCCACAAAAGAGACCACATTAGGTTAAAAACATAATTCACTCTACTAAGTAGGATGGCTTGGCATGGATGAGGGACACAAACACTAAGAATAGAGGTGTGAGTTGGAACTTGATATGCTCAGTCCTCTTTGGTGAGTGGACTGATTCGATCGTGTTGATAAAAATTTTACCCCTACTTGTGTCACCTTCGTCCTTTGCATCAAGGTGTTTTAAGATGTTGATTTTTCCATCATTATCCCTACTACTTGTCACTTCCAATGGATTTTTCATGTCTTAGCATTTAAACATGTAGAGGTAATCCCAATTGATAAGACTGTCACGCTTGGTCCTAAGCTTCTACTCATTTTTTGAAATTTTGATTTGGTTTTTTTCCTTAAATTGTTGTCTTGTGCCAAGGAAGGTAAGAAAATCCTTATCCCCCACCACCTTTTGTGTTCATGTGGAGTTTTCCAAGGTGGAAAATAACTTGTTGTTCACCCTATCCTCTACCAGCTTTTGTGTTCATGTGGGGTTTTCCAAGGTGGCAACCAACTTTTTGTTCACCCTATATATAGGCTCTATATCAAGCCTTGTGTAAAATATGAATCTTAGACAATTTAAATTCGGAGGGGGGGATGTGAGCCACTGCATCCCTTGGAGTCACTTTTAGTATTTTTAAATTTTCTTTCTACAACCACTATTTCTGCCATCTTTGAATGTATATTGTAGGATAGTTGACCCTACCATATTTCAATTTCCTCGTTATCACAACCCATGTTTCCAAGAATTTTGCTAGGCAGTTCCCTTCTCGATATGTGTGAGAGATATGAACTTCTTGGAAAAAATTTAGGAGGTGTCATACTTTATATAGAATGTATTTTAGCTTCCAATTGTGGATGGTTTTCTCTTTGCATGCATTTATTACTACTACGAAATCACCTTCAATGTGAATCTTTTCCAATTTCAAACCTTGTAGGAGTACTGTGATTCTACTAGATTATCTATTCCTAATGGGAGGTGGATTAATTTGGATACAATTAGTGTTCCCTTTCTATCCCTTATATATAACCCTACTCTGGATATACCCGAATTTCCCCTTGATATGCTGCCATCAAAATTTACTTTATAGAGGCCTAATGTTGGGGGTTTTCATTTAATAGAGCTCTTGTCAATATTGTGTGAGGGTGAGACTTTCATATTTCCTTTGAAGGGAAAGGTGATAGACTCCTAGCTTTGCAATATTTCCTCATCCCAATTTGTGAAGGTAGAGGTCACCTTTTGTGATTATGAATATATGAATTTGCTACCTCGGAGATAGATTTCTCAATTAACACATGTACTTATTAGGATGAAGTTTTTTGCTTCCTAAAGATGCACCTATTGCTCTCCCACCAAAGGTTCCATGTTACTATTGCTAGATTTATTCTCCAAATACATCAAAAAAGTATTATTTTGTAAAGGACTGTCCAACTAGAGAAAATTTCCCATAGATATTTGGAGAATGGGAAGGAATATCCTATCTTATTTTTTATGAAAGACCAACATTCATGTGCAAAGTTACATTGAACAAAAAGGTGTTCAACATTTTCCAAGGTTTCATCACATAAGGGGCAATTAAATGGTTCAACAAGTTCTAATTTGACTAATCTGTCACTAGTTAGGATCTTATTTCATAGGGCTAACTAGGCAAAGCTCCTAGTCTTTGGTAACACCATTTGATTCCAGAAAAAGGAATATGCCCTTTGGATTTGTGTATTCCTAGCATTGCTCATTATTGGTTTGTAACCTTGCTTGAGATCGATTAATTTTCGTCTTTGGAAAAGGCCAACATAATTCTATCTTGTTGATCTAACTTGAAGGTTATCCTCTCTTTCAAGGTCCCTATAAAGTTTTCTTCTACAACTTTGAGATTGGAATATTGAAGCAATCTAGCCAAGTAGTCAAACCTATGATTCTATCTATCATCTGAATATAGTCTTTTAGTCTAGTGCCATATTTTTCTAATAGAATGTCTACAGCTAGTTGTAGGGCTTGGATGTTGCTTAGAGGAGGGTTTCCATTCCATGAATCCCTCTAGAACTTGACCTCCTCACCATTGTTGACTTCCCATGAGATATAGGGGTTGAGAACTTCCCTGTAGGTTAGATTGATATCCTACATGGCTGATCCATTTGGGGGATTTGATATAGTTAATATTCTTGATGGCTTGTCATTATCTAGATACTTGGCCTAGAGTAATCTTGTCCAATTTTTGGTGGGTTTAGTGTACATCCTCCATGATAGCTTTGCTCCCATGGATAGGTTTCTTTCTATGAGTTTATGTCTCCCAACCCCTCCCAAAAAAAATTCTAAACACATCTTGTCGAGGGAAATCAAAGGAATTTTCTTTTTCTTGTATATATTTCCCTTCCATTGGAAGCTACTAATGAGCTTTTCAATTTGTACGATGAATAGTTTAGGATAATTTAGGACTTCTAGATAGTATTTTGGTATAGTTGTTAGGACTACTTTGATCATTAGGATTGTTCCTGAGAGGGACAACCGCCTATCTTTCCAAGAGAGGACTTTTTCTTTTAAACTTTGGATGACCTTATCCCATAATGGAGTTTTATTTTCCCCCATGAAAATTTGAATTCCTAGGTATGTACAAGGTAGTTCAGATAGTTGAAAGCCTAGGATATTCAATATTTTCCTTGCCACAACCTTTTTAGTGTTGAAAACATAAACCTTGATTTGGAGGTATTTATTTTTTGACCTAATGCTAATGATTATTTGTCTAGATAATTTGTTTAACTTGTTTAGCCTCCTTGATTGATGAGTAACCAAATAAAAGGGTGTCATCCATGAAAAGTGAATGAGTGATTGAGATATGAGTGTTCATAATTTCTACACCTTTCCAAATCCCTTGGGTGTGCATCATGTTGATCAACCTACTAAGATCTTCTGCCATTAGGATAAAAAGAAAAGGTGAAAGTGGGTCACCTTTTTGCACTCCTTATGTGGTGGAAAAGAAACCCGTCGTTGATCTATTTATGATGATGAAGAATTTTGATCTTGACAAATAAGAAAAGATCCACTTGCACCATTTGCTTCCAAATCCAAATCTCTTTAATAGTTGTAGCAGAAAAGACCAATCCACTTTGTCATATGCTTTCACCATATCTAATTTTGTGATGAAGGCTGATAGTTTATATGTTTTAATATTATGTAGGATTTCATGGGCTACCAAGGCTCCCTTTGCAGTTTCCTTACCTGGGAAAAATACCCCTTGTTCTGGGGTTTGATTTTTCTTATGAAGGGCTTCAATTTGAGATAAATGGCTTTGGTTAAAAAATTGTAGATTTTATTGCATAATGAGATTGGTCTAAATTCAGCAAAATTTTTGGCTCCTTTTTTTGGGGATGATTGCTATGTGGGTGGTATTGAATTTCTTTAGCATTGTACCTATTCTCCTAGATTCTTCTATTTCCATCAATAGATCAAATGCAATAAAGTCCCTAATGAGAAGACTACTAATTTTACTTCCTCCAAGATGAAAGGTTTCATTAGATACTCATTGTCCTGGTCTTCAATGAGTTTTGGAATTTCCTCCAGGATATCTTCTGCATCTCTGTCTACTATGGGTGACCTATTTGTGTGGCTAGATACGAGTTAAAAGAAGTATTTCACCCCTTCATATCTAATTTCTACTTCTTTGAACAACAAAGATCTTGTTATGTTGTCTGAAATTGAGAAGATGGTGTTGTTGGCTCTCTTGGTTTGAGCTAATATGTTAAAAAACTTGGTGTTGTGGTCTCCATCTTTTAACAATAATTCTTGAAACTTCTATCTCTAGTATATTTCCTCTTGTTTAGTTAATTCTATCCATTCCAATTATAGTTTTTTTTTGTTCATAAGTTTCTCTATCTAGACCTTGTAGAATAATCTGCTCATTCACCTATGTTAGTTGTTGGAAGACACTTTCATTTTGTTCAAAGATGTTTTTGAAAACATGGATGGTCTAACTAGGATAATTTGTTTCATCACATGTACATCAGTTTTGTACATAGTTGGAACATCTTTGAGCCCTTGATGAAAGGTGCACTTTTCCACCACTACCAAAGGAGTTGCATGAATTGAGGGTGCCTGAGCCACATTCTTTCAAATTTGAAAGATGATTTATACTTGAAGGATGGTTGGTTATTCATTATGTTGAGAGCTCTATATGGAAAAATGGTCAAAACTTGTGAGAGGTAGAATTTCTAAGACGAAGTTCATTTGTCCCCCAAACTAGTTTGACATGATTAGAAATCTGACTAAACATTCAACTATTTGTAGGAAGTCCTTTCTGTGATTTTTCCATGTGTACTTTCTAGCTTCAAACAATATGTCCTTTAAAGCATTGTCTTGTATGAAGGATCTAAAATCCTCCATTACTTTTTTTGGTGCAAAGATCCCACCTTTCTTCTCTTTCAATGAGATGATAGCATTGAAATTGCCAACCAACATTGCCTTTTCTTCTCCTATGTTATCCAAAACTTGGGTAAGGGCTTCCCATAGTTGCTTCTTATCAGTTGTAGATGTTGGGACATAGGTATTGATTAGGAAAAACTTTAGGTCAAAATGCTTAACCTTCGTAAGTTTCCAATTCTTCTGAATTGATCTCAGGTTCAATTGATATCATTTTTGGGTTCCATAGAGTGACAAGACCCCCTAAGGCTCTTGTGTTGGAGACTGTCTTGATTTCTATTTAGTCCATTTATGGAGGGAGGATTTGTAGAGATCTTTAGATAGTTTAGATTCCTGCAGTATTATGACATAAATTCCACAAGCATCCAATTGGTGCTTAATTTTAGCTCTCTTTTAAGGGGAATTGATTCCCCTAATGTTCCAAGATAGGATTTTCATTGCATACGATTTGAGCAACATGCTCTCCTCGAGCACTTGTTGACTATCACATTTTTATCCAATGTAGTTTACAATCTAGCTTCTATTTCTTCTTGAATTTTGATTAGATGATATTTTCGACCTCTCTTTCCTGATGATTTTGTAATTTCTCCTTGACTACTCAAGGTTTGTGAGATTGGAAAGGTTTGAGAATAGTTAAAAAAATGCATCCCTTCTAATGTTTCACTTGGGGTATACCCTCTTGCACTTTATTATAGTTGTTTCAAGGTGTATGTTTGATGATCCTTATCTTCTCTTCTCTCTAAATTTTCTAGTATATCTGGAGACTTTCTTTCTCCTCTAGTTTTTTTCAAAGAAGACAGTTGGTTTTGTTTTTTTGAAGCTTCTAGTTAAGTGGTGTTTTTTGAATTCTTATATGCACATATCCCCATTTTTAACTTCTCATAATGCGGGCAAAAATTTTCTAAAATGTTGGAAGAGAGGGTTTTTTGAGTCTTCTTTCATATATTATGTCAAATATGCAGGCATAGGGCAATTAAATAGGTAAAAGGGTTGGGTTTTGTTTGATGCAGAAAATTTGCTCAAATTAAGCTAGGACTGAGATTGACATTGTAGCCTCTCTGAGATTAATTCAATAGTCTATCAAACCTTTCCCCCAACTTACTAAAAATCTTTGTTAAGAGCCAAGGAATCCAAAAGGGTCTCAAGGGTTGAGCTTCGCGCCTCTTGATTTTTTGGTTCTTCGCAAGCAGTCGTGAGGGGCTCTTCATTATGGCACTTTGAGCACACCTTCCCTTGAGTTTCAATTAATAGCTTTTGGATCCAAACCCCATATTTGGATTTAATGTGGATTTCCTTAGGAAAATTTTTAGTAGTGTCCAACAGGACACATACCCTAATTGTGGTTTCTCCAAGTTCTTCAAGAAAACTTTATCTAGTTTCAAGAAAATTCCTATCTGGTTAGCTAGGGTTTCCACTATTTCTCCCTATGTGTTCCAATGGCAGAGTTAAGTTGAATCCAAAAGGGGACAAAGTGCACCACTGAAGTTTGGGGATTAAAGTTTGGTATCCAGGATTGAGTGAACAAACCTGACCCATCAAGGATCCAGGATTTATCTTTGTGTATCTCATCTCTGTGGGATTTTGAGTCAAAAATAACAACAAAAAATCCCAATCCTTTCTCAAGATAAAAAACTCTATTAGCTCCTACCCATTCATCTAGAATCAAAGTTCTTAAAATGTTAATTTCAAGGCAGAAGTTCCAAAACTTACATATCAGAGCTTTCTCCCGGAGGTCTTGAATTTGTGGTTCAAGCGTGCTTTCAGAGAAAGTGATGTTAAGAACTTCATTAGCTTGAGGTGCAGGTAGAGGTTTTCACCGCCATTGTTTGTTGTACTCTTGCTTTCTTCGTTGCTTCTTCTTTTTCCTTGCCTACGTTCTCTTCCTTCTTGTGCACTTCAGGCATTTCGTTGGTGGGTTCCTTTCCCCCTATAGTGTTGTTGGCATACCCTTTCCCTGGTTCGCTTTCTCTTCTTGGGGAGCTGACTCCTTTGTTGTCTGGGGTTTTGGTTTGAAGGTCACTCCATTTGTCTGAGTAAGATATTCAGGTAGGAAAAACTTAACAAGGATGTTGTTGGGCGTAGTTGGGACTCGCAGGTTTGAAATAATGCATGTCCATAAAGATTTTCTCTCTGCCTTTTGGGTTGGGGAGTCCAATCCACATATGTCAAAAACATCTTGCTTCACATGACTTAGCTTCTTTGCTTAGTAGAACAGGGGCCTTTTGCGAGGAGTCGTGGGTGGAAAATTTGCTCTATGGCAGTCCAAACAACGTTCCTAGTAGGCCCCATGGTCTTTCCGGTTCAAAGGGCATTCCCAGTAGGCCCCATGGTCTTGCCAATAACGGGTATGATGGTAATGCTCAAAATGGGGGTTTTCATGGAAGCTTTGAAAAAACTTAGTCTGACGCGAGTAGTGATTCCTTTAGGGTCCTTGAGACTAATGATAGCGAGCTTGACAATCTATAAGTCGATGATCCCAATGGGGGTCTCGGTTCTGACAATAAACACTACCATTTTTGTGGAAGTTACCATTGCTTGGGCTAGGTGAGGAAACCTGAGCTTGCCAATAAGCCATCTCAACCTCATGCTCTAAAATTTAAAATTTTCAAATGTTTATGGAAAATTCCATTCCTATACCCTAGGTAGCAGAGTAGGAGGTACACTATTTTACTAACCTTCACCTTTTCCACTATGAAGTAGAGTGAAACTTGTGACCTTTGGATACAAACCCAAAGCCCCATCCAAATTTGCTACAAGTGTTGACTCAAAGGCCACCATATTAAAAAGAAATAGAAGTTATTTACTATTTTGGTAGTAGGGAGTGATTCCTCTAAAGGTGGAAATTAGTTGGCATTGTGTAGGCATGCAAAATCACTATGGAGAAGCATTAAAGAACCTAGAAATCCCATTGGTAGGTTGCAGAGGTGTGGAATTAGAAGCAAAGGGAAAGTTGTTGAAGCTTTGGTTGGTGTATGGGATCATCCAAAAGAAGGTGTTTAAGATTATTAAGGACCTCATTTATGATGTCATCTTGAAGGGCTCAACCATTGCCTTCTCCATGCAGGCCATGGACTCTACTCATGTGGTATTTCTCACCCTTCTCCTATTATTGTAACATGTCTATGGGCATGAATGCCAACAACATTTCCAAGTAGTTCAAGTGTGCTAGCAATGACAATATCATTACCCTCAAGGTTGATGATGGTGGCAACATTGTTACCTTCCTCTTCAAGAGCACAAGTAAGTCCCTTTCTCTCTATGAATTCATTCCCTTTTAGCCATATTGGATGAAGCCTAGAGTTGTTGGAATAAAATCGACTTTGGTTGGAAATTGACAAACAAACTAGAAAATAAAGATGTAGAAAATGAAGCCCATCATTGAAATTGAAGCCTCAAGAAAAGGATATTAGCAATGAAAATTCATTGAGTTAATAGGGACTATAATCCCACTGGCTTATAAAATGCAGAGATATCCTTTTCGAGGGAGCTTATTGCACTTTTATGTGAGAAATTGACTTAAAAATAGGCACCTTGAGAAGGATATCTCTCGATATATCTATATATATATATGCTAGTAGTAGTCATGACACAACATTTAATATTTTAAATAATTTTTTTTATATTATATATATTTTATATTAAGTTATTATAATAATCAATATATTATAATATGATACTAGAATATTTGTAATTCAATTTTTAAAAATAATATATATAATTTAATATTTAAATGTTAAGTTAAAATATTATAAATATATTTTTAGTATATTTATAATATTATAATAAAAAATACGATATCATCAATATTTAGTTAGGATTATTAAAATAAAATTAGTTAGGATTAGGTTTAGGGTGTTAAGGTTAAGAGATATAGTTAAGGTTAGCGTTATGTCTAGAGATATAGTTAGGGTTAGGGTTAGAGTTAATATATAGTTAGGATTGGGATTAGGGTTAATATTAGGATGAGAGATAGGGTTTGCATCAAAATTAGGGCATGGGTTATCATCAAGATTAGATTAGGATTAGGGTTCAGGTTAACATGAGGATTAGAGTTACAATTAGGTTTAGGGTCAAGTTTAGGGTTAATAGATATAGTTAGGGTTGGGATAATAATTGAGGTTAAAGTTATCAAGATTAGGATTATAGCTATGTTTTGGATCATGTTTAGGGTGAGGATTATGGTTAGGTTGGGGTTAAGAGATATAGTTAGGTTTAGGGTTTAGGTTATGATTAGGGCTAGAGATATAGTTAGGGTTAGGGTTAGGTTTAGGATTAAGAGATATAGTTATGGTTAGAAATATGATTAACATTATGATGAGGCTCAGGGTTCGCATCAAACTTAGGGTTAGGGTTAGCATTAGGATTAGGGTTACAATTAGGTTTGTAGTCAAATTTAGGGTTAATAGATATAGTTAGGGTTGGGGTAATAATTGGGGTTATGGTTATCAAGATTAGGGTTATAGTTATGTTCTCGATCAAGTTTAGGGTTAGGATTATGGTTAGGTTGGGGTTAAGAGATATAGTTAGGTTTAGGGTTTAGGATTAGGGATAGAGATATAGTTAAGCTTATGGTTAGGGTTAAGATATATAGTGAAGAATAGGGTTAGGGTTAGGTTTGAGAGATATAGCTAAGAATAGAGTTAGCATTAAAATTAGGACTAGGGATAACATCAATATTTTCTCAAGATTAGGGTTATAGTTAGGTTTAAGGTCAATGTTAGGGTTACAAATAAGGTTAGGTTTAGGGGTTTCATAATTGTTATGGTCATACTTAGGAGTTTAGGTTTTGGAGTTAAAAATATCATTAGGCTTAATAGGGTCATTATATAAAGTTAGGTTTAGAATTAGAGATTTAGTTAAGAATAGGGTTACAATTAGGGTTAAGAGACATAGTTAGGATTAGAGTTAGGGTTTTCCTCAAGATTAGGGTTAGGATTAGCATCAAAATTAGGATTAGGGTTAGGGTTTGCATCAAAATTAGGGTTAGGATTAGCATGAATAATAGTTTAGGATTAGGGTTAGATTTATGTTTAGGGTCAAGATTAGGTTTAGGGTCAAATTTAGGGTTAATCCTAACCAAATTTATAATTGATGTCTAACCTCAAATGAATGGTAATGTACCCTAACTCTCATCATACCCTAACCCTAACTCTAACCCTAACTAAAGCCTTTTCGAATATGAACCCTAATTAAACCCTATCACTTACCCTTATCCTAACTGAGCCCTAACTTTAACCCTAACCGAGTCATAATAATTGAAATCTTATAACTAATTAAACCCTAACTATGACTCCAACCCTAACCCTAGCCCTAAGCATAATTGTAAAAAACTCTAACCTTCACTACAATTGTAACACTAATTGGACCCTAATGCTAATGCTCAACCAAGCCGTAATTGAACCCTCACCCTAACCCTAATCCTAATTCTATATCTTACCTTAGCCCTAACCCTATATCTAATTGAACCATAATCTTAATCCTAATTGTAATGCTAATTGAACTCTAATCCTAACCCTAATTCTAATTGATTTCTCACCCTAATTAAATGCTAGTGTAGCCTAATTATAACTTTCGTAATTAAATCCTAATTGAGTATTAACCCTTATTATAATTATAGTTGTAACACTAATCCTAGTTGATTTCTAACCCCAAACCTAACACTAACCCCAAATTTTATCTTAGAACCTTAACCCTAATTGAACATCAATTGAACCCTAACAATAATTAAATCATAAACCTAATTAAATCCTAACCCTAACATTATTCAATCCCCAACTCTATCCCTAACCTAGGTAATTGAATTATAACCCTAATATTTATCTTAATTCTAATCCTAACCCTAACTATAACCCTAATTGTAATTTGAATCTTGACCATAATACTCAATCTACTCATAATTTTGATTTTAACACTAACCTTGAATCTAATAGCTATCTTAATTCTAACTATATTACGAATTGAACCCTAACCCTAACAAAAAACTAACCCTACTTGAACCCTTACCCTAACCTAACATTAACCCTAAGACTAACCCTAATTGAACCCTAACCATAACTAATCCTAACCATAGTCCCAACCCCAACCCTAACTCTAACCTTAACCCCAAGCTTTATTCTATAAGCCTACCTTAATTGAACCCTAACCCTAATTGAATCATAATCTTAATTGGTCACTAGCTCTAACACTATCCCTAATTTAACCCTAACCCTAATTGTAACCTTTATCTAACCACAATCACCCTAACCCTAACTCCAAACTTCATCTTAGAACTCTAATTGAATTGTAACCCTTATTAAATCCTAATCATAATGATAACCTAATTCTAAATAATAATAAATACATAAATAATAATAATGTTATATAAATTATTTTTCATTTTTACCAAAAAATTAAGTGTTAATGTAATTCTTAATTACATTGGATTTTTTAAAGATTTAGGTAAACTAGTTTTAAATATATTAATTTAAAAACTTATTTTAATATGTAATAATACATTTACTATATTTTATGTTTATTTAATTTTATAATTTTAAATGGATTTTAGATATGCACTTACTATGAAAATCACGATATTAAATTGCATATTTAATTGCTATACTTTTGTATAATTAAATTTTTAGTAAAACCTTTAATTTATAACATTTTTTTAAGATATATAATAATTATGAATAAAATAGAATGTTAGTGATCTTTTCTTTTTGAAATGTTTTCCATATTTTTTAAAATATTGAATATTTTTCATATTTTATATATTAATTTAGAAACATATTTTTATGTGTAATAGTAAATTTATGATATTTCTTTTTTAATTAATTTTCTAATTTTCTAATTTGAAATACATTAATTTAGAATTTTTAAGAAGACCAACTATTTTCCATTCTTTTATACTTTTATTTTAATTTAAATTTTTTTTTACGTATATTAATATAGAAACTTACTTTTATATGCTATCACAGATTTAAGAAAGTAGTTTTTTAAAATTTGGAAACTTCTTTTTATGTGTACTAAATTAACATTTTTTTATATCTTATTTTTACAAATGATAATTATTTTTTATTAAAAATACATTAAGAAATATATAAATAATAATTATTTTTTATTAAAAATACATTAAGAAATATAAAAATATTTAAAAATATCTTGTTTTAAAAAAAAATTGAATATTTTTTATTTTTAAGTATATTAATTGAGAAACTTAGTTTTTAAAATTTTAATTTTAAAATTTTAAGAAAACATAATACTTTGATATGAATCTTACTCATTTTTAACACAATTCATTCTTTAGATCTATAAAACAAATCATAACTATTTAAATAATTTTCCAAAGTTTGAAATTAATAATTCTAATCCTAACCCTAACTATAACCCTTTATTGTAATTTGAATTCTAACCATAATTCTCACTCTACTCATATTTCTAATTTTAACACTAACCCTAAATCTAATAGTTACCTTAATTATAACTATATTATGAATTGAACCCTAACCCTAACTAAAATCTAACCCTACTTGAACCCTTGCCCTAACATAACATTAACCCTAATGCTAACCTTCCTAACCCTAACTAAACCCTAGCCCTAACTAACTCCTAACCATAGTCATAACCCTAACTATAACCCTAACCCTAACCTTTATCCCAAGTTTTATTCTATAGCCCTACCTTAATTAAACCCTAACCCTAATTGAATCCTAACCATAATTGATCCCTAACCATAACCCTATGCCTATTTTAATCCTAATCCTTATTGATCCTTTACTACGTAACCCTATTCCTACTTGAACCCTAACCCTAATTGTAACCTTGATCTAACCACAATCACCCTAATCCTAACCCCAAACTTTATCTTAGAATTCTAATTCAATTGTAACCTTTACTGTATGGTTTCATGGCTTCTATTTTCATGGTTCAAGTGGTCCCATGAAGCAAAAAAATCATGCTATAGGATTAAATGAATCTTTTCCTATAAATAGTAGCCCCTACCTTTTAGGATTGCAAATTTTAGTGGGTGAAATTGAAGTGGGTTTAGAAATTGCCCCTATAGCTTAGGGATTTTTTTCTATCACTTCAAATTTAAATTCGTAAAAAAGTAAAAATTAGAGAATTTTTATTTATTTATTAATTTTTATCAAATACTCTAGTTCATTCCTTAAATTTTGGAGCTCAAACTATTAAGCTGAATTGCAAAATTGAATTCGTGGACTACCAGCTTTAAATTATTCCTCAAAAAATCTCACCAATACCCACTGATTTTAGGAAGCCCCCCTCCTTACCCTTATTAAATCGTAATCCTAATCATAACCTAATTCTAAATAATAATAAATACATAAATAATAGTAATGTTATATAAATTATTTTTAAATGTAATTCTTAATTATATTTTTTTTAAAAGATTTAGATAAGTTAGTTTTAAATATATTAATTTAAAAACTTATTTTTGTATGTTATAATAAATTTATTATATTTTCTTTATATTTAATTTTATTATTTTAAATGGATTTTAGATGTGCACTTACTATGAAAAACTATTTTGGTATAATTAAAGCTTTAATAAAACCTTAAATTTTTAATATTTTTTAAGGTATATATTAGTTATGAATAAAATAGAATGGCAAGGATTTTTTCTTTTTTGAAATGTTTTCTATATTTTTAAAAATATTGAATATTTTTCATATGTTATATTTTAATTTAGAAACATATTTTTATGTGTAAATAGTAAATTATGATTTTTATTTTTTATTTAATTTTTAGTCTTTTTGATTTTAAATATATTAATTTAGAATTTTTATAAAAACCAACTATTTCCCATTCCTTTATAGTTTTATTTTCAATATTTTTTATTTTTAAGTATATTAAAATATAAACTTACTTTTTATATGCGATCATAAATTTAAGAAAGTTCTTTCATGCTTGGTTTTCTAAATTTTAAAAAATTCTTTTTATAATTTAACCTTTTGTTTAATCTTACATTTATAAATAATAATTATTTTTTATTAAAAAACATCAAGCAATATAAAAATATTTTAAAATTATTTTTAAGTATATTAAATTAGAAACTTATTTTTTGAAAATTTAATTTTAGAAATTTAAGAATACATTTTCCTTTGATATGAATCTTAATCTTTTAAAAAAGAATTCATTCCTTAAGTCTCTAAAACAATATATATATATAATTTTAATAATAATATATATAAAATATGTCAAGAGATATCCTTCTCAAGACGTCTATTGCATTTTTATGTGAGAATTTGAAATTTTTTGAAAATTTGAAATTTATAAGACCTAATATACAACCTCTTTAAAATAATACGAAATGTTTTCGGTAGCTTAAAAAACTTAAAATACTTTTAATACATATATAAGATATTTAAAACAGAAAGAAATAACTAATTTGAGTGTTTCTTAATTTCGGAACAAAGCCAATGTAAGAGGGACTCAAAGAAAAGTAAATGCAAAGCACCCAAAATACAATCAAGGAAATGGTGAGAACATACAAGGAATCATGTTACGCTGAAATAAAAAGTACAGATCCCTTCTTTTCTTATTGGGATAAGGAAAGGAAAACTATTTTAGTAAATTTGTTATATCGAAATATGCTTTCCCATATTCAAACAAGTTTGCTGAAAAGAGAATCTGCATGCTGTATTCATTCTTCACTTTCCTGCCTTTACATCGCCATGACATCGTGTCATTAATGGTACTAATTTATTTTGCCGAAGGGAGATCAAAATTCTTGGAAAATTTTTAATGGAAATAGTAATTATTGGTTATTTGTTTTTAAAAGAAATTATGTAAACAAAATCAAGAAACTAACAATATTCACCTCCTTCTGAAATTGCTCTTGAACAAAATGGCTCCTTTTTGGGAAAAAATCGCTCTCCAGGTTGGGAACTTGAGATTTCAGTAGATCACCTCCATTCGTGGTGATTAGATTATAAAATCTTTGGTACCAATAATCAGAAATTCCAGAACTTGAATAGTATAATCTGTTGACTCTGCCAATTTTTCCTAGTGATTGTTAATTAGCATCGATAATTCAATCATGTAAGTTGTATGATAGAACAACCTTGATGAATATTTAAGAGAAAAAACAAAGTGCAATATTATTTTTAACTTTTATTTCATAAAAGTTATGTATGGAACTTGTACAAGAAAATGAAATCTTGATTTTTCATACAGGTTTGTAATATTTTCCGGAAAACTCGGTTATGGGCGCGACTCCGCCCTCTTAACCATCCTCTACCAGGGTGGTGTTGAAGGCCTTCAGGTGAAGCCCTCCAACGACACCTGGACGGTTGTCCCTGCTCTGCTCGGCCATTTTCAATGCTAGAAAAATATGTAAACCAAATTTGATCAAAATGAGATACTCTGTAACAAAAACCCTTTGTCAAGCACAGAGATCGTTTACCAATATACTCAAAATCATTACTTTTACTTACATTAGGCTTCCCCAATCGTAGAAAACCCCAACATTAGATCGAGTTCAGGCTCCTAAGAAGGCAGATGATATATCTCCTCACCCTTCCAAGCCCTTACACAGCCCTCCTCTCTGCCATTTGAGTTTCCCTGTGTAACCTCGCCGCTTCTAGCACAATTATAATCGATACCCAGAGCACTCTACAATGGAAGTTTTAGAGGCAGTGGGGGCAAACCTTTGATTCGCAGAATTCAGCGAAGCAAAAGAAAAAGAAGACGAGCCTTCTATACAAACCGGTCCACACCAATGCTTGTGAGCAACCATCAGCTTACCCTCCCCACATTGGCAGCCATTAAAACCCACAGTCTGACCAGAAACCCCCAGTTCACAGTGTTGAGAAGGTCACGAAGAGGCCAAGGGCTAGTTGAGATTAGACCGGTAAATATATTCCAATCCGTAGGGAGAGCACAGAGGCGGAGTGACTGGATCACTACAATGCACGCCGCTCATAATCTACACAAGCGGCAAATAAAACAATGGTGCAGAAGAAATTTATAAGAACATGGTTTTGGAACAATGCCGCCCATGCATTGAAATAGCTAAAAACATGATTTATTTATATTCCATCGCCAACTCAACCCACTCGTCCACTACCCTACCGAAATAGTCTGCCAATCTCTCATGCAGAATGTAACGCCTTTGTATTAGCCGCCTCTTCAACGCTGCATTGGCAGCAACGTGAAACCTGCAATGTATAACGTCTCTTGCGTTTTCTATAATTGGGTTTTTGTTGGCATGGACCTTAGGCGGCTAACCTGCAAGAATACATCTCTTCTGTAACGTTTCTGTAAGCAAATTTAATTAATTTCATTTAATATATTCTCTTCAAATACTGGCAGCTGCCTCTCAATTTTTTTTAAAAAGCCAAAAATGTTAACTAAGATTTTGATATCACTGTAGATCGCCTCTTGGCAAAATAATAGAGGATGAGGGTGATGTAATGTTAGGCTGGGGCAGTAGCACCATATTGTCACAGATTTGAGTACGTGTGATTCTGATTGAATTCCATTAAATTCATTTTGGTTTGAAACTAATTTTTTAACTGCATGTTAAAGGTCGTAGAGGTAGAAATAAAAACTATAAATTTCTTTCTACTTTTAAGGAAATCTTTGAACCCTTTTAGCGATTCTTATTCTCTTTGATTGTTACCTATGAAACTAAGTTTTCTTAATAGGCTAAACCCGCAACTGGTTCCCCTTCAATTGCAAATACTCTCCATGCGGCTAGGCTTCAGCTCAGACTTAGTCAATAAACTTCCATAGTTTGCACAATAAATTGGATGGCGGGAAGGAAGGAGGAAATTCATATAAAAGAAAAATTAAGTTATAAGTAGAAACAATAAATGCAGAGCTTAAATGATGAATACACACATTGAGCACACAAATATACAAATATAATTAATTTGTATAAGGCTGCATACTTTAAATACTGTCACCTAACTTTAGTTATTGCATATAGATCTACAAGGTAACAATGTTTTCAACTGCATGTTACTATAGTTTTTAATTTCCGTGGGTGGCTCAGTTTTCACACAATAGTGCATGCCTTGGGTAGGACACAACTTTTGTAAGTTAAATTATTAGTCGATGTGAATATTTTTACAGTTTAAAGATACTTGTTGAAACTAATCAAGTCCTAGTAGGAGTCTTGATTTGTTTGTTAACAACAATTATCTAGTTTCCTTATTGATGAATGGGTAATGATCTATTTTATATATGTATATAAGTAAATATTAGATATTGCATGGAAATGGAAGTAGTAATGCAAGAACTTTAAATTTTATGGAATAGAGAATAGGCATTATAATACCAATGCATATTAAAAGCTAGTTGCATGTTAAGTGATGAATCAAAAGTTAATATATTTACAATTGTATGTCATAAAACTTTAATATCTTGTCAAAAAGGGATGGGGTGATGATCTGATGTAAAAATCATTATAGTAATATATGAAAAAAATGATTTTGTGGGAGATGTTAATATGATCTTTTGCACGAAAGGATAATGAGAGGTTTCTTATTGTGATTCTTATGTGCATTATTGTAATAATGAGCGATTTCTTATTGTGATTCTTATGTGTGTTTCTATATTAATGAGTGATTTCATACTACAATTCTTATGTGTGTTACTATATTCTTGTGTGTTTGTGGAAAGCTATCTTTCAAGACAGGTGCCAAATATGGGTATCAGAGAGCATAGATTTTGCTTTTTCTAGATCTATTTTTATATTGATGTATACAACACAGTGCTTGGTCAAGCTTTAGACCATTGAGATGGTGGATTATTTATTTATATTGCTCTCTGCCACATCCTAGTATCGATCATAGCATGTTCTAGTATGATAAAAATACATGTAGATATAATAGGCATGCACCAAATTCCATCATGTATATCAATTTATTTTTGCTAAGCATCTCGTATAGTGTTGGTGGTTCTTCATGTCCAGAAGAACTCTCAAGGGAAGTGTAAGCTTCATGGTTGGGATTTTTTTTTTCTAGTCCATGTTCTTGTCACCTAATTTGTATATGACCTATAGAGGTTCGATGGCAGTCAAAGACTTTGATTTTTGCATCTCCCCATTAATATTAACTAAATTTTGATATATGTACTTTTGGTTTTTATATCTTTTATGGATAATTACAATGTACGTTTACAATGATTGTACTTCCACTATATTGTTATGACTTGTTGGAATTGAACTGTCTAAGTCAATCATTGTATCTCAATAATCTTTGCATTGATGTCCTATGTAAGAATATATTATTAAATGATGGCATTCTATGTAATGAGGATATTTCTCTTGAATTAAATTGTAAAGAATAGTTATTCTTTCCAATAGTGTTATATTTATTGTTATTTGAGATCCATGCATTACATTTTCTATCAGAGCTCTAGGTTAAATACTAGGGCCTCGACCTATTATGCCAAGATGCAAAAATTGATGCCAGGTAATTTCATAACCATTATGGAAGCACTGGGATCTCTTAGTTATGTATTGTCCTCGTTGATTTTAGTACTTGGTGCATGATTATGAAATTACTTGTTTTGGTGAATTAGTTTTTGATTCCTTGCATGGGTGCCTAGGGTGGCATTTAGTGAGTTCAATGTGAACCAACTTGTGCAACATATTGATGAGGAAGATCACCTCCTATATTTTAAAGAAATTTTTGAGGATGGAAAGATACCCCTAGATAGTCTTGTGAGTGGGGAATGATCCCTATTTATTTTGTCACTCACTGTGTGAGAGCTTTAGATGGGTCTTTGAATGTGTGTTTGTGTTGTTGGTAACCAGTATTTTTGCCATTTTTGTCATGTATGATATGCTTTAGAAATGCCTTCTAGTGAGGGTTGGATAGACCCTTGAGTATTCAGAGAAATGCTTTCATATGCGATTTCTATCTTGATTTCTTGATTGTTGATAAGTTTGAATGCATGGAAACCCTTGAAGTGGTCTTGATAATGCTTGTATGGTCTCCTTGAATGTATGCATATCAATGCATGTTAATTTTTTGACTCATGATAGAGTATTTTGCAATGCCTTATGTGGCATGCATTGAAAGAAATGTGAGTATTGTTGAATTGTAAAATGTGTTCTTTTGATAATGTTTCCTAGGGTACATTATGTAGTATTATCATATGCATGAAGGGATTATGTCAGTGCATGGATATAATGTTGCATTATCCTAGTACGAATGTTTGGTTCAATGACTTATGTCCCCAAATCATTTTGTCCTTCAAATTCTCATAAGAACCTAGATGGGTAATTGGATTTTTTTTCCTCTTGCATGAGTTGCATTGTTAATTGTTAAAAGGAATTATGCTTATTAGTCTAGCATTATGTTAATTTATCTTAAAACTCAATTGTAGTGTTCCTTGTGAAAGAGATAGATTTCTTTTGTTTTACCATGTGGTCTTGATGTATAATGTGAATAATATGAGTTGTATTGCAAGTAGTTATAAAATTCTTTGTGGAAGTGGTACTTGGGTGAAGCCCTACACTTACCTGATATTGATAGGTATGGATATTGATGAGCTTAAAATGTGCTCATAGTTTGGATATTATGATGAACTTTTAATATCTTTACTTTTGTTATTCGTGGTTGTTTAAACTCTTTTGAAACCTTTTATTGGGATATCTTGTAGCAAAATATTTTCATATTCCTATAGCCTATTGTGTTGACTTGACTACATTTATTACCCC
>VDFB02000003.1:578705412-578719211 GCA_007258455.2 Sequoia sempervirens
TATATTATTTTTATATATATATATATATATATATATATATATATATATATACAAGATTTGACTTTTAATAATTTTAATCTATTTTTCAATTAAATTAATTAAATTAACTATAGATGAAAATTAAAAGTAAATAAATTAAGTTATTTAAACTAATTTTTAAGTTTTTATAAATTTTATAAACTATAATTTTGCATGTGGTAAAAGTATTAAACTACATATTACATGTAGAGATTACTTAAAGAAATTAATATTTGAATGAATAAATGGCCACGAAGGCCACCATTTTTTTCAGAAAAAGGCATATAGCCTATATATATTATATATTAGTAAAATAGGATTTACGTATGATTTTCCATCATTCATTACAAAATTTGGAGTTGTTTCTCCTGATGCTATATTTCCTTGCAAATACTCATATGCATAGATTAGTAAGTCTTGGCTTTAGTGGTGCCTGGTCTTTCAAACCATGAAAAATGACAGATTTTTCTTTAGTGCTTAGGCTTTTAAGTCATTTATAGACAACATATCATTTAGGGCATACATAGAGTCTTTCAAAAACTTTTACAAAATACATATCATTCAACATTATGAGCTTTCAGAAACATGGCATTCATCCCTTATAAGCTTTTTTTCAAAAACCACAACAAATTGGTGCAAAATGCTGGGGATTATCAAAATGGCACCAAATTTCAATCATTATTCCTCCACTCATTCCATGATCATGGGGAAATTTTCTCCTTGTGCCTCTACACTTTCATCTTCCCCTATTGTTATCATGTCAAAGTGGGGGCATTCAAATCTGGGGCCACTAGTGGTGCATACTTTGTCTAAGAGGAAACACCCTAAAAGGAATGCAATGGTGGGTGGTCTATATGCGTGCAAAAGAAGGCTATAGCATAGTACTTCTCTTGAATATCGATATCCATGGTAATGCAAATGTGGTGAGAATTCCTAGGCATTTCTCTAAGAAAGATGCGGTCACATTTGTGCTCAAAGGCCTACTTAGTGCCATTGAAACTTTTTGCAAACTTGTGCCTCTACTTTAGGTATTTGTGAGGAAAATTTTTTCCTACATACCCTTTCCATTTGTGTAGGTCATACTCTTGCACTCCTTTAAGGAGAGAATTATCCTCAAGAAAAATGTCTTTCACATACTTTTCTACAATTTCTTCTAAGTCTCCTAGTGAGTAGAGCAGGTCATATAAATTTGATAAGAAAATCGAGAGTACTTGGGAGGGGAGAATAGCTCACCTTATCTCCAAATTGGTTTATCTAATAGTTGAGAATAGTGAACAGATAATATTCCACCCTTGTGCAGTCCAAGTTGAACATAATGTCCATATACTCATGTGATAGATAACCCTCGAAGGGCATATCCCATTCTTTTTCCTTCATTAGAATTTGAAGATTCCAAGGTCTGAGCTCCATAATTCTTCACATCACACCTCCCTACAATAAATTGAAATGGAAATTTTCTACCCCAAGCTCACCAACCTTTGCAAAGAAAGCTAGGGAAATTGTGCAATGCTCTAGAAATTCTTCTAGATGGAGTTATATAATTTTTTTATGAGAGCCTATAGTGAAACCGAAGTGTCATGTGAGAGGTGTAAAATTTTTGATGGGGGATATCACATCCTTGCATGCCAAATAACCTGGCACAAACTACCATTTATTTTATTCTTGTGAGTTTAAATTTGGATGTGTGAGGCTAGCTTGAGTTGGGTGCATTACTTGCTATGACGGGCTTCTTGTACCCACAAAAGAGACCACATTAGGTTAAAAACATAATTCACTCTACTAAGTAGGATGGCTTGGCATGGATGAGGGACACAAACACTAAGAATAGAGGTGTGAGTTGGAACTTGATATGCTCAGTCCTCTTTGGTGAGTGGACTGATTCGATCGTGTTGATAAAAATTTTACCCCTACTTGTGTCACCTTCGTCCTTTGCATCAAGGTGTTTTAAGATGTTGATTTTTCCATCATTATCCCTACTACTTGTCACTTCCAATGGATTTTTCATGTCTTAGCATTTAAACATGTAGAGGTAATCCCAATTGATAAGACTGTCACGCTTGGTCCTAAGCTTCTACTCATTTTTTGAAATTTTGATTTGGTTTTTTTCCTTAAATTGTTGTCTTGTGCCAAGGAAGGTAAGAAAATCCTTATCCCCCACCACCTTTTGTGTTCATGTGGAGTTTTCCAAGGTGGAAAATAACTTGTTGTTCACCCTATCCTCTACCAGCTTTTGTGTTCATGTGGGGTTTTCCAAGGTGGCAACCAACTTTTTGTTCACCCTATATATAGGCTCTATATCAAGCCTTGTGTAAAATATGAATCTTAGACAATTTAAATTCGGAGGGGGGGATGTGAGCCACTGCATCCCTTGGAGTCACTTTTAGTATTTTTAAATTTTCTTTCTACAACCACTATTTCTGCCATCTTTGAATGTATATTGTAGGATAGTTGACCCTACCATATTTCAATTTCCTCGTTATCACAACCCATGTTTCCAAGAATTTTGCTAGGCAGTTCCCTTCTCGATATGTGTGAGAGATATGAACTTCTTGGAAAAAATTTAGGAGGTGTCATACTTTATATAGAATGTATTTTAGCTTCCAATTGTGGATGGTTTTCTCTTTGCATGCATTTATTACTACTACGAAATCACCTTCAATGTGAATCTTTTCCAATTTCAAACCTTGTAGGAGTACTGTGATTCTACTAGATTATCTATTCCTAATGGGAGGTGGATTAATTTGGATACAATTAGTGTTCCCTTTCTATCCCTTATATATAACCCTACTCTGGATATACCCGAATTTCCCCTTGATATGCTGCCATCAAAATTTACTTTATAGAGGCCTAATGTTGGGGGTTTTCATTTAATAGAGCTCTTGTCAATATTGTGTGAGGGTGAGACTTTCATATTTCCTTTGAAGGGAAAGGTGATAGACTCCTAGCTTTGCAATATTTCCTCATCCCAATTTGTGAAGGTAGAGGTCACCTTTTGTGATTATGAATATATGAATTTGCTACCTCGGAGATAGATTTCTCAATTAACACATGTACTTATTAGGATGAAGTTTTTTGCTTCCTAAAGATGCACCTATTGCTCTCCCACCAAAGGTTCCATGTTACTATTGCTAGATTTATTCTCCAAATACATCAAAAAAGTATTATTTTGTAAAGGACTGTCCAACTAGAGAAAATTTCCCATAGATATTTGGAGAATGGGAAGGAATATCCTATCTTATTTTTTATGAAAGACCAACATTCATGTGCAAAGTTACATTGAACAAAAAGGTGTTCAACATTTTCCAAGGTTTCATCACATAAGGGGCAATTAAATGGTTCAACAAGTTCTAATTTGACTAATCTGTCACTAGTTAGGATCTTATTTCATAGGGCTAACTAGGCAAAGCTCCTAGTCTTTGGTAACACCATTTGATTCCAGAAAAAGGAATATGCCCTTTGGATTTGTGTATTCCTAGCATTGCTCATTATTGGTTTGTAACCTTGCTTGAGATCGATTAATTTTCGTCTTTGGAAAAGGCCAACATAATTCTATCTTGTTGATCTAACTTGAAGGTTATCCTCTCTTTCAAGGTCCCTATAAAGTTTTCTTCTACAACTTTGAGATTGGAATATTGAAGCAATCTAGCCAAGTAGTCAAACCTATGATTCTATCTATCATCTGAATATAGTCTTTTAGTCTAGTGCCATATTTTTCTAATAGAATGTCTACAGCTAGTTGTAGGGCTTGGATGTTGCTTAGAGGAGGGTTTCCATTCCATGAATCCCTCTAGAACTTGACCTCCTCACCATTGTTGACTTCCCATGAGATATAGGGGTTGAGAACTTCCCTGTAGGTTAGATTGATATCCTACATGGCTGATCCATTTGGGGGATTTGATATAGTTAATATTCTTGATGGCTTGTCATTATCTAGATACTTGGCCTAGAGTAATCTTGTCCAATTTTTGGTGGGTTTAGTGTACATCCTCCATGATAGCTTTGCTCCCATGGATAGGTTTCTTTCTATGAGTTTATGTCTCCCAACCCCTCCCAAAAAAAATTCTAAACACATCTTGTCGAGGGAAATCAAAGGAATTTTCTTTTTCTTGTATATATTTCCCTTCCATTGGAAGCTACTAATGAGCTTTTCAATTTGTACGATGAATAGTTTAGGATAATTTAGGACTTCTAGATAGTATTTTGGTATAGTTGTTAGGACTACTTTGATCATTAGGATTGTTCCTGAGAGGGACAACCGCCTATCTTTCCAAGAGAGGACTTTTTCTTTTAAACTTTGGATGACCTTATCCCATAATGGAGTTTTATTTTCCCCCATGAAAATTTGAATTCCTAGGTATGTACAAGGTAGTTCAGATAGTTGAAAGCCTAGGATATTCAATATTTTCCTTGCCACAACCTTTTTAGTGTTGAAAACATAAACCTTGATTTGGAGGTATTTATTTTTTGACCTAATGCTAATGATTATTTGTCTAGATAATTTGTTTAACTTGTTTAGCCTCCTTGATTGATGAGTAACCAAATAAAAGGGTGTCATCCATGAAAAGTGAATGAGTGATTGAGATATGAGTGTTCATAATTTCTACACCTTTCCAAATCCCTTGGGTGTGCATCATGTTGATCAACCTACTAAGATCTTCTGCCATTAGGATAAAAAGAAAAGGTGAAAGTGGGTCACCTTTTTGCACTCCTTATGTGGTGGAAAAGAAACCCGTCGTTGATCTATTTATGATGATGAAGAATTTTGATCTTGACAAATAAGAAAAGATCCACTTGCACCATTTGCTTCCAAATCCAAATCTCTTTAATAGTTGTAGCAGAAAAGACCAATCCACTTTGTCATATGCTTTCACCATATCTAATTTTGTGATGAAGGCTGATAGTTTATATGTTTTAATATTATGTAGGATTTCATGGGCTACCAAGGCTCCCTTTGCAGTTTCCTTACCTGGGAAAAATACCCCTTGTTCTGGGGTTTGATTTTTCTTATGAAGGGCTTCAATTTGAGATAAATGGCTTTGGTTAAAAAATTGTAGATTTTATTGCATAATGAGATTGGTCTAAATTCAGCAAAATTTTTGGCTCCTTTTTTTGGGGATGATTGCTATGTGGGTGGTATTGAATTTCTTTAGCATTGTACCTATTCTCCTAGATTCTTCTATTTCCATCAATAGATCAAATGCAATAAAGTCCCTAATGAGAAGACTACTAATTTTACTTCCTCCAAGATGAAAGGTTTCATTAGATACTCATTGTCCTGGTCTTCAATGAGTTTTGGAATTTCCTCCAGGATATCTTCTGCATCTCTGTCTACTATGGGTGACCTATTTGTGTGGCTAGATACGAGTTAAAAGAAGTATTTCACCCCTTCATATCTAATTTCTACTTCTTTGAACAACAAAGATCTTGTTATGTTGTCTGAAATTGAGAAGATGGTGTTGTTGGCTCTCTTGGTTTGAGCTAATATGTTAAAAAACTTGGTGTTGTGGTCTCCATCTTTTAACAATAATTCTTGAAACTTCTATCTCTAGTATATTTCCTCTTGTTTAGTTAATTCTATCCATTCCAATTATAGTTTTTTTTTGTTCATAAGTTTCTCTATCTAGACCTTGTAGAATAATCTGCTCATTCACCTATGTTAGTTGTTGGAAGACACTTTCATTTTGTTCAAAGATGTTTTTGAAAACATGGATGGTCTAACTAGGATAATTTGTTTCATCACATGTACATCAGTTTTGTACATAGTTGGAACATCTTTGAGCCCTTGATGAAAGGTGCACTTTTCCACCACTACCAAAGGAGTTGCATGAATTGAGGGTGCCTGAGCCACATTCTTTCAAATTTGAAAGATGATTTATACTTGAAGGATGGTTGGTTATTCATTATGTTGAGAGCTCTATATGGAAAAATGGTCAAAACTTGTGAGAGGTAGAATTTCTAAGACGAAGTTCATTTGTCCCCCAAACTAGTTTGACATGATTAGAAATCTGACTAAACATTCAACTATTTGTAGGAAGTCCTTTCTGTGATTTTTCCATGTGTACTTTCTAGCTTCAAACAATATGTCCTTTAAAGCATTGTCTTGTATGAAGGATCTAAAATCCTCCATTACTTTTTTTGGTGCAAAGATCCCACCTTTCTTCTCTTTCAATGAGATGATAGCATTGAAATTGCCAACCAACATTGCCTTTTCTTCTCCTATGTTATCCAAAACTTGGGTAAGGGCTTCCCATAGTTGCTTCTTATCAGTTGTAGATGTTGGGACATAGGTATTGATTAGGAAAAACTTTAGGTCAAAATGCTTAACCTTCGTAAGTTTCCAATTCTTCTGAATTGATCTCAGGTTCAATTGATATCATTTTTGGGTTCCATAGAGTGACAAGACCCCCTAAGGCTCTTGTGTTGGAGACTGTCTTGATTTCTATTTAGTCCATTTATGGAGGGAGGATTTGTAGAGATCTTTAGATAGTTTAGATTCCTGCAGTATTATGACATAAATTCCACAAGCATCCAATTGGTGCTTAATTTTAGCTCTCTTTTAAGGGGAATTGATTCCCCTAATGTTCCAAGATAGGATTTTCATTGCATACGATTTGAGCAACATGCTCTCCTCGAGCACTTGTTGACTATCACATTTTTATCCAATGTAGTTTACAATCTAGCTTCTATTTCTTCTTGAATTTTGATTAGATGATATTTTCGACCTCTCTTTCCTGATGATTTTGTAATTTCTCCTTGACTACTCAAGGTTTGTGAGATTGGAAAGGTTTGAGAATAGTTAAAAAAATGCATCCCTTCTAATGTTTCACTTGGGGTATACCCTCTTGCACTTTTATGTGAGAAATTGATTTAAAAAATAGGCACCTTGAGAAGGATATCTCTCAGGTATATTATATATATATATATATGCTAGTAGTAGTCATGACACAACATTTAATATTTTAAATAATTTTTTTTATATTATATATATTTTATATTAAGTTATTATAATAATCAATATATTATAATATGATACTAGAATATTTGTAATTCAATTTTTAAAAATAATATATATAATTTAATATTTAAATGTTAAGTTAAAATATTATAAATATATTTTTAGTATATTTATAATATTATAATAAAAAATACGATATCATCAATATTTAGTTAGGATTATTAAAATAAAATTAGTTAGGATTAGGTTTAGGGTGTTAAGGTTAAGAGATATAGTTAAGGTTAGCGTTATGTCTAGAGATATAGTTAGGGTTAGGGTTAGAGTTAATATATAGTTAGGATTGGGATTAGGGTTAATATTAGGATGAGAGATAGGGTTTGCATCAAAATTAGGGCATGGGTTATCATCAAGATTAGATTAGGATTAGGGTTCAGGTTAACATGAGGATTAGAGTTACAATTAGGTTTAGGGTCAAGTTTAGGGTTAATAGATATAGTTAGGGTTGGGATAATAATTGAGGTTAAAGTTATCAAGATTAGGATTATAGCTATGTTTTGGATCATGTTTAGGGTGAGGATTATGGTTAGGTTGGGGTTAAGAGATATAGTTAGGTTTAGGGTTTAGGTTATGATTAGGGCTAGAGATATAGTTAGGGTTAGGGTTAGGTTTAGGATTAAGAGATATAGTTATGGTTAGAAATATGATTAACATTATGATGAGGCTCAGGGTTCGCATCAAACTTAGGGTTAGGGTTAGCATTAGGATTAGGGTTACAATTAGGTTTGTAGTCAAATTTAGGGTTAATAGATATAGTTAGGGTTGGGGTAATAATTGGGGTTATGGTTATCAAGATTAGGGTTATAGTTATGTTCTCGATCAAGTTTAGGGTTAGGATTATGGTTAGGTTGGGGTTAAGAGATATAGTTAGGTTTAGGGTTTAGGTTAGGATTAGAGGGACACACACAAATTGCTGTTGTTTCTGTCAAAAAAACATAACATAACAACTCTTGTGTGACCCGAGCACGGTGGACTTTTTTGTAGTATTTTTAAAATCGCTCTAGTCAAAAGTTAGATAACAGTATGCAGTAAGGACTGGATATTTTCTAATAATTTTTTAATGAATATTTGATTTTTTATTAATTTTCTAAGTGGGCACTTCCTAAAAAGCAGAATTTTGGCCGTGCTCCCATCTAATTTTTTTTGAAACTAATAGATTTTTTTTAATTTTTTTTTTTTAAAATTGTAGAATGGAGTCTAGTTTCTAAAATGTAATTTATTTCAAATTTCGATGAAGCGGTTAATTTATAGCAAAAAAATGAAACACTGCTTTTTGAAGAAAAGCGGACATACAAACGAAAAGAAATTATGGATGAAAGGCTTAACATTGTTAGAAAGTGAAAAAAATTACATCGTTGGAAAGCTAATAAAGAACCTAACATTACCCATGTTTAGATTTTCTTGATATTGAACCAGATGCAATCTTGATGGTGAGCACGAACCCGATTATGTGAAAATTTGTTGAATTTGGAAAAAACACGTCTTTGGTCTTTGGGAATGCCCTCCAAGCCTTTGGGTTGGTATTCCAAGGCAAAACCAAAGCAAATTTACAAAGAAAAAAATAATACGAACGCGTTATTTGTTAGTTTGGCCACAAAAGTGCTACCATTTCGGTGCACTTACCCATCATTAGGCTTAATAGGGTCATTATATAAAGTTAGGTTTAGAATTAGAGATTTAGTTAAGAATAGGGTTACAATTAGGGTTAAGAGACATAGTTAGGATTAGAGTTAGGGTTTTCCTCAAGATTAGGGTTAGGATTAGCATCAAAATTAGGATTAGGGTTAGGGTTTGCATCAAAATTAGGGTTAGGATTAGCATGAATAATAGTTTAGGATTAGGGTTAGATTTATGTTTAGGGTCAAGATTAGGTTTAGGGTCAAATTTAGGGTTAATCCTAACCAAATTTATAATTGATGTCTAACCTCAAATGAATGGTAATGTACCCTAACTCTCATCATACCCTAACCCTAACTCTAACCCTAACTAAAGCCTTTTCGAATATGAACCCTAATTAAACCCTATCACTTACCCTTATCCTAACTGAGCCCTAACTTTAACCCTAACCGAGTCATAATAATTGAAATCTTATAACTAATTAAACCCTAACTATGACTCCAACCCTAACCCTAGCCCTAAGCATAATTGTAAAAAACTCTAACCTTCACTACAATTGTAACACTAATTGGACCCTAATGCTAATGCTCAACCAAGCCGTAATTGAACCCTCACCCTAACCCTAATCCTAATTCTATATCTTACCTTAGCCCTAACCCTATATCTAATTGAACCATAATCTTAATCCTAATTGTAATGCTAATTGAACTCTAATCCTAACCCTAATTCTAATTGATTTCTCACCCTAATTAAATGCTAGTGTAGCCTAATTATAACTTTCGTAATTAAATCCTAATTGAGTATTAACCCTTATTATAATTATAGTTGTAACACTAATCCTAGTTGATTTCTAACCCCAAACCTAACACTAACCCCAAATTTTATCTTAGAACCTTAACCCTAATTGAACATCAATTGAACCCTAACAATAATTAAATCATAAACCTAATTAAATCCTAACCCTAACATTATTCAATCCCCAACTCTATCCCTAACCTAGGTAATTGAATTATAACCCTAATATTTATCTTAATTCTAATCCTAACCCTAACTATAACCCTAATTGTAATTTGAATCTTGACCATAATACTCAATCTACTCATAATTTTGATTTTAACACTAACCTTGAATCTAATAGCTATCTTAATTCTAACTATATTACGAATTGAACCCTAACCCTAACAAAAAACTAACCCTACTTGAACCCTTACCCTAACCTAACATTAACCCTAAGACTAACCCTAATTGAACCCTAACCATAACTAATCCTAACCATAGTCCCAACCCCAACCCTAACTCTAACCTTAACCCCAAGCTTTATTCTATAAGCCTACCTTAATTGAACCCTAACCCTAATTGAATCATAATCTTAATTGGTCACTAGCTCTAACACTATCCCTAATTTAACCCTAACCCTAATTGTAACCTTTATCTAACCACAATCACCCTAACCCTAACTCCAAACTTCATCTTAGAACTCTAATTGAATTGTAACCCTTATTAAATCCTAATCATAATGATAACCTAATTCTAAATAATAATAAATACATAAATAATAATAATGTTATATAAATTATTTTTCATTTTTACCAAAAAATTAAGTGTTAATGTAATTCTTAATTACATTGGATTTTTTAAAGATTTAGGTAAACTAGTTTTAAATATATTAATTTAAAAACTTATTTTAATATGTAATAATACATTTACTATATTTTATGTTTATTTAATTTTATAATTTTAAATGGATTTTAGATATGCACTTACTATGAAAATCACGATATTAAATTGCATATTTAATTGCTATACTTTTGTATAATTAAATTTTTAGTAAAACCTTTAATTTATAACATTTTTTTAAGATATATGGGTGATCCCACAAAGCTGGTTTACAATTTCTTGGAGAAACAATTTTTTGCTGAAATCACATATTTTAAAAAAATATAATGATTTAAGCCTTAAAATGTTCCATTTAATGAATTCTAATTGAAGATGGTTTGTTCAAACTACCTTAAATCAAATCCCCTTGGATAGAACCCCGCTAGTTTTAAACCATACCTATAACAGAGTTTCCTTTACATCTATCAAAATGTTAATAAAAAACCACTTTTGATTTACCTTTTGGGGGATCAAATGAATTCATTTAAAATTTATTTTTTTCAAGTATGTAGTCCTTATTATAAGCTTCCCAAAAAATATAATTTTAAATAAATTTAATTTAATTATTAAAAAAAATAAAATAAAAATATTAGTGCACCAGATATTGAAGTCGTTGATCCAACAAAGAAAAAAATTGAATTTCGATACATAAAAAAAATTCATGCCTTATACGATCATGCTATGTCTGAATTATAATTGGTTTGAATTTGAAAATTGATTAAGGAAAAAATATTCAATAAAAAACTATCTAACCAAGTGGAAGTACTAGATATCAGAGTTAGGAATCTAAATTCAAAGAATTAGAATTTTATCCTTCATGGAAAAAAAATTATACGTTATACGGTGAGTGTCACTAAAACTAGTTTTTGAGGGAGATGGAAAAGAAATGCAATCTGATTCCAAAAATTTTGAAAAAATAATATTTAGAATCTATAGAAAAAATTTCACGAAAAAATTATTTCAGTGTCCAGTTTGCCAAAAATTGTAAACCACTATTGTGGGATCACCCATATAATAATTATGAATAAAATAGAATGTTAGTGATCTTTTCTTTTTGAAATGTTTTCCATATTTTTTAAAATATTGAATATTTTTCATATTTTATATATTAATTTAGAAACATATTTTTATGTGTAATAGTAAATTTATGATATTTCTTTTTTAATTAATTTTCTAATTTTCTAATTTGAAATACATTAATTTAGAATTTTTAAGAAGACCAACTATTTTCCATTCTTTTATACTTTTATTTTAATTTAAATTTTTTTTTACGTATATTAATATAGAAACTTACTTTTATATGCTATCACAGATTTAAGAAAGTAGTTTTTTAAAATTTGGAAACTTCTTTTTATGTGTACTAAATTAACATTTTTTTATATCTTATTTTTACAAATGATAATTATTTTTTATTAAAAATACATTAAGAAATATATAAATAATAATTATTTTTTATTAAAAATACATTAAGAAATATAAAAATATTTAAAAATATCTTGTTTTAAAAAAAAATTGAATATTTTTTATTTTTAAGTATATTAATTGAGAAACTTAGTTTTTAAAATTTTAATTTTAAAATTTTAAGAAAACATAATACTTTGATATGAATCTTACTCATTTTTAACACAATTCATTCTTTAGATCTATAAAACAAATCATAACTATTTAAATAATTTTCCAAAGTTTGAAATTAATAATTCTAATCCTAACCCTAACTATAACCCTTTATTGTAATTTGAATTCTAACCATAATTCTCACTCTACTCATATTTCTAATTTTAACACTAACCCTAAATCTAATAGTTACCTTAATTATAACTATATTATGAATTGAACCCTAACCCTAACTAAAATCTAACCCTACTTGAACCCTTGCCCTAACATAACATTAACCCTAATGCTAACCTTCCTAACCCTAACTAAACCCTAGCCCTAACTAACTCCTAACCATAGTCATAACCCTAACTATAACCCTAACCCTAACCTTTATCCCAAGTTTTATTCTATAGCCCTACCTTAATTAAACCCTAACCCTAATTGAATCCTAACCATAATTGATCCCTAACCATAACCCTATGCCTATTTTAATCCTAATCCTTATTGATCCTTTACTACGTAACCCTATTCCTACTTGAACCCTAACCCTAATTGTAACCTTGATCTAACCACAATCACCCTAATCCTAACCCCAAACTTTATCTTAGAATTCTAATTCAATTGTAACCTTTACTGTATGGTTTCATGGCTTCTATTTTCATGGTTCAAGTGGTCCCATGAAGCAAAAAAATCATGCTATAGGATTAAATGAATCTTTTCCTATAAATAGTAGCCCCTACCTTTTAGGATTGCAAATTTTAGTGGGTGAAATTGAAGTGGGTTTAGAAATTGCCCCTATAGCTTAGGGATTTTTTTCTATCACTTCAAATTTAAATTCGTAAAAAAGTAAAAATTAGAGAATTTTTATTTATTTATTAATTTTTATCAAATACTCTAGTTCATTCCTTAAATTTTGGAGCTCAAACTATTAAGCTGAATTGCAAAATTGAATTCGTGGACTACCAGCTTTAAATTATTCCTCAAAAAATCTCACCAATACCCACTGATTTTAGGAAGCCCCCCTCCTTACCCTTATTAAATCGTAATCCTAATCATAACCTAATTCTAAATAATAATAAATACATAAATAATAGTAATGTTATATAAATTATTTTTAAATGTAATTCTTAATTATATTTTTTTTAAAAGATTTAGATAAGTTAGTTTTAAATATATTAATTTAAAAACTTATTTTTGTATGTTATAATAAATTTATTATATTTTCTTTATATTTAATTTTATTATTTTAAATGGATTTTAGATGTGCACTTACTATGAAAAACTATTTTGGTATAATTAAAGCTTTAATAAAACCTTAAATTTTTAATATTTTTTAAGGTATATATTAGTTATGAATAAAATAGAATGGCAAGGATTTTTTCTTTTTTGAAATGTTTTCTATATTTTTAAAAATATTGAATATTTTTCATATGTTATATTTTAATTTAGAAACATATTTTTATGTGTAAATAGTAAATTATGATTTTTATTTTTTATTTAATTTTTAGTCTTTTTGATTTTAAATATATTAATTTAGAATTTTTATAAAAACCAACTATTTCCCATTCCTTTATAGTTTTATTTTCAATATTTTTTATTTTTAAGTATATTAAAATATAAACTTACTTTTTATATGCGATCATAAATTTAAGAAAGTTCTTTCATGCTTGGTTTTCTAAATTTTAAAAAATTCTTTTTATAATTTAACCTTTTGTTTAATCTTACATTTATAAATAATAATTATTTTTTATTAAAAAACATCAAGCAATATAAAAATATTTTAAAATTATTTTTAAGTATATTAAATTAGAAACTTATTTTTTGAAAATTTAATTTTAGAAATTTAAGAATACATTTTCCTTTGATATGAATCTTAATCTTTTAAAAAAGAATTCATTCC
>VDFB02000003.1:578719244-578809244 GCA_007258455.2 Sequoia sempervirens
ATATATAAAATATGTCAAGAGATATCCTTCTCAAGACGTCTATTGCATTTTTATGTGAGAATTTGAAATTTTTTGAAAATTTGAAATTTATAAGACCTAATATACAACCTCTTTAAAATAATACGAAATGTTTTCGGTAGCTTAAAAAACTTAAAATACTTTTAATACATATATAAGATATTTAAAACAGAAAGAAATAACTAATTTGAGTGTTTCTTAATTTCGGAACAAAGCCAATGTAAGAGGGACTCAAAGAAAAGTAAATGCAAAGCACCCAAAATACAATCAAGGAAATGGTGAGAACATACAAGGAATCATGTTACGCTGAAATAAAAAGTACAGATCCCTTCTTTTCTTATTGGGATAAGGAAAGGAAAACTATTTTAGTAAATTTGTTATATCGAAATATGCTTTCCCATATTCAAACAAGTTTGCTGAAAAGAGAATCTGCATGCTGTATTCATTCTTCACTTTCCTGCCTTTACATCGCCATGACATCGTGTCATTAATGGTACTAATTTATTTTGCCGAAGGGAGATCAAAATTCTTGGAAAATTTTTAATGGAAATAGTAATTATTGGTTATTTGTTTTTAAAAGAAATTATGTAAACAAAATCAAGAAACTAACAATATTCACCTCCTTCTGAAATTGCTCTTGAACAAAATGGCTCCTTTTTGGGAAAAAATCGCTCTCCAGGTTGGGAACTTGAGATTTCAGTAGATCACCTCCATTCGTGGTGATTAGATTATAAAATCTTTGGTACCAATAATCAGAAATTCCAGAACTTGAATAGTATAATCTGTTGACTCTGCCAATTTTTCCTAGTGATTGTTAATTAGCATCGATAATTCAATCATGTAAGTTGTATGATAGAACAACCTTGATGAATATTTAAGAGAAAAAACAAAGTGCAATATTATTTTTAACTTTTATTTCATAAAAGTTATGTATGGAACTTGTACAAGAAAATGAAATCTTGATTTTTCATACAGGTTTGTAATATTTTCCGGAAAACTCGGTTATGGGCGCGACTCCGCCCTCTTAACCATCCTCTACCAGGGTGGTGTTGAAGGCCTTCAGGTGAAGCCCTCCAACGACACCTGGACGGTTGTCCCTGCTCTGCTCGGCCATTTTCAATGCTAGAAAAATATGTAAACCAAATTTGATCAAAATGAGATACTCTGTAACAAAAACCCTTTGTCAAGCACAGAGATCGTTTACCAATATACTCAAAATCATTACTTTTACTTACATTAGGCTTCCCCAATCGTAGAAAACCCCAACATTAGATCGAGTTCAGGCTCCTAAGAAGGCAGATGATATATCTCCTCACCCTTCCAAGCCCTTACACAGCCCTCCTCTCTGCCATTTGAGTTTCCCTGTGTAACCTCGCCGCTTCTAGCACAATTATAATCGATACCCAGAGCACTCTACAATGGAAGTTTTAGAGGCAGTGGGGGCAAACCTTTGATTCGCAGAATTCAGCGAAGCAAAAGAAAAAGAAGACGAGCCTTCTATACAAACCGGTCCACACCAATGCTTGTGAGCAACCATCAGCTTACCCTCCCCACATTGGCAGCCATTAAAACCCACAGTCTGACCAGAAACCCCCAGTTCACAGTGTTGAGAAGGTCACGAAGAGGCCAAGGGCTAGTTGAGATTAGACCGGTAAATATATTCCAATCCGTAGGGAGAGCACAGAGGCGGAGTGACTGGATCACTACAATGCACGCCGCTCATAATCTACACAAGCGGCAAATAAAACAATGGTGCAGAAGAAATTTATAAGAACATGGTTTTGGAACAATGCCGCCCATGCATTGAAATAGCTAAAAACATGATTTATTTATATTCCATCGCCAACTCAACCCACTCGTCCACTACCCTACCGAAATAGTCTGCCAATCTCTCATGCAGAATGTAACGCCTTTGTATTAGCCGCCTCTTCAACGCTGCATTGGCAGCAACGTGAAACCTGCAATGTATAACGTCTCTTGCGTTTTCTATAATTGGGTTTTTGTTGGCATGGACCTTAGGCGGCTAACCTGCAAGAATACATCTCTTCTGTAACGTTTCTGTAAGCAAATTTAATTAATTTCATTTAATATATTCTCTTCAAATACTGGCAGCTGCCTCTCAATTTTTTTTAAAAAGCCAAAAATGTTAACTAAGATTTTGATGTCACTGTAGATCGCCTCTTGACAAAATAATAGAGGATTTTTTTTAAAAAGCCAAAAATGTTAACTAAGATTTTGATATCACTGTAGATCGCCTCTTGGCAAAATAATAGAGGATGAGGGTGATGTAATGTTAGGCTGGGGCAGTAGCACCATATTGTCACAGATTTGAGTACGTGTGATTCTGATTGAATTCCATTAAATTCATTTTGGTTTGAAACTAATTTTTTAACTGCATGTTAAAGGTCGTAGAGGTAGAAATAAAAACTATAAATTTCTTTCTACTTTTAAGGAAATCTTTGAACCCTTTTAGCGATTCTTATTCTCTTTGATTGTTACCTATGAAACTAAGTTTTCTTAATAGGCTAAACCCGCAACTGGTTCCCCTTCAATTGCAAATACTCTCCATGCGGCTAGGCTTCAGCTCAGACTTAGTCAATAAACTTCCATAGTTTGCACAATAAATTGGATGGCGGGAAGGAAGGAGGAAATTCATATAAAAGAAAAATTAAGTTATAAGTAGAAACAATAAATGCAGAGCTTAAATGATGAATACACACATTGAGCACACAAATATACAAATATAATTAATTTGTATAAGGCTGCATACTTTAAATACTGTCACCTAACTTTAGTTATTGCATATAGATCTACAAGGTAACAATGTTTTCAACTGCATGTTACTATAGTTTTTAATTTCCGTGGGTGGCTCAGTTTTCACACAATAGTGCATGCCTTGGGTAGGACACAACTTTTGTAAGTTAAATTATTAGTCGATGTGAATATTTTTACAGTTTAAAGATACTTGTTGAAACTAATCAAGTCCTAGTAGGAGTCTTGATTTGTTTGTTAACAACAATTATCTAGTTTCCTTATTGATGAATGGGTAATGATCTATTTTATATATGTATATAAGTAAATATTAGATATTGCATGGAAATGGAAGTAGTAATGCAAGAACTTTAAATTTTATGGAATAGAGAATAGGCATTATAATACCAATGCATATTAAAAGCTAGTTGCATGTTAAGTGATGAATCAAAAGTTAATATATTTACAATTGTATGTCATAAAACTTTAATATCTTGTCAAAAAGGGATGGGGTGATGATCTGATGTAAAAATCATTATAGTAATATATGAAAAAAATGATTTTGTGGGAGATGTTAATATGATCTTTTGCACGAAAGGATAATGAGAGGTTTCTTATTGTGATTCTTATGTGCATTATTGTAATAATGAGCGATTTCTTATTGTGATTCTTATGTGTGTTTCTATATTAATGAGTGATTTCATACTACAATTCTTATGTGTGTTACTATATTCTTGTGTGTTTGTGGAAAGCTATCTTTCAAGACAGGTGCCAAATATGGGTATCAGAGAGCATAGATTTTGCTTTTTCTAGATCTATTTTTATATTGATGTATACAACACAGTGCTTGGTCAAGCTTTAGACCATTGAGATGGTGGATTATTTATTTATATTGCTCTCTGCCACATCCTAGTATCGATCATAGCATGTTCTAGTATGATAAAAATACATGTAGATATAATAGGCATGCACCAAATTCCATCATGTATATCAATTTATTTTTGCTAAGCATCTCGTATAGTGTTGGTGGTTCTTCATGTCCAGAAGAACTCTCAAGGGAAGTGTAAGCTTCATGGTTGGGATTTTTTTTTTCTAGTCCATGTTCTTGTCACCTAATTTGTATATGACCTATAGAGGTTCGATGGCAGTCAAAGACTTTGATTTTTGCATCTCCCCATTAATATTAACTAAATTTTGATATATGTACTTTTGGTTTTTATATCTTTTATGGATAATTACAATGTACGTTTACAATGATTGTACTTCCACTATATTGTTATGACTTGTTGGAATTGAACTGTCTAAGTCAATCATTGTATCTCAATAATCTTTGCATTGATGTCCTATGTAAGAATATATTATTAAATGATGGCATTCTATGTAATGAGGATATTTCTCTTGAATTAAATTGTAAAGAATAGTTATTCTTTCCAATAGTGTTATATTTATTGTTATTTGAGATCCATGCATTACATTTTCTATCAGAGCTCTAGGTTAAATACTAGGGCCTCGACCTATTATGCCAAGATGCAAAAATTGATGCCAGGTAATTTCATAACCATTATGGAAGCACTGGGATCTCTTAGTTATGTATTGTCCTCGTTGATTTTAGTACTTGGTGCATGATTATGAAATTACTTGTTTTGGTGAATTAGTTTTTGATTCCTTGCATGGGTGCCTAGGGTGGCATTTAGTGAGTTCAATGTGAACCAACTTGTGCAACATATTGATGAGGAAGATCACCTCCTATATTTTAAAGAAATTTTTGAGGATGGAAAGATACCCCTAGATAGTCTTGTGAGTGGGGAATGATCCCTATTTATTTTGTCACTCACTGTGTGAGAGCTTTAGATGGGTCTTTGAATGTGTGTTTGTGTTGTTGGTAACCAGTATTTTTGCCATTTTTGTCATGTATGATATGCTTTAGAAATGCCTTCTAGTGAGGGTTGGATAGACCCTTGAGTATTCAGAGAAATGCTTTCATATGCGATTTCTATCTTGATTTCTTGATTGTTGATAAGTTTGAATGCATGGAAACCCTTGAAGTGGTCTTGATAATGCTTGTATGGTCTCCTTGAATGTATGCATATCAATGCATGTTAATTTTTTGACTCATGATAGAGTATTTTGCAATGCCTTATGTGGCATGCATTGAAAGAAATGTGAGTATTGTTGAATTGTAAAATGTGTTCTTTTGATAATGTTTCCTAGGGTACATTATGTAGTATTATCATATGCATGAAGGGATTATGTCAGTGCATGGATATAATGTTGCATTATCCTAGTACGAATGTTTGGTTCAATGACTTATGTCCCCAAATCATTTTGTCCTTCAAATTCTCATAAGAACCTAGATGGGTAATTGGATTTTTTTTCCTCTTGCATGAGTTGCATTGTTAATTGTTAAAAGGAATTATGCTTATTAGTCTAGCATTATGTTAATTTATCTTAAAACTCAATTTTAATGTTCCTTGTGAAAGAGATAGATTTTTTTTGTTTTACCATGTGGTCTTGATGTATAATGTGAATAATATGAGTTGTATTGCAAGTAGTTATAAAATTCTTTGTGGAAGTGGTACTTGGGTGAAGCCCTACACTTATGATGATAGAATTTATGGATATGATAGTAGAACTTGCATCTATCTCCTTGCATTATAATGCGATCATGTTGAGATGAAGTGTATGAGTTAGTGTGGTTCTCATTAGGATTGGTTGAGTGAAATTGATGGATTGTGTTTGTACTATGTTTGAGCATACTCTCTCTAATGCACTTTGGAAGTAGTGCCCCAAAGTGTCATGTAGCCATCACTCCCTCGAATGTGGCTAACCTTAGTCACACAATTTGTGTATTCATGTTTCCACAATTGATGCTTTATTTTGATTATTGATGAACTCTCTCATTGTTACTCATGGATCAACATTGAATTTTTAATTTTCATCATGAATAGAGTAGTCACTAAATTTTCCTTCTCTATTTTTTGGTCATTGGTCACACTTGACTGATTGTTTCATTATCCACATTTTATGATTTGCTAATGGAATTGATAATTCCTCCTTTTGGGTTATTTTTTTAATCCTTGTGGTGCCTATTCTAATATTTTAATATTTTTGATCCTATTCTATGTAATGTGTTGTTCCCTATCATGTTCATAATGAACCCCTGATAGAATGTACAAGGGAGTAGATGGCGAAGAGTGTGCTAAGTCTTGGTGTTTGTATTAATTAGAATAAATTGTATCAAGAATATTGTACTTAATGAAATAGAAGTAGATTTTGTGAAATAATTGTATTCCTATGGTGACTTTGGTGTGTGTGAATATCCTTATGTTTGGAATCGAGTAAGGTGTATTCAAATCTTTGTACAAAAGTGTTTATGAAATTATATGTTCTTTGACTGAATTTAAATGTGTGGTTATTTGTGTTTGCAATGTTCCTAAATATGTGATCTAGTAGATGGATAGATGTGATTAACTCACCAACTGGATGTATTCTTAATATTATGCATAATACATTATGTTATATATATCTACTCTTGTTAAGTTGCTAGTTGAAGTTATTTTGATGGATTTGGGAGATTTTCCTTGGTCATTTAAAGGTGGTCCTAGCTTAAGACTAAAAGTATATGTAGTTCTATTTGAGGAATTGGATATATTGTGAAACCTTAATGGATAAATCTTGTAGTAGTCATTGGTCTTATTTTCAATAATGAATTTTTGATGTCGTTGTTTTGTTTTAGTAAGTGTCATGATAGAGAATATTTGAATCTTGATCCTATTCCTTGTGTTCAATTGCTTTAAGTTACTAAGATTTGATATTTGGTGATTTCTTACACCTTTTAGAGATAATTTCCTAGAATCTTACATGTATGGAACCTTGCTTTGTTCTTAGTCGATCTTGCAGATGATGGAACTAATTGTTGGTTTATAACATCAAGTGTAAGCGAAGCCAGTCATGATAGTGTGGAAATAACTAAGATGGTTGAGTACCTAATGATTGGTTCAAATGAATTTTTGGTGGAAGCATTCACTACCCTTCTAGAGTTGCAAGTAATATGTTGGTGGCTAGACTTAGTGAGAATATTGATTGGTTATGTAACAATTGTGGATAAATATGATTTAGATTAGATGAAATTCTAAATTCTAGAAATTTAAATTGAAATAAAAGTTGAAATAGAAATATAAATTGAAAACATAAATTGATGGTTAATTTGGATGCTTAGAATGGAATCTAATAATTCATCATGTTATTAATATGAGCTTGATTTCTATCTACTTTGATTTTGGTTTATGGGATAATCCTTGATGAAAAATTAAGTGCAAGCATGTGTAGGTACAAGTAAAAGACAAGAACATTATTGAGGTAAGGGTGTTTAGCCAATTGATATCGATGAGTATGATGGAATCTTGCACACACCACGTAGGTTCAAATGATTCACATTTTGCATATAGTTTGGTTTTGTATTCAGTGAGTGTATGCTTTGTATTTGTTTGAATGTTCTAACTTTACTAATGAATCATGTTTTAGGATTACTATGTCATGAAAGATAAATGATTTGGAAAGTTAAAAATTATGTTATATGGTATTTTGTGTGCATACCATGACACTTGATTTTTTGTATTGGGATACTTGTTTAGCACATTGTGATACTCTAAATTACTTTAGTAATAAGACATTGAGACGATGTCTCTTCCTAGCGGGGAAGGATGTCACATCTTATTTTCTTGCACAACTAAAATATTAAAATGAGAAAGTTAAATTAATAGGAAAATTAAAATATGCCTTTTGAGTATTGAATGTTTGGAAAAATAAATAAATAGAGAAGACTATTTTTGTTAATAAATTGTTGGATGTAAATAGTTTTAATATGAGTTGCATAATTTATTATATATATATAAATAATAATATAGGAAGTATATTATTATATATAATATTTAAATATATTAAAGATTCGACATTTAATAGCTTTAAATTTTTTTGTCATTAACTTAGTTAAATAAAGTATAGGTGAAAATTAAAAGTAAATAAATTAAGTTAATTTTAAACTATTTTAAAATAAAATAAAATTGTAAACTATAATTTTGTATGTAGTAAAAGCATTAAATTGCATGTTACATGTAGGGGGATTATTTAAAGAAATTGATATTTGAATGAATAAATGGCCATGAAGGCCACCATATTGAAAAAGAAATGGAAGTTATTTACTATTCTGGTAACAAGGAGTCATGCCTCTAAAGGTGGTAATTACTTGGGGTTGTGCAAGCATAAAAGAATCATTATGGAGAAGCATTGAAGAACCTATAAACCTCATTTGCAAGTCATAGAGGTGTGAAATTATAAATGAAGGTAAAGCTGTTGAATCTTTGGTTGGTGCATGGAAGCCTTCAAAAGAAGGTGCTTGAGATCATTAAGGACCTCATCTCCAATGCCATCTTGGAGGGCTTAACCATGACCTATTTATAAGCCATGGAATCGAACCATGTGGTATTCGTCGCCCTTCTCCTATGATTGTAGCATGTCTATGGACATGAATCTCAACAGTATGGCCAAGTAGTTCAAGAGTGCTAGCAATGACAATATCATTACCCTCAAGGCTAATGATGGCAATGACACTATTACCTTCTTGTTCAAGAGTGCAAGTAAGTACCTTTCTCTCTTTATGAATTATTTCCCTTTCATCCATAATGGATGAAGAATAGAGCTATTGAAATAAAATACAATTTTTCATTTGAAATTGATGAGAGTAAACTAGAAAATAAAGATGTAAAGAAGATGAAACCCATCAACGTAAATTGAAGCCTCAAGAGAATGATATTAGAAATTATAAGCCATGTGCTAGATGAGATTCCAAAAACATTGATTCAATAAAGGACAATAATAGGGTATGTGTAGGATCATCATGGAAAAAACAAGCCCTTAAGTGGTGAAAAATTTAGAAAAATCAGAGTTAGGCAACTTGATGTAAAAAATTGAATGATTATATATATTATTTCAAAAATATGTAAGAATAGAATTTGTAGAAAATTAATGTAGTTTAGAAACTACTAGGTTTATTTTAAAAAAAAGAAAAATCTATTTGGTGAAAATTTGAAATTTCAATGCAGAGTACTTAAAATTTAGGGAAAAAATAAGAAGAAGGTGTCGGTCTGACCACCCTAACCACAATAAAATAATAATATTCTTATATAATATTTTAGATATAAGTAGAGGACTCATGTCCCAATGTGATGCATACTTTTTTATAATTTTTTTCCAAGTAAATAATTAACTATGAATTTTTTATTACAACTTTTTAAAAATATAAAAAATCGTATGTCTGACCACATTAACTTGGTCAAACTTCATGAAATTCTTTTTTTTTAATCTTAGATAGTATATGAAGCATAGAATGTGATGCATGGTTCAGATTCAAAAAATGTGATATCGTTTGAAAACTATAGATTTTTTTCAATGAGCCTATCAATCAAGACTTTAGTCATGATTAAAATAGAAAATGAATAATAATTATTTATTAAATTCAAAGTAAAACATAATTTATAGTGATGGAAAGCTAAGAAACTTCTTTAAAAACCCATTTCGTTTTATCAAATTTGGTTAAAAAAAAGTTGTCAGCCACATATCCTACACATACCCATCATATCACCACTTTTTGGCTCATCATGATCTTGCACATAGCCAATACCACAATAGAGGATGAAAGTGGTGATAATGTTAGGATGGGGTGGTAGCACCGTGTGCCATAGATTTGAGCAAGTGTGATTATGATTGAATTCCATTAAATTGGTTTTTGTTTGAAACTAATTTTTTTACTACATGTTAAAGGTCATAGAGGTGGAAAAAAAAAAATCTTTCTACGAGTATGTGCAGGATCATCATGGGAAAAACAAGCCCTTAAGTGGTGAAAAATTCAAACAAATCAAAGTTAGGAAACTTGACGTAAAAATTTGAATAAGTTATCTATATTATTTCAAAAATATGTAAGAATAGAATCTATAGCAAATTGAATGTAGTTTCTAAACTACTAGGCTTATTTATAAAAAAATAGAAAAAATCTATTTGGTGAAAATTTGAAATCTCAATGCAGTAGTACTTAAATTTTACGGAAAAAATAAGTAGGTGTTTGTCTAACCACCCTAACCACAATAAAATGATAATAATTTTTTATAAGATTTTAGATATAAGTAGAGGACTCATGTACTGATGTGATGCATATTTTTTATAATTTTTTTCTAAGTAAATAATTAATTATAATTCTTTTATAACAACTAAAAAAATATAAAAGACTTGTATGTCTAACCACTTTAACTTGGTCAAAACTTCATGAAATTCATTTTTTTTAATCCTATAGTATGTGAAGCATAGAATGTGATGCAAGTTTTAGATTCAAAAAATGTGATACTGTAAGCTATAGATGTTTTTCAATCAGTCTATCAATCAGGACTTTATTCATCATTCAAATAGAAAATGAATAATAATAATTTATTAAATTCAAATTAAAGCATAATTTATATTGGTGGAAAGCTGAGAATATCCTTTAAAAACCCTTTTCGTTTCATCAATTTTGGGTAAAAAAAGGGTCATCAGCTACATATCCTACACATACGGGCATCATATCGCCATTTTTTTTTGCATCATGATCTTGCACATACCCCTACTTCTAAAGAAACCTTTGAAACCTTTTAGTGATGTATATTGTCTTTGATTGTTACCTATTAAACTAAGTTTTCTCAATAGGCTAAACCCACAACTAGTCCCTCTTTAATTGCAAATACTCTTAATACAACTAGGCTTCTACTCAGGCTTAATCAATAAACTTCCACAATTTTTACATTGTTCTTTGGTTACCCTCTATACCTCTATCTAAAAATCTATTTCCCTATCCCTAGACTTTTGAAATTTTGTGGGTGTTTCAACACATAGGTGAGTCGATTATTGTAACATTACCCTTGGTTTTACATTATACAAAATTTACCATATTAAATAGGGCATACTTGAGAGAGTTCTAACTTCTGGAGTTTTGTATGAGCATTTCCTTTGAAAAATTATTTTGAAGGACTCATATTAATCTCATTAATGAATCTAGCATTGAGAAAAACTCATCCCTTGAATCAATAAAATTATATTGCATTAATTTGTATACATTTTTTAGAAAAGGGGATTCACTACTCCCAAGTCTATACAACATAGAAGAGCCTAAAGGGGGTGAATTACCCTTAACTACCTCAAAATGTGTAATAAGTGAAAAGGAAGGAAAAAATGGACTATGCTTTCCTTATGTTTTATGACAGAGGTTTTCAAGAAATGGGTGAGCAAACCACATAGGTCTTAGACTATAAACTCACTAGCTCTTAATTAGAGGACACTAGTACATGACCTGGACTTTAGTGCACCACGTTGATGTCTCAGATGCACGTCGGTGTCTTGTATAGACAAAGAGTCAAGTTTGTAGAATGAAACTCATGGGGTATGCTAATGACCCAATAGTTCAAATCTAATATTTTAATAGAGAAATATGAAAATGAAAAAAACAACAAGAACACTATAACTTAAAAGGATAAACTATTCTAAGAATGAAATGATGAATAAAAGAGAAGAATAAGGCCAACTCACTGAAGGTACAACTCTCCAACAAGGTCCTCTTAAATACATTATACCTACCCATAATTCAAAGGAAAAATGTTGTGGCTGTGTTTTGGAGTTTGCCTCTATCAAACCCCCATTTTGGTGTTTCCACCTCCATAGACAACCAATAGACCACAAGATATAGAAATGATAAAGGAATAAAGAGAGTAGACATAAGAAAGTAAAGTGTAAAGACAATCTAGATGCTACTTCTACAAACAAGATAATGCAAATAAGCAAAGAATAATATCAAGTTTCCATAATCTTGAACCATAAAGAAAGACGGGGCTTTAATTGCCCTATCTTTCTTTAGGTCATTCAATTATGTCCTAAGAACCCTAATTGGATTGACTATCAACCTCACAAGGTGAGTCAATTCTCAATTAGGAGGACCTAGGAGGGGTTTTTTCAGCTTTTAGGGGTTCACCACCAAGAAAATGCTCGAAAAAGACAAATAAGCATTCAACCTACAAAACCCAGTAATGCAAGCTAAATGAAGGATGCAAATGATGGAATTACGTAACATTAAGTTAGGATATGTGTTCCTAGGAAGTTTGGAGATGTTATGGGGATTCCAAAAGTGCATTTAGAAGCTACCAAAATAAGCGTGGGAGGAAAAAGATGCCCTTACTGTTGTCTTAGTCCCACAACTATTTTTTAGGACAGATGTAGAATCTTCAGATCTCGAAACAAAATCTTAAAGAATTTTTGGAAATGACCTCAGGAGGACTAAAAAACCCTAGGTGGAAACTTAGTCCCATTCTATATTTCTAAAAACTCTGAATGTGGTCTCAAGCTCCAAGGTATGCACTTTGTTCTTCTCCGATCTTAGGTTCTAAAACTTCTGGATTTGGCCTATAGGTGAGTTTTCGTGAAGATGAAAAATTTGTAATGCAACTTTGCAACTTTTCACTTCAAGTGATTTTCAAGTCTTCAACCTAGATCTACAATCACAAACATGCAAGAGAGGAAAAACTTGTTGATTAATAGTAAATGGGGGTTTTCCTTTGTCAAACCCCTTGTTGGTAATTTAAACTTGAGAAGAAATATCTAATAATGAGGGGAAATGATGAATGAACAACAAGCAATGTTACAACTCACCAAATCCTTGTAAAGTTTGTAAACTTGCATGAAGTGGCTAGCTTGAATGTAGATCTTGAATCAATGGAATGCTTTTATAGATCTTGCTTGAATTGCTTGCTCGAATCAAAACCATACATCACAAATGTTAGCACAAAAACACACATGATGCAAGAATCTGCTTTGCAGTGATCCCATAATACTGGTTTACAATTTTTGGCCAAACTAGACATTGAACTGAATTTTTTAACTAATTCTTCACTTTCAAGCACCTATAATGGCTAAACCGTGAGGAACTTGAAGATGATGCAAACTAGTGATTTGTGACATATTGTCTATAGATTATAAATATATTTTTTTCAAAATTTTTGGAATTAGATTGCACTTCTTTTTCCATCTCCTTCAAAAACTAGTTTTTAATAGTAAACACCACTTTTAAAGAGTGACATTACTGGCTAACAAATAACTTTTTTTCTATGAAGGATAAAATTTTGTCTTTTTTGAATTTAGATTTGTAGCTATGATATCTAGTGCATGGAATTGGTTTCATAGAATTTCATTGAATATTTTTTTTCTTATTTAAGTTTCAAAGTCAAACTAGTTACAATTTAGACATGATTTACTGGCTAAAACATAACTTTTCTTTTTGTATGTATCGAAATTCAATTTTACTTTTTTTGTTGGATTAGGGACATCAATGTCTAATGCACTAATTTTTTTTTTTTGATAATCTACTATTTTTCCACATGTACAAAACAAAGAGCTTGATCCCCTAAAAAGTAAGTCAAAAGTGGTTTTCTATCAACGTTTTGACAGGTGTAAAGGAGACTCCATTATAGGTATGGTTTAAAACTAGTAGGGTTCTATCCAAGGAGGTTTGATCTAAGATGGTTTGATCAAACCCTCTTAAATTGGAATCCTTTAAATAGAAATTTTCAAGGCTTAAATCATTACATTTTCTAAAAATATGTGATTTTAGCAAAAAATGGGATGTCAAAAAAATTGTAAACCACTAAATTGTGGGATCACCTTATGATATGATGCTTGAATCTTGATGATGGCTCCAAATGTTTGATGAAATTATCTTGAATGCTCTCTTGACCACAAATTTTCTATAAGGCATGAATACTTGAAAGCTTGATTGATTGATGTGAGAAAATGAGTGAAGGAACCTTGTATTTATACTTATCTATGCTCAATATCCTAAAATTACACCACACTAAGCTGACCTATAAAATCATTAATTAAAGGAGGCTAAATCCTGCCAGAATTTGAAATTAAATCTAGAAAATAAGTCAAGGAGGACTAAGATGCCCGAGGTGGAATCTTAGGCTCGAGGCTCAAATCTCAAGGCACAGACTCCAAAAAGGGACATTTTTAGGTACACTCAAAATCAGGGTTCCAGGACATCTGGAGGAGTAAGATTCCCTAGGTGGCATTTTAGTCCCAACCCAAAAATCAGGGGCACTCAAAAAAACCATTAAATGATCATTTTGATGATTATCAGTCTTTAGCTAGAAAAATATGTAGTTTATTAGGCTTATGGATGCAAAACAGGGCCAATTAAGACATAAAGAAGGATAAATAAATCAAGGAAGGCCCAAACAAGTGTGAAAATGCAAGGGTATGCATTTTCCTACACTACAAATCCATGTTATAGATCAATATTATTTCTAGATTCGATTGTGTAGATAGTTTTTAGCATCATCATTTTGGATCACACTTAGTCTCTCTTTCTTTCATCCTGATGATGGATCATAGAGCATGATCTAAAATGTTGATGCTAAAAACTCTCTACACAATCGAATCCAGAAATAATAATGATCAATAAACAAATAAATAGATATTACCCTCCTTTTTACATGCTTGAGAAGTTGAGAGAGGAAGGAAAAAAGCAAGACAACCATGCCAATGAAGTAGAGCTTTGACAACCTGCAATAACAATGGTGTAGGAGAAACAAAATGGTATGGAAGTGAAGTATGAAACTGTGATAGTTTTTGTTGATAAAATGAAGGAATGAAGGGAATGAAGTTCAAAAGGCTATTTTTTGAGATAAAATATTGTTTATGTGGGGTCAAGAATCACAGAGACATTACAATTTGTAGGTTGATAGGGAATCATAATGCCTCAATGTCCACTAATCCAAGAATCTTGTCAGGACAGAAGCACGACACACAAATGTCAGCATGGCATGCTGGCATCCCCAACAAAAAATCCATCATCAACAAAAAATGATAAGGACATGTGTGGAAGGCAAGGAAAATGTGGTGGGTTTTTTGTATTACTGAGTTTGTAAAGCTAAACTAAGGTAATATAATGGGGAATTGCACAAGGAGCAATTTTATGCCATTACACTTTCCCCCCACTTTAGTGAGTATATGTGTCAGTGCATATGTGAGCTACAATAGAAAGAGGTTGAGGAGAATATACTGAAAAGGAGTGGAAACTGTAATCAAGGGATTTATTTTAGGTTCAATTCAGGAGTTGTTAGCAACAAATCAATAAACGACAATGAAACCCAAAGATCTTACAAAACACAAAGGAAGTAAAACACAAAACAATTATACCTGATCGCTGATACCTCCATGATTCACTTTTGTAATACCTTCTTGCTTGCTAGATGATGTTGCCCTCAGATTCGTTGTGTGAGCAATCTACAAATGTCTAAGTCCTACACCAAGCTTTGAAGGATTTAAATATGCCTAATGACTATGCCTATGACCATGATTGATAATGCCTAAATGTACCAAGATTTGATCAAACAAAGATAATAAGTATTGAAATTGCTATGAAAACTAATTATGCAAAATGTCTAAAATGTAATATGTTGTACGTAATCAAAAAGTGAGAGGAAAATGACATTTTATAGAAAATGTCATTTTGAATGGACGAACAAGATTAATTGATGACAAGAACCTAAAATGAGAGGTCTAGATTAAATTTGAGAATCCCTAATCAAGGTTAGGGCAAAATTCTTAATCGAACGGTTAGAATAATATCTCAGATAATCAGATCGACGGTGGAGAATAAATGAGATAAATTAATTAAAGAAATGAAGATTTTTGAAAAATCAAGAAGATAAGATTGCCTGATTCATGAGATTCGAAAAATCAAGAAGATAAGATTTGGACTGAAGATTCGATTTGGAAAATCAAGAATCTGCCTGATTACTTGATTTTTGGAAGATTAGAATCCTTTTGAATTTAAATAATTCAAAATGATGATTTTGTGAGACAAGTAAATAATATTTTTCAGATTATTTACTAAAAAGAGTGAAAGTTAATAAAATGAAATCATTTTAAATATTTTCATTTATTTAAAATGAGAGGAATATTAAATTGGCAATTAAATAATTAAATTAAATTATTTAATTTAGAAGATAAGATTAATTAAATACATAAATTAATCAATTTATTTAATTAAGACAATTAGTGACATATTAAGTAAATAAACAAAACTTATTTATTTAATAATTAGGAAGAAATATATGAGAAAGGGGAATTAAATAAATTAAGAAATTTATTTAATTAAGGGAAGACTTGGACAATTAATGACGTATTTAATAAATAAATAAAATTTATTTATTTAATAATCATGAAGAATACAAAGACATGAATTAATTAAATAATAATGAATTATTTAATCAATAGTCGAATGTGGACCAAGGACATTAATTAAATGTCATAATTATGCTAGGACAAAAGTGGTAAAAATGAAGCTTGCAGGCCTAGGTCATTTTTAGCTGTCTTTAGAAACAATCCTTTGGTCTGGCATATCCTGACATGAAAGAGGTTGAGCTCCACCAAGATGTGAAGAGGAAATAGGTCTCTAATCTTACAAAGCTAGCTGTGATCTCACCACAAGCATGCCAACTGTAGAAAATCATGTTAGAAAAAAAGTGAATCATAATAGAAACAATTTATAAGACACAATATGACACACTAAGACACAATAAGACATAATAGGACACCATAAGACACAAAAAGACACAATTTGATAAGATATAAGAGAGCTTGTGGTTTCTACAAACTATGTTGCAAGATAGTCACAAAAAAGACAAGTCTAGTCAGTCTACCCCCAAGTTAGACACCAAGATATTAATCATTAGACATCAAGACACAAGATGTCAAATATCAAATAGAAAACACAAATTATGAGACACCAGAGAATTCTTTTGAAAAGAAGGGGTTTTTAAAGTAGGGAACCTTTTTCTAAAGGCACCAAGACACCAAGACACCAATGGACCCTTTTGAAAGGATGCTCCTTTGAAAGACATGAGATTTTCCACAAGTGATTTTATCATCAAGGAATTGTTTTGAAAAATATTTCATCAAGGAATCCATTGGAAAGAATTATCCTTCTTTAAAGGAAAGTTTTCAAACTCTTTCTTTTTAGAAAGAATAGTCCTTTTTAAAGGGAAAGTTTTCAAACTCTTTCACCAAGGGATTGTTTGAAAGAAAATTTTGTTAAGGAGTCCTTTTTAAGAGGATATATGTTTTGGAAAATGAGGGTTTTCAACAAGGGATTCTTTTGTCAATGAATTCATTGTAAAGAGTTTGACGCCAAGCAATCCTTTTGAAATAATTCTCCTTGTTGAAAATTAGACGAGTATGATAGCCCCTCTTAGGATGATGTGTGCTACACTAAAGAGAACATGTCATCTTAAGGAGAAAAGAAAGACAAGAGATGTTATGGCACATAACACATAGCAAGATGTATCTATGGTATGTTCTCACACATGTGAGGGAGAACACATTGAAACAACATCATGATGCATACAAGCAAAGATGAAGAAATCAAGGGATGGGGGGATCTAACAATTTGGGATCAAAAATGTCCATAGATATAAATAGATAGATATAATATAGTATACACATGAACTATCATCAATCCACAACTTTCTCAGAATGTGAAGAAGATCACATGAAGAAAAGGTACAACAACTCAGGTAAAAATGGAAGAATTCCTAATACCCCCAATGGTTTGCATCATCTCTGATATTGAAAAGAAATAATATGACACCTAGAGGAATCATGACACAAATGGAAGAATTTTATGATATATTTCCTCTCCTGTATCCAATCATCTACAAGGGTAGAAAGGGTCCTCCAAGAAAGGGAAAAAACAAAAAAATAAAAGCATTAGGGAACACAATCAAACAATATTAATCTATAGATGTAGATGGAAGCACCACCCTAGTCCTCATCAACCAATAGATCATCTTGCTCCCAATAAATCATTGTAGGGAGAGAGAGGATGATCCTAAAAGGTAGGAATAGCAAGGGAAGTACCCTCTGAATCTCTTACAACAAGATCCAAGGAAGAAGGCCCCTTGAGGTCTTCTTCATCAAACTCTTATGAGGTGAAGGTCATCAAATTTGGAAAAATCAAAGATAGAGTCATGATATCTTCCATTGAGTTGAACATGCACTTCTTAGGAGTGCCATGTGTCAACTTAATGGGGCAAGCGCGAGGCACCTGAGAGTCACTACTGACCTTGGGAAGAGGGGTTGTGACCAATCTCAGGAAGAGGGGATGTGATTGTCATAAGGATGACACAAGACAAAATAGAACTAGATTCCAATATGAACCTTTCTTATGACCATCACTAGAGGTGAAGTAATCCTCCAACTTACACTTGATCAGAGGATGTTGAATCACCAAAAAGGAAGAAGAAGTAGAGGAAGAAAAAGAAGGATCCATAGAGGACACCACCTTTGTATTAGGCATGTCGATTGGCTGTGATAAAGGAGAAATGTCTGAAAGGGACATGAGAAGCGAAGGATCCATGGAGCAAGTAATAAAGACCTCCACCATTCTGGTGTGAGAACCATCAAGGCCCATTCGAGGATTTGAAACAAGGACATAAGCAATAGGAACTAAAACAAAGGAGATAACAATAGGTAGAGCAAAAAAAGAAGTAGAGGCAACAATAGAAATAATTTGCTCCTCCTTGATCTCTTGTGAGACAATATGTTCCTTATCTAGATCCTTTTGTTAGCACTTACGCTCGCATGCAATTTGGTTAAGTCAACTACAAGAACTAGAAGACATTGCCTGAGAAGAGGATGGAGGTTGTTGCTAAACTACAAGAGCATCCTTCACCATCATTGTTGATGGAAGAGTGGTCTTCTGAATAGGAGCAGGAGGAGGCACAAAATAAGAAATGGTTATAGAAGGAGAAACATAGACAAGAGCCTCAAAAATAGGCCTCTACCCATTCACAACTTGAAAGATAGGTGGAAGAAAAATTAGAGGCTGAGATGTAGGAAAAACCCCATGGGAATAGTTGTCATTGCCATATAGGGTGCCAAGTTGGGGAACCATGGGTAGAACATGCAACTGGAAGGCCTGATGCTTCAACTTCTACAACATAGGTGCCTTTCCCTTTTCTATGCAAGGCACAAAAGCAACAACTGAGGACACCACCAAAGTTTGAGAAAAAAAATCATATGATACATAAGATGCATAAGGGGAAGGCTCCAAGGCGATAGCAAGCTTCTCCTTCCCTTTTGATTGGTTAGAAGAGATAGCTTGTTGTTATGCTAGCATAGAAGCCTTCACAAAGACAACATGGGGTTACACAATAAAACTAGCTTTTGGTGTTGATCCCCTAGTCTTATACTTAACATAAGCTCAATATAATAGATCTCCCTTGGGAGGGAGGGGTCCAACTAGGGTGGGCCAAAAGTGATCCAAAGAAAAGGACCCACATGACACCAATGATTTATAGCTAGTATCATGAACAACATGCACTATGCCCTCACGGGGGCGTTTCAAACACATGTGGACTACAAAGGTGACTACATTCATGGATCCTATCCATGGAATGCCTAGCATAGCCCTAAACAAGTCAGACTCTAGAATTACTACAAAAAAATATATAGCCTTAGGTCCTACCAGGACTGATAAAGAAATAATGCCCATAGGGGCAACATAAATCCCATCATAAGTATGGAGAGTGGCCTGCAACTCATCTTACTTATCCTTACAAAGACTGTTGATGAAAAAAGTTCCATTCGTTATCACGTTCACTCAACTCGTCAAATCAACGATAACACTAGTCACGATGTTAGCATTAATCCAAGCAAGAATGTACAAGGGAGAGGGCCCCTTGTGGGTGAGGCAAAAGTTATTTCAAGAATAAAACTCACATTTTTTATAGGAGGCATATGCCTAAATGAGACCATGTTCACATACTCAGATAGGACTAGATCAAAAGACATAGATGACTACATGACCAGATTGGTAGAATGGGAAGGGAATGGATCTAGAGTTTTGTTTCCTTCCATCAAGATAGATACTCTTGTCATTAATGTAATCCTGAATCTCATGACACAAGCGTATGCACCACTTGGTATCACATCTATGTATATGATGGAATTCACAACTACTCAAGATAACTTTGTAAGAGTTTTGTTGTGTCCCATACTTTTTCCTTTAGGAGTAGAGACCATGTTTGCAATGGCCATATTCTTTCTTGCATCACTAGAAATTAATACTACTGACTGGTTATCCAGATAGGAGTGTGAGGATGAACCCGAAAATTGAGCGACTATCTATTGATGTTCATGGAGCATTAAACATAGATGCGCAAAGGATACTTCATCATGACAAACTTTTCTTGCAGCAATTTTTTCAAGTTCCTAATGAAAACCTTCTATACATAAAATTCTAGAAAGGGATAAGAAATCTGAGAAAAGAACACTTGATAATGAAAAATGAGGTCATTAACCTTTTCATGGTCCCCCTACTTGCATTGGACAAGATCAATGAACACCATCTTCAGCCCAATGTTAGCCTGGAACTGTCTAAGGAATTGATTCACTAGCTAATCAAATGAGAAGACAAAATTATTTGAAAAAATTGAAATACCACTCAAGAGCAGTATCCTTAAGGCAACACGGAAAACACTTTGCCATCAAAGCATCATGATGGAAGAAGTCGATACACATGGTATTGAATGTTGACATGTGTCTAAGGGTCTCCATCACCACTATATTTTTTGAACTACTAATCTTCATCCCTTGAGGGATAGGAGTGTTTAAGATGGAAATGGAAAAAGGACTATGACGAAAGAAGGGTTGGAACATAGGTTGAGAAGAAGAGTTGGATAGGTTCACCAGATAGTTTTGCATTCATTCCATATTTTGCAACAAATCATTCAAGACAAGATCAAAAGATGAAATAGGACTAGTGGAACCACCACTAGAATCACTAACCCCTATAGTGGCAGATCCTTCAACACCAAGACTAGTAGGGATTCTAGTATTACCACCAAAAGCAGGAAAATTAGGAGTGGTAGATGTCATAACCTAATTTTATTGCATATTTATCATAATATGGTAAATAAAATTATTGAAGGAATTCAATTAAATATTAAATGGAGATTCTGGAATATTCAAAAATTGAGTGAAATAAGTTGACTAATGTTGACTTTGTAAACTTTTGAAACTTATTTTATATGTTATCAAGAATTGAACATTACTGATCAATTTACAAGTACAAGTGTGTGCAGTTGCAAGGTGATAGGTTGAAGGATGAGAACACAGTTGAAGTAGGATTGTTTAGCTAGATCAAATGGTAAGCTAGTTGGAATTTGGGTGCACACACCACAAATGGCATGATGGCTTGCATTTGAACTGATTTGCATATATACGAGAATGTAATTTTTGTGACTTGAATTGTTGTAGTGCTTGAAAATAAATGGTTTGTAGAATAAATTGTATATTCAAACATTGTGATTCAAAGGAAATGAAAGTGAGCATTGTAAAGAAAATTATTTTCTTTAGTGTGGATATATCTATAGATGCTCAAAATGAAAATCTAAGTTTCTTACTTTAAATGATAGTGTATGGAACTTATAAGCCATTCCAAACAAACAACTTATATATGAATGCATATATAAATATATATACATATATTTATATACATGTATGTAAATAACTACAAATAGATACATATATATAAATATATATATATATATACATTATTGGAGAAATATATGGGTAAAAGCACAATAGTGTGTCACACTTTTGGCCAATTAAATGGTTTCGAGTGAACAATTTTTGGCTAAAATACATTAGGCCGAGTCACTTTAGGGCGAAACTTTGTGGTGCTGACGTGGCAAGCACATTTTTGGTCGAGAGGGTTTTGGTCAAAACCCTCTTGGCTAAATACGACTAGCCAAAAACATGGAAAAAGTTAGTGTATCAGGTATTTATGGCTTGGAAATATCAAGACATTTTTGGCTGAAAGTGTTTTAGCCGAAACTCTCTTAGTTGAAAATGTCTAGTTGGCATCCTACATGGCAACCAACTCGTCATTTTTTAGAATTTTCTAAAACATTCAACTTTGGAAGAGTATTTCTCTAGTCAGAATGATCTTTCTACAAAACATAGAAATACCCTTTTGTAGAGCTCAGAGTGGAGAATCCAAATATATAATTTTTTAATATTTTGATTAGTTTTAATATATTTTATTTTTAAAATAATGCAAGTAGGTTTTAAAAATAAATAAAGAGGCTCATTACAAATAAAATAAAAGATAGTAAAACTTATTAAAAAAAATTAAATATTATATAAGGCACACGAGGAGAGAGTCTTCTTCAAAAGGGTATATTTTGTTTTTTGAAAATGATTAAAAGAATAAAAAATAGTTGACGGTCTGTGAAAACTGTCAAATTTTGACATGTTTGACTTTAAAATGTTATTATGAGTAAAATATACATCAAAATTTGATTTTTTTTTCCATGCACAAGATATTGAAGTTACCTATTTAGAGAAAAAAAAAAAGGGAGAAATAAAGTTTTTTTCAATTTGTTTCTTGACGGTCCGTGAAGTCACTCTTTTTTGAAATTTTCAGCATTCCAAAATTTGTCCTTAAATTGATAAAAACATAATGAATACATTTTTTTTCTTAAATTTAAAAATTACAGGAATAAACTACATCAAAAGTTCTACATTTTATTAGTTTACACCATTTTGAAATTCAAAACATGTAAAGACCACTTTTATGTGGTTGAAGTTCAAATTTTTTTGTTGTTGGTCGATTCCTTTATAAAGTGTGACACAAGTTTGTGCTTTTACCCATATATACATACATACATACTTGTACATATATACTAACATATATTTAAATTCCATATTGAATTCAAAATTCAATAACCGATTCATGCTAAATTGAACTGTTTGAAAACATGGAGAAACCACAAAAAGGCATCGCATGAAGGAGTGGACTACCACTAGTTTAATGAAAACATTGAAATCGAATAGTGGGCGGTGACAAGGCAGTAATACCAATGTCGATAGCATGCAAATGATAGTATTGTTACCATTTTTTAGAATACTTGGGGTGAAAAATCAGTGAGAGAAGATCTGGAGGTTTGAAGGCAAACAAAAAAGTAGAAGAAGAATCTTGTGACAGGGAAAAATCCAAAGGAAACATTAAAAAATATTGGAATTTGGAGGTAAATCATTTTTCCTTAGCAATAGACTTGTTTTATTGCTATTATTGAAATGTGTTCAAAGTTTTTCCTTCATCTTATTCGAGTGCTATCTTAGCACCACAATAATGTGGTCATTGTTCTGTGTTTGAGACAACTTGAAGCTGATTTTATGAATTAATATCTATCACCCTATGGTGGGCATATGGCCTACGACCTACATAGCATGGGAATAGTTGTAACATAGATCCTACACAGCTAGTAAATGGAGCCAGGTTGAGACTCGAGAGCATCCCACGGCTCAACCTTCATCCTTATGTCACATGATTAAGCTTAGCCTTATGTAGGCTAGTGGAACCTACACCAATTGACTGTGTTGCAAATATTATTCCTTGTAAGGTATCAAATTGTGATTCCTGTGGGATGGGTATTTTTCTCTATAATTTATTTGTAGTGTTTCAAAAGATCATTACCGACGGATCAATAATAGTATCAAGGCTTGAACAAATGCTCTTAGATCTTGCATATGTATATTTTTATTAAATGGGAAGCCGACCTCATTTGATAGGAATGATGGAATGGTTTCAAGTTAGAGAATCACCAAGCTTTTCTTGGCTCGATCTAAAGATTGATGGGCAGACCCGTGAATGTGTATTTAGGGTACAGACGTAATTTTGCATGTTAATAATATTGCATGCATGGTATTAAAATAGTAAGCCCACATGGGAAAATTGATATATATAGATCTTGATGCTTAGAAAATAACACCCGACCACTAGGAGTGGTCAAATCCCAAGCAAACTTGGTTTGTTTATTACAGCCTAAAAGGCAAGAGTATTGTATTAACCTGCAACTTCTATTCCTTCTTTTACTGAAATCTATACTCAAGTACTTCTTCAACAACATGTCACACTTAGTTTTCTTTATAATATTAAAGTTTCTCATTGAATTTACAATGATGAAAGTGTTCTTGAAATTGAAAATAGACATTCTATACTTATGTATGAAACTAAGCTATTTGATTTGTTTATTTTCAGTTCATAATGGAAAACCCATTCTTCTGTTAAAAAATGAACAATTACTTGTAAAGTGATCTTTTAGCATGTAAGCAACTTGAGATCAACAAACAGAGTAAATGACATTATTTTTCTTTAAATGTAACTATTTAGTATGAAACAGTAATATGTTGATGTAAACATTGGTTATTCTTTTGGGTAAAAGCACAAAATTGTGTCACACTTTCAGCCAACTTATCAAGACAACTGAATTTAAGTATTTCTAACTAAAAATCAATTTTGGTCAAATATATGATCTAGTTAGACTCATTCTAGCTGAGTTAGATACTTCCACAAATTTTTTAACTAAAATTGTTGGCTAAAAATATATGGAGCGCCACTTTGAGTCCAATTTACCTAAAAAATAAAATTATTTGAAAAACTTCAACTTTCAATAACTCTTGCTAATGTAAATAACATTTTTAAAAATATAAAAAATACCCTTTTGTAGATCCATAAGTGTAGTTTTTAAAAATATATTTATTTTAATAGTTTAATTATTATTTATATTTTATTTTTTATTTTTACTAAAAGTAGGTTATCAACACAAAACATTAGGTCGATTACCATGCTATGGAAAAATACTAAAACTTATTAAAAAAAATTCAAAAAAATATGATGCACTAGATAAAAGAATCCATTTCAAGATGGTATATATTTTTTTCTATTTTAGATATATATTTAATATGAAAGTTAACGTCTGATGGAAATAGTTGTTTTTTGATTCACTCACACTTTAATATTTATTTAAAAATATATATTTATCAAAATTGGAAAAAAATATATACATGCACTAAAGTTTCAAGTTATAAATACACACAAAAAATTTGAAAGAAAAAACAATTACTATAAAAAGTTTGATGTACCGTGCAACTTCATTTTTCAACATTTTATCAACAACTATATTATAGTGTTAATTTATTATTAAAAAATAGTTTAAAATAAGTTTTATTTAAAAATAAATAAATACAAACATAAAATATAGTAAAAGATACATATTTTACTAGTTTACATCATTTCAAAATTCAATACATATATGCCACTTTTTAGTGATTCAAGTTTAAAATTTAGATCAGCGTTGGTTGTTTCCTTTATAAAGTGTGACACAACTTTGTACTTTTACCCTTTTCCAAAAAACTCTATTTTTTTGAAGGTTATCCTTGCTCAATAAATAGATTTTGTATGTAAACAACTTGTGTAACTATTTAGTAGGAAACAATATTTATTCTATTCAAACAATGAATGTATAAATGTAAACAACTTGTTGTGTAACTTTTTAGTAGGAAACATTACTTATTTTGTTCAAAAAATGAATGTATATATGAAAATAACTTGATGTGTAACTATTTAGTAGGAAACAATACTTATTATGTTCAAATAGTAAATGTGTAAATGAAAACAGCTTGATGTGTAACTATTTATTAGGAAACAGTACTTGTTTTGTTCAAACAATGAATGTTCATATGTAAATGACTTGTTTATGACTGTTTAATAGGAAAAAATACGTGTTTTGTTAAAACTATGAATGTTCTTATGAAAACAACAATGATAGAATATCATAGTTGTAAGAATGCAATAACAATATGTATGAAACTGTTAGCATAGACTTGTTCTGATTTCTTATTTTTGATAAAGAAATATCAAATGGAATACTATTTTAAGATTGCAATCTTAATTAATGATTATTTCAGAATGTATGCACAAACTTTAACATTAGTAGGCACATATATGTGTATGCACATAGACTTCATCTATGTACATATACATTCTTGTGACATACCTTCTTTTTTTTTTTAGTACATTTTTAAAAAAAGGAAAAATACTTATAATGAAAAGTAGGAAATAGTCATATGAATGATATGACTGATTGTTAAATTACTTTGAAAATCATAATTTGATTTTTGTTTAGAGAATAAATTAGTATTTTGTTATTCTTTTGAAGACATTTGTGAAAGAATATTTTAAATATTTGAACAGAACAGTGATACCCTAGTTGACTAGAGCACCTATGAGTAGATGATGCTAGAGGGTAGATAGTTGTTATGAGATATTTAGTAGAAAGTTACCTTCTAGGATGGGTGCTAAAATGGAGTTCAGAGAGTATAGGTTTGCTTTACCATAACCTATTGTTTGTTGTTGTTGTAACACACTTATTATGCTTGGCCAAACAATGTAGTTTATTATGTATGTATGAACTCTATGATCTCACTCTCTACCATTCCTAGAATCGATCTTACACTTTCTTTTCTAATTTGTAGATAGAAATTTCATGTTGATGTATGGGAATGCACCAAATTTCACCTTGTAGATTGTTCTCTTGCTAAACTTTCTGTGCAGGGTCGAGCATTCTTCAAATCGAAAGAATATTGGGGAAGTGTAAGTTTTGTGGTTGGGTGGTAAAGCATTTCAACCATGTTCTCATCCACCAGTGGAGGTGAGCATTGAAGAAGAACCTTAGTTGTTCATAAGATTATTTTAGTCTAAAATGTAACTTAATGTAATACTCTCATGTACTTGATGAAAAGCATACAATGTAATGACTATGTGGCCTTAGGAGTCAAATCAAACCTGATATTGTAATTTGACTTTTAAAGTGAATATATGAATCTTTGACTCATTTTAAATGGACATGTGTAGCTATGATTGACTTTAGCCACTAGTTATATATTTAATTTAGAGTATATTCATGTGTCATTTATAATAATATTAATTAAGTAATAATTTCAAATGGGTTATTGTAGCAGAACTGATACCTAAAGGTACCTTATTCACTTTATTAGTGTGGGTCTACTTAGGCATAGAAGTAGTGCTAATGGAAGGAACCATCTCATCCATGTATACTAGCACTCTAGGCATCAAGACTTTTCACTGTCTCTCAATGGTCTCAGAGCCAACATCTTGGGTGACATCCAAGTTAGAATTGTAGGATGGAACATGAGTATCCACAATATCTGCAATACCCTGGAGAAGTTTTATTCCTCTTTGATCCTTGTCTAACATGACTCTTAACCTATTGACAACCGTAGCTTCTTAGGAAATAATTTTAACCTTAGCCAAATACTACTCGAAATCCCCAAGCCAATTGATAAATACAAAGCACAATTGGTTGCCAAAGGTTTTTCACAAGTTGTATGCATTGACTATACAAAAACCTTTGCACTTGTCACTAAGATTACTTCAATTTGACTCACACTAGCTATAGCCGCAACACATGGATGGGTTGTACATCAGATTGATGTGAAGAGTGCATTTCTTCATGGAGACCTTAAGGAGGAAATATACATGGAACAACCACCAAGTTTTGTTGAGGATTCATCCCTAGCTTGTAGACTTAGGAAATCTCTCTATATCCTCAAACAAGCCCCTAGGTCTTGGTATGCCAAGATGGATTCATACCTCCTATCTTTAGGTTTTAATAGATGCCATTCAAATCCTAATGTGTATCTATTGTGGTAGGATGATTCACTTTTGGTACTAGTTCTATATGTTGATGATCTTTTGATTATTGAGAGTACTTCATCTATCATTGTAACAGTGAAGTTAGCAGTTCAATATAGATTTAGTATGAAAAACTTGAGCTTATTGCACTACTTTTTTGGCATTGAGATTTCATAGCATAATTTAGGGATCACTCTTGCACAACCTAAGTATACTCTTGATTTACTTGCATAGTTTTACATGACTACTTGTAAACCATCTCCAACTCCCTTTCTATCTGGAGTCAAGCTTGAGACTTCTTGTACTACATCATTGGTTGATGGTACTTTGTATCTACAACTTGTTGGTAGTGTTGTATACTTGACTCATACTAGACCAAACATTTCATATGTAGTTGGCATGGTTTCAAGATTTATGCATGAACCTCATGAGTTGAAAGCAGCTAAGAGGATCCTTCATTACCTTCATGGTACTCTTAGGTTTGGGATTCATTACAGAGTTGGTTCAACAGTTGACTTGGTTGGTTTTAAAGATTTAGACTAGGATAGTGATGTTGAGCATTGCAAGTCCACTTCGAGTTACAGTTTTTCACTTGGTTTGAGTCCTATTCATTGGTCTAGCAAGAAGTAGAATGCTATTGCTATATCATCCATAGAGGTAGAGTTCAAGGGGGTTGTTAACTCAACTATTGAGGCTATATGGCTTTAGGGAATTCTTTCTAAGTTTAGTATTCCTTTCATGCAAACCATAGTCATTTATTGTGATAACTAGAGCACCATTCAAATATGCAAGAATTTGGTTTAGCATCAGCAAACCAAACACATAGAGATTCATATGCAATATATTTGAGAGTTGATTCATGGGAAAACCAGTGAGTTAGTCTTTTGCCAATCTTCAAAGAAAGTTGTTGGCATTTTCATCAAACCCTTTATTGAGAGAAATTTCATTAATCTTCAAGCTCTTCTTGGCGTGCAGTCTACATCAGCAACAACATCATCTTTGCGAGGGGCTTTCTAATCTTCTTCTCTTTTTATCTCTCTTTTTGGAGGATAGTTTTTTTCCCACTGGGTTTTCTATCTTTCTATGTTTATGAGCAATTGCATTGTAATTGGGTACCTCACTAGGCCTAATAGTCAAGAACCATTTCTTTTGTACCCACTTGAGCTATTCCTAAGGGGGTTTCAATGTATATTTTGTATACACAGAGGCTATAAGCCTACTTAGGCATCCCTTGACACTTGCTCATGTGATGTGTCAAGTTAGGTAGGAGTCTTTAGAGGTGTCAACTCACTTTGGAAACCTCATGCTACTTTTGTGGTAGGCAACTCACCACCACTCCATGAGTGAGGAGTCATGTCCTTATTTCATGGAGATTGGGTGCCTTTCTCTTGCCTTTATATGCAAGTCTGTTTGGCTAATACATTTAATCAACTTTATACATGATTTGCAATTGTTCATTTATGCTTGTTATTTGATCTCCGTTATTTCTAGGTTCTTAGAGTATACAACATTTTCTTTCAACAATTTGTTAGTGTGTGTTAGACACCATATTCCATCATAAAATAGATCTACATATATTCTTGTTTTGAATTAGAAAACTTATTGTAGTGAACTCATAAACACATCTTTAGAGATTCAAAATATGCATTCATAAAAGCTTGTTGAAATTTTCTAAAAATAAATATGAACGAACAAAACCCATGAAATACCACCAAATCAGTTTTGATTTAAAAAAAAAATTCAAGCCCCAAAAATAAATTTCTAAAATCATACAAATATTATTATGTTTGACAAGTCATTTGAAATTATCTACAAATGCAACATGAACAACAAAAGAGTGCTTGACCAATGAAACCCCCCAACACTTCTAACTTGTATCTATTATGACAAATCAAACCTTCTCTTTATAGCATTGGTTATGTGTCCATCAATATACTAAATATATAGAACTTTTAAAATTATAAATATAAATTTTTACCCTTTTGCATGTACAATGGTTTGGTCTCAATTTTAAATATTTTCTATGGATAAAGTGCCTTTACTCTCACGGCAAATACAACTCTTAATTCTTCCATCAAATACAACGATATAATAATTTACATTGAGATAATATATATAAAATAGTATTTTTACGCCTAAGGTATTCTCTATATAAACCCCATTGGTTGACTTTTGTAAGCCGCAACCTATGTTTATTGATAAACATCTAGAGTGGTTGAATCATTTCCTATTTTTTAATTTCATTGTTATTATATTGTTAATTATATTATTATTATTACTATCTTATCCTCACTTTTTTTATTTTTTTATTATTATCTTGTTATTATATTGTTATAATAATATTATTATATTATTATCTTATCTTATTTTATCTTTTTTTTTTTAATTTATAATTATTATTTTAATAGCCATTAATTATTATAAGATTATATTGTATTTAAATTACTAATCTATAATAGATAGGAAATGAAGAATTTTTGTGATGGATGTAACTGAATTTTGTATTTACAAATAAGAACAATTTTGATATTTTCAGCTGATTGTCAAAGTTCCTATTTTTTTTAATGAATACCTGTTAATAAATTTTAACTATGTTTTTAACAACACCATTAACATGTTTATTTTCTTATTTACAAATTAATACAATTTTATTTTTCTTAAAATTGTGAACAAGCAATTAAAAAAATTGTTAACTTTGATATTTTCAACTACTGTAATTCTTAATTCTAATTTTTTCAACAATACCTACTAATAAATTACCGTCTTTCTAACAATACCTTTACATTCAACTGCCATTTTCAATTAGGAAACACGTTAACTACCAAATTTTCAGTATGAAAAATCTTAATTATTATTAGCAAGTTTCTTATTTAGAATGAAGTTATATTTTTTCATTATCATTTGAAATAATATCTGTATTTATTGTTTACTAAGAGAAACGTTAATGCCAATAAAACTATAATTTTTTTTTAATAATCTTTGCATTTATTTGATTCGTTTTGGTTTGAGTTAATTGCAGAACAGAAAGCTAAGATCTGCAGAAATGGGAATTGGCTATCCAGTCTTGATTTGACTAATTGATGGTATTTATTAATTAATTAAAAATAAATACCATCAAATAGTCAAATGAAGCCCGTTTTTGTGGGGTACGTAGACATTGCCCAGAAATGGCACCTAAAGGAAATAATCCCCCAAGTTTTTAACGTATCAAAGTGCGGCAATTGACTGTGCATTATCACCTACGAGCCTCCTGCCAACAAGGTTTGCTTTCGTAGCCATTATGAGCGTCTGCATTTTTTCCTCTCTCTCAATGCTCTATGCTCATGGATTTCCTCAAAATATAGGAAGTTTTGTATTCATGGCAGCCCTGTGGGCTCTCGCTAAGGCCGTTTTCTTAGAATGCAGTGCAGCTCATGCGCTTATTAATTTAAATGAACATAGAATTAAAAGTAATAGACAAAACGCAAAATCATGTTTGTTGTCACCTGTCCCTACATTCATAAGAGATATTCCTTCCACTTATCCATTTGTTCCGCCACAACCCAAGTCCTATAAACCATTTCTCGTATCTGATGGCGCTCCTCCATCATATATTGTAAGATATGCAGGCCGAACCACAGCTGCCCCTGTCCATGCATGGTCAAGGCAGAAAGAAGAAATACACAGAGAGGAAAATCTTCATCAGTTTCCGGCAGATGTAGGGGGAAATGTGGCAGAAAGTGCATCAAAGCGGGCAAGAGAGCCTGAAACACTATCTCCATCAAGACTCACAGCTGCTTTTCGGCCTGCGAGGAATTTAACTTCACAGAAGTTTGGTTGGGCCCCTTTCAATAAAAGAGCCCCTGCGGAGCTTCCTCCACCCATGTCAATGGAACAATCAATTAAAGCCTTGAAGAAATTTGGTATTTATCCTGATATTGTGCAGTGGAGAGACGAGCTCGTTCAGTGGTTCTCAATGGTTCTGTTGAATCCTCTTGTTAATAAAATTGAAAGCAGTCATAGATGCGTAATTGTGTTGGAATATTTAATTCTACAGTCAGCAGACCTGACATCTCAGCCCCCACGTCAGATTGAAGAACATCAACTTGCCCCCAACATATACCTACAACATTTATTTTGGTTGTTATTTATGAATTTGAACTAAGCACTCAATTTTGAGTTTGCACCGCTTGACCTGCAGCCTGCCAGCATCAATTAAGGTAGGTAATTTTGAATTTGAATCTAAGCGCTGATTTTCATGAGCATTTTTAAGCAAGAAAAAAAAAAATGTTGCAACCATTGGAGTTAGCAGAAGAAATAGAAGAAGTCAGTTTTTGTATTGGAAGGTGACCCTGCAATAGTAAATGAAAAAGAGGAATGTTCAGCAGAAAGTAAGGCGACAACAGCAGCACAAAAGGAATGTTAGCAGACGTAGCACATTGATAGCTGTAGCTACAAGATTGTAGCCAGTCATTATTTTCAGTGTGAGTGTAGCACCTTTTTGTATTGGACATCTGTCCAAATAGTTTAAGTTTATTTTGTTCATGTAAAACAGAGCATGTCCTCTTTAATTTTTGTATTTTGAAGCAAACAAGGAATATATGAAAAGTTAATTTCTATTTATTTAGATTTGTTGTCGTTGTGCATACTCTATGCATTTTCTGTGTGTTATTTTTCTATTATGTCAGTCCAGTAACAGCAGTGAAGTGTGGTTGCTCCCCTACCTGCCAACAACTAGTATTAGAGCCATATTTTTCTAGGCAGTCAATCAGTCAGTTTGTTATTGTGGGTTAAGCCTTAGGTTATCTAGGCATTAGTAAACTTTCTTAAGTTTGTAGAAATATGGCAAGGGGTGATAACAAAGGTTGGTAGTAACCACCGAATTTTGATGGGAAAAATTATGATATATGGGCTAAGAAGATGAGAACCATTTTAGTTGCAAATGACCTATGGGAGTTGCTCACCAATGGGTTCAATGATATCACAAACCCAGCAGCCTATGTAGCCCTTTCAAATCCTCAAAATAATCAGTTGAAAGAGATAAGAATGAAGGATGTAAAAGACCTCAGTTTGATTGAGACAGCCTTGAGTGAGGCTATTTTCCCACGAATTGCAGCATCAAACTATGTAAAACAAGCTTGGGAAATATTGTAAAATAGTTACAAGGGGGCTGATAAAGTGAGGTTAGCTAAGTTGTATCTCTTGAGAATAAATTTTGAGACTCTGTTAATGAAAGATAATGAGTCTATTTCAGAATATCATACTAAGGTTTCAACCCTGATAAATCAGTTGAGAGTCAATGGAGAAACAATGGAAGAGCAAATGATTGTTGAGAAAATTCTAAGAAGTCTGCCCACTAGGTTTGATTATCTAGTTGTTGCCATTGAAGAGGCAAAAGATTTGTCTAAAATGACTATAGATGAGTTGATGGGTTCACTACAAACCCATGAGCAGTGGTTGAACAAATCTGCTTCTTCCCCATAGAAAACATTCAAAGCTCAGACCAATGCAAGAGGTGGGGGAAGAGGAAGAAACAATAGAGGTAGAGGTCAAAGAGGCAGAGGAAGAAGCAATTCTGGAAGATGAGGTTCTGGCAGCACAAAAGAGCTGAGCAGCTCATAGTCAGCAAACCAGAACCAGAAGAAGAACAACAGTTCTAATCAGAGGTTTAAAAAAAGTAATGTGCAGTGTTATTACCGCCACAAATATGGCCATTATACTAGTGAGTGTAGAAAGAAGCAGTGTGACCATGGAGGCCAAAATGCTAATGTAGCAAATGAGAACAAGGCCGAAAATGACAAAAAGTCAGATGTTTTCATTGTTTGAAACCTTTATTGAATGCAACATTGATGAAGTATGGTACTTGGACAGCAGATGCAGCAACCACATGAGTGGTAATAAGAACTTATTTGCCTCCATAGACATCAGTATAAAAATATAAATCAAAATGGGAAATGATGAGAACGTTCTCGTCATTGGAAGAGGTGTTGTCAACATCCAAACCAAGAATGGTGAGATGCAACAAATTCAGGATGTCTATTATGCCCCTGACATAAAACATAACCTATTGAGTATTTGACAAATGGTCCAAAACAGTTACAAAATCATGATGGAGAATGGAGAATGGAAGATATTTGACAAAGGAGGTAGCAAGAATGTGATGGTTGTAGTGTAGATGACCATTAATAGAATGTTTCCTCTCAGGATGCACATAATGTCTACGATAGAAACAACAGACAGACAACATCAGCATTGTTCATCGACACTCACAGTAGTTTGCTTTCAAGACAGTCATCAAAGAACCATCCAAACTATGGCATTTAAGGTATGGGCACTTAAGTTTTTCTAGTTTGAGTTTATTGTCTACGAAATGAATGATTAGGGGTTTACCATTCATTGTAGAACCTGATGGCAAGTGTAAGGCTTGCATTTTAGGAAAACAACATAGGTAGCCATTTCAATCTAGGTATTTTAGGAGAGCAAGAACACCTCTAGAGTTAGTGCACTCAAATTTGTGTGGACCCATGAAAACCCCTACATTAGGAGGAAACACATATTTCATGACATTCATAGTTGACTATAGTACAAAAATATGTGTCTATTTTTTGAAAAACAAATCAAAAGTCTTTGAGAAATTTAAGTGGTTTAAGGTAGCAATTGAAAATGAGAGTGCTCATTATATCAAATCCCTTGGAACAAATAGAGGGGGGGTACGTCTCCAAAGAATTTTTTATTTTTTGTAGGAATGAGGGCATTCACAAACAATTCACAATTAGGTATACTCCACAGCAAAATGGAGTGGCCAAGAGGAAAAACAAGACCATTCAAGATATGGCAGCAAGTATATTGAAAGCAAAAGCATTGCCACACATATTTTGGAGAGAAGTTGTAGCAACAACAATCTATATATTGAATAGGTGCCCCACAAAGTCTATCTGTGATAGGAATCCATAGGAAGCATGAACAAATAATAAATGGAGTGTTGAGCACTTAAGGATATTTGGGTGTGTGGCATATGCATTTATGCCAAAAGAGAAGAGGCAAAAATTTGATGACAAAAAAGAAAAATGCATCTTCATAGGCTATAGTGAAGAGTCAAAAGCCTATAAATTGTACAATCCAATCACCAAGAATATTGTAATCAGCAGGGATGTTATATTTATTGAGAATGAAGCCTGTGATGGAATGGTGGATGACACCACATATATTAAAGTTACAATACCCCTTGATGATGAAGAAGTTGTAGATGATAGTAACATAGGGGGGGCTTAATAGAGTAGTAGCTCAGGGAGAAACTACCATAGAGCATTGGAAAATAGCAGCTCTAGTGATTTGCAACAGAACAGTAGTTCTACAGGTGTTCAGCAGAATAACAGTTCTGAAAAGAGACAACAGTCTAGTAGCTCCAGAATTTAGCAGAGCAGTAGCTCTGACAGTCAGTAGTACAGTAACTCTAGGGGTTAGAGTAGCAGTAGCTCAGAAGCTAATTAAAATCTCACACTCGCATCATTGATGCCAAGAAAGACAAAGAGTGTAAGGGAGATCTATGACAGCACACAACATGTTGATTTTTATGAAAATTTGGATTTTGCACTATTCTCCTATAGTGATCCAACACACTTTGAAGAAGCAGTGAAAGAAGAGTAGTGGTGTAAGGCCATGGATGAAGAATTGAAGGCTATATAGAGGAATCAAACATGAGAGTTGACTGATTTACCCAAGGTTAACCAAGTCATTAGAGTGAAATGGGTCTACAAGACCAAGTGTACAGTTGAATGGAAGATTGAAAGACACAAAGCAAGGCTTGTTGTCAAAGGGTACAAACAACAGTCTGGTATAGATTATGATGAGACATATGCACCAGTTGCAAGTTTGGAAATAGTGCGGACAGTGATAGCAGTTGCAACATAGCATTAGTGGAAGGTATTTCAAATGGATGTAAATCCAACCTTCTTAAATGGAGTGTTGAAGGAGGAAGTATATGTGGAGAAGCCGCCTAGCTATGAAGTCTCGGGGAAAGAGAACAAAGTGTATAGGCTCTGGAAAGCTCTTTATGGGCTGAAACAAGCACCTCAGGTGTGGTATAGCAGAATAGACTCCTATTTGTTGGAAAATAGATTTAACAAAAGCAGTAGTGAGCCTACACTCTACATCAAAGTAGCCAAAAGTAATATTTTAATTATTCTTTTGTATATAGATAATATGATTTTTATTAGAAATAGTGACAACAAAATTGTTGATTTTAAAGAGGTGATGAAAAATGAATTTGAGATGACGGATCTAGGTTTGTTGAAGTATGTTTTGGGATAGAAGTTCAACAAATAGTGCATGACATATTTATTTCACAAGCTAACTATGCCAAACAAATTTTAAGAAGGTTTAAAATGAATAACAACAAACCTACCCCCACACCAATAGTAACAAGTCTAAAATTGCACAAGAATGACAACAATAAGGAAGTGAACCCAACCCTCTACAAAAACATGGCTAGAAATTTGATGTACTTGACATCAACTAGGCCTGATTTAATGTATGCAGTAAGCTTGATATCTAGGTTCATGGAGGAACCTAAGGACACACATTGGCAAGCAGGAAAAAGGATCTTGAGGCATGTCAATAGAACAATAGGATATGGCATTATGCATGGTGCATCAAATGAATTTAAGTTGGATGGTTTCACGAATAGTGATTGGGCAAGAAATGTGGATGATAGGCAGAGCACATCAAGGTATGTCTTCAACATGGGATCAAGTACAATCTCATGGGCATCAAAGAAAGAGTTGATTGTCTCTCTCAACACAACAGAAGTAAAGTACATTGCAGCAAATGCAGCAACATGTTAGGCTATTTGGTTGAGGAGGATCCTTGCAGATTTACAGCAATAGCAAGAAGGCAACACAGTCATTCATTGTGACAATGTTTCCTCAATAGCTCTGACCAAGAATCCAGTCTTCCACAGATGAAGCAAACACATCGAGATTCGATACTTCATAATGGAATTGGTGGAATAAAGTGAGATAGAATTTCAGTATTGCAGATCCGAGCAGCAGTTCGCCGACATCTTCACCAAAGCATTACCAAATGATAGTTTTGAATGCCTAAGAGATAGGCTTGGCATTGTGGATAGTTTCGGAGATCAGCTCTGGAAGGAAGTTGCAGATTAGCAACTAACCTACAGATTAAGGGGGAGTGTTGGAATATTTAATTATGCAGTCAGCAGACCTGACATCTGAGCCCCCACATTAGATTGAAGAACATCAACTTGCCCCCAATGTATACCGTCAACATTTATTTTGGTTGGTATTTTTGAATTTGAACTAAGCACTCAATTTTGAGCTTGCACCACTTTACCTACAACCTGCCAGCATTAATTAAGGTAGGTAATTTTGAATTTGAATTTAAGTGCTCATTTTAATGAGCATTTTCAAGCAAGACAAAAAGAATGTTGCAACCGTTGGAGTTAGCAGAAGAAGTAGAAGTCAATTTTTGTATTGGAAGGTGACCCTGCAACAACAAATGAAAAAGATGAATGTTTAGTAGAAAGTAAGCCGACAACAACAACACAGAAGGAATGTTAGCAGATGTAGCACATTGACAATTGTAGCTACAAGATTGTAGAGCCAGTCATTAATTTTGGTGTGAGTGTAGCACCTTTTGTATTGGACATCTGTCCAAATAGTTTAAGTTTATTTTGTTCATGTAAAACAGAGCATGTCCTCTGTAATTTTTGTATTTTGAAGCAAACAAGGAATATATGAAAAGTTAATTTCTATCTATTTAAATTTGTAGTCATTATGCATACTCTCTGCATTTTTTGTGTGTTATTTTTCTGTTCTGTCAGTCCAGTAATAGTAGTGAAGCTGTGTGGTTGCTCCTACCTGCCAACAAATTGAAGCAACATCATAGCTTAGCATTTCTATCAATTATGTAAAACAAGTAGGAAACAGCATTGATCTTATTAATAATCTCTGGCAGTCATGAAGCTCCATTCTTGACGAAGATTATTGTCTTCATAACTTGCTTAATTTTCTAATACAACACAGAGATGTTCCTGCAACTCCACAGCCCCCATTAATTAACCCACCATCAAATGAGGCTAAAAGCCGCATCATACAAGAATGTGTGAACTCTGTGGGAGAGCATCTGAGGCTGCATGTACTAATGAAAGGAGAGTGGGTGAAAGGCCTTCTACCCTATGCTTCTGTTAGCGCTGAGTACACTGTAGAGATGATTAAACAACTGGCAGAAGGAACATGTGTGCAGCAGTATGAGTTTGGTGAGAGAATTACAAGGGTGCCTATGCCTTCAGATTCCCATTTTCTGCTCTGTCTTTTTTGTGCACTTTTGAAGCATCCCCATTGGATGCTGTATCCTGATCCCATGCTGCCTTCTCACCTTCCTCACAATGCCTTGTATGTGGATGAGACATTGCCTCAAAGCTTCGAGGAAAATCCCACTGTGACACTTTACTATATTGCTGTTTATCTAGTGTCCCCAGTGTTATACACCGCGGTGCTACCGTGCTGGTGATTGGAAAACAGAGTCCTCCTTTGTTTACAATATATTGGGATGAAAAGCTGCAGTTCTCTCTACAAGGGCGCACTGCTTTGGCGGATGCAATTGTGATTTTGTGCCACAGAATCACAGTGGCTCATGGAGGGAAGGTAAATGGAACTAACCTTGGCACTTTTTCTAATTACCTGCTCTCCCTCGAGAACTTCAGGTAAAATTTGAGGTAAACAAAAACTATTCACAGTTGAATGCATGGCGTGTGAAATGGTTGAATAGTGGAAAATGAAAGGTGGATATGGTGTGAGAATGAAACGGCATGTAGTCGAAGAGTCACCTATCTCCTTATTAGACTGCGATCGGCATTTCAACAGCTCCAGGCATTTTAGTTTCTGCAGCGGCATTTCAAATCAGGTATGCAATTCACTTTGAAATTTGCATTGCATGTCTACCAGTGTGGCTGCAAAATATTCCGTGCTAATAAATTCTTTGTTAAATATTTAGCTCTTATAAAAACTTTATATCAATCATTTTTAACAATCTTAAAGCGGAATTGAAAAATGTCATTCGGCTTTCACCGGGATATAAATGTGTCATGCAGCAGTGTTAATTTGTATGTGATGGGTGACCTCCCGGGACGGACCAGTGCTTCACCTCTGTGAGCATCACCTAGATGCAATGAGTGCTAAGTGGACCATTCGATATCATGAGAGATGGGTTCTTGTTGAACCACTACTCATGAAACATGGGTCAATAAGTTTGACTCGAAACTACACGGTTGAATCTTGATAGCAATATCATAATTTGACATGCTGTAGAAAAATACCTCCTACTTATCAATTTGTATGTGTTATGGATATACAATCATTCATGGCAACTTGAGGGTTTTATTTGTAGGCCACTCTGTTTTTGTACATTTAATTATGTAAATTATAGTGTATGGAAATTTTTAAGAAAATTTCCCTACAGTAATCTAAAACACAATTCTAGATTTTTGATTCTTTACAACCTTTAATAAAATTTCCCTGATCTGGGCCAACTGCGCAGGATTTATTTCCCTGCAATTGCAAGCCTCCTGAACAGGGGCCATGACATCATGGTCTGCAACGACGATCCACAGTGGTGTCTTCCCAATACAATAGTGGTGAACACCACTAACTTCTGCCCTCGAAACAACGCTCTTCCTAAGGTTGCAGGGGGATGGTGCAATCCTCCACTAGAGCATTTTAATCTCTCAGAGCCTGGTTTCCACCACATTGCAAAGTACAAGACTGGAATTGTCCCTGTTCTTTACCAAAGTTTTGCTACTAAATTTCTATAACAGTTGTTCTTGAAAATTTATTGTGTAAAAGCTGAAGCTTTAAGGTTTAAGAAGAGGTGTTTCAGAAATTAGTAAGATAGCTAATTTGTTAACAATAAAAGTTCATCCTAATGATGAACCACAATGGAAGCTTACTAATATGTTTTTGCCTATGCTCCACGGGGATGCGTCCCCTGCCTTTTTTGGTTTGTACCCGTATTGAAGACGAAGACGAAATGGGGATGCGGGGATGGCGAGGAAACGTCCCCTAGCCATACCTTTTTTCACATAAAGTTTCAAAACTTCCAGGAGATGTTTTTTGCAGATTTAGGGGACTTAGGGACAGCTAGCAGTACCTGGTACGGTCAGGACGTCCCCTAACCATCTTGGGGACTGCTAGCCGTCCCCTATGGCCCAACAACATCTTACTTTTTTTTTTGTAAAAAAACACATTTTTAAATTTAAAAAAATGGGATGGATGGGCCCACAAGAATTCCCCACCCCTTTAAACAAAACCCAAATCTACTTGACTTATCAAAACAACTAAAAGAAAAAAACATTCTCATTTTGATATTTGCAAACTTGAGGTGAAGAGTAGCAAGTGAAAGAGGAGAGAACAAGAGGAGAAAACAACAGTTGAAAGGGGAGACTAGGGAATCAAATCTACTTCATTAGAGGTAAGTTCTTCATTTTAAATTTGGTTTTTGATTTTTCAATTTTTTTTTCCATTTTTTCAAGTTTTCTTCAACTTTTTTATCATGTAGGAAGGGCATTGTGAGTTTATTTTTTCCTTTATTTGAACTTGCGGCTCTTTTTTCAATTCTTAACCAAAAAAATCATGAACAGTAGTCAAATTACTAGTAATGATAGTGAGGAGGTTGAGGTTCAAATGCATAAAACAAGTAGACATAGAAGTACAACTCATAGAAATATGGCAGCCATTGGGAGTTCTTAGGCAGTGGGAGTTTAGCAGGGCCAAGAACTTATGAATTTGAAAAGCATATGAATTTTGTTAATTTGTTTGTGGATTCTTATGTGAAATCTCATTTCAAGTCTAATGATATGCATTAAGCTTATACAATATCTAGAATGAATACTTTATCAATGTTATTCTATAAACATTTGAAATTTCTCTATATTTAAAAAAAAATTCCTATTTTTTATCAGCCGTCCCTTAAAAAATGACCCAAAAAATCCCCGTACCGAAAATTTGTCCCACTGTACCCGGCACTCCCCATCCCCAAAACCCCATGAAGCATAGGTTTCTGAAGGGTACCGTGCCACAGAAGAGGAGGGATCTGATTCGCCATCAATGGCCACTCATACTTCAACCTGGTTCTCCTCACCAACGCTGGAGGTGCAGGGGATGTGCAAGCAGTTTCCATCAAGGGCTCCAATACTGGCTGGCAGCCCATGTCTCGCAATTGGGGTCAAAATTGGGAGAGTAGCAGCTACTCAAACGGCCAGAGCTTTTCCTTTAAGGCCACCGCAAGCGATGGAAAGACTGTTACTTCATACAATATCGCTCCGAGCAGCTGGCAATTTGGTAAGACTTATAGTGGTGCTCAGATGCACTACCTCATGGCTAACATATGCAGGGTATTGTGTTTTTTGTCTCTAGTTTTTTCATCTTACTGGGCTTGTCCGCTTATTTATAGTTTTTCTCTGCAACCCTCTTGCAGTTATCCTGACTGGTCATTAGAAATAATGTGCACTGGCACTGGCCATGGAAGACTTCTGAGGCAACAGTGACATTTATTTTAAGCAGAATAATGTTAAGATATATTAAGGGCTTAAGAACCAGTCATATTGTATGCAATTGTATTGGGTTTAAGTGCCTGACAGAGGTGGACGAGTGGCACCCGCCCTTCTACGCTGTGATTGCCATCGTTATAATGGCTTCAACTGTATTGCAAGAGTAACGAATTTTCGTTAGTGTATGTAATGGTAAAATTTAACATAAATCTTCGACTACTGTTATGAAGGCTATAGTAATTGTCCAGGATATTGATTTTTTGTTTTTGGGTGATGTTTAATCAGGTGAAGTGGCATACAGGCGCTGGTAGTATTGAGATAGAGAGGAGAAGATACAGGCTTACTCAAGGCCATTGGCACTCTCCAGCTGACTCGGTTGCAGCTGTATGTATTTAACAAGAAACGGATAATTGTGCTTCGGTTTGGTGGACAATTATATTTTTAAGGTTTTTAAAAGGCCGTTGATAATTAGGCCATTGTACTCTGGTCTTCACAAACTGGAAAGCACCTTAATTGCACTATGTTCTTAATGGAGAATATTTAAGAAATTATTTGGTGTGATCCAGGAAGCAATGAGTAATCAATCATAGAGCATGTGCATTGGAGCATAAAAGAAGTTTGTTTTGGTTTGGTGGACGATTATATTGTTTACAGCATTTTAAAAGCCCATCGGTCATTAGGCCATTGTAGTTTGGTCTTCACAAACTGGAAATTATCATTATGGCACCATGTTTTAGATGGATAAAGTTTAAGAAATTAGTGGATGTGATCCAGGAAGCGGTGAGTAATCAACTACATAACCTGGCTTACAAATTGTTACAATTTATAGGATGAAATTGTTCACAAAGTTTCTAAGATGATCATATCTTTCGATAAAAGAATCCAAATATTTTATCCACCCTTAAAAGATAAAACATTACTACAAGATTCGTAACACAGATTGGAAACCTTACGAGTGTTTTATGAATAATTATTACATAAATTGCCTTGATGGCAGCGCGATTACATGGAAAAGGATGCAAAATATGTCTCAACTTTCTAATAATATTCTTGTGAACTAGGGGAACTGTAAAGTTGATTGAATTGTTGGGAACCAAATGTTTTTTCAAATGATGATTCAATTGTGAACGTGGCTTTCTAGACGACGTCTCTTTATTAACCCTGACTATAGACAGGCGCTTCGTATTCATAATGCATTTTTCCTCCTAGTAAGTTAAATGACCTTTGTCTTTGGAATATTAGTTTATTGAGAGTTTAATTATGCTTTATTGATTGGAAAGTACCTTACAGATGTAAGCAAATGTATTGAAAACTACAATGTTGGGAATCACCTTAGTTTGCTTATGGTCATAAATGGTGTAGTAAATGCACTCCAAAGTACATTAAAAGGCGGACTCTATATGATTGTTGATGCAAAAGTGGAGATAAATAATTAGGTATGAACTCAGATTTATAAGATGCAAGAAAACAATCAACAAAACACAAACACCAAGTTTACCTGGTTCACCAATCTGATTACATTCGCGGAAAAGCAGAGGAAACTCTGTTTTTATTAACTCCGTTTTAGTACAGTACAGCTACAGCAGCATACTCATCATGATTATATCATTATCCATATTGAATGTTTTAAGTCTTTGAAGCAAACCCAAAAGAGAAACATTGGTGAAAGAAAAGAATGGGAAATGGACGGTCTGACTTTTGGACTTCACATCCCAACAATCATACCATCACTTTTCTTTCGTTTCATGCCCATGTTAACAATCTCATTCCACCATGATTGCAGTTCATTGTCTTCCTTAATCATCATTTCTTTTGTACTACAGAGACAAGTAATCGCTGACCCATTTCTCTTAAGCATTCTAGATTTCTAGTCTGTCTGCTGTATATAGATACACTTACATCACAAACCTGAGTTTGTAAGGTGTTTTTGGGCCTGACTGCCATTTCCTCTGCATTGATATCATAACTCGGAATACTTTACTGATAACACATTGAATTTCATGATAAAGAGGTGAAAGTATTATACCAAGCCTATTCAATTAGTTTCCACTGTATGCCGTGGAAAGAAACTCAATGGTGTATCTGCCTGGTAGGAGTGACTCTGGATTTAATAAAGCCCTTTGCACTCATTAATTATTGCTGGGTAGATTGATGTCTTTGCTGTTATATTAATGAGAAATAATAACTTGTGAAGTGGATGTATTTTTCAATTGCCTGTATGAGGCAATGATGATGGGCTCCATAAATGCCTGGGTTCTTAGTCCAAGGCAACATTTTATGAAGTCTTCCATTCATGCAATTGGCATTGCGGTAAAAAATAGTGCAATAATCTGCTACGGTGGAGATAATAGTTCTTTAATTTATTGGCGCAGCAATCTGTTAAAAATGAGACTAGAAGAGTAAATGCAAATTGCCAGGGAGATCACACAGAACTGGACAGGGGATAGCGTGTAAACAATCTACAGGTATGGTTTGAATTTCACCCATATATTGCTTCCGATGAAGTTATTATGCTCTCGATCCTTTAATCACATAATTTTTTTCGAGAATGCTTTTCATATACGATCTGTTTCTCTTCTCTGCTTGAAAAAAGTTAATAGTTGTTGGAAACTAATCCCAACCGCTGCATTTACTCTTCCTCCGTATATTTTTGCCAGCAATCATTTCTCTTTTCTTGCCTATAGGATTGCTTTTGATTTGAATTTAATGACAAATCTAAACCTACAGATTTTTGCTTGCTGGCTATTAAATCAGCATATATTTTTGTAATCATGTTTTTGTTTTCCCTCCAATTTTGGCTGGGCTCTTACGTAGCTTCTAGAAGAAGCTTTGTATTGTTTTTTTTCATATGAGTAAAAAAGTAAAAGGCAAGATAGAATAGCAGTATGTAATATTGATGTATGAAGGCTACGAATAAAAAACCGGGGAGTTGGTGTTTTATTTTTTGATGAACATATCAAGAGCTCAAGCTTTGTGAATCTGTTATATCTTTATGATTTCTTGAATGAATGAACAAGCACAAGCTTTAATCTATTTTGGGTATTTTATTTCTGTTAAGATTGCATTTGCATTCCCCTGTTTATCTCTTGTCTCTGCCTCTAATCCAACATGTGGTATTAGAGCCAAAGGTTGCTCAAAGAAAGTTGTAAGCAAAACTGAAGGTATCATCTTCAAGAAAAACTTTTAGAGCAGGTTTTCAAAAAGCTAAGGTATACACAGTGAACAATGGCAGCAAGCACAAGCTTGACAAACCTACAGATTCCACAATTTAATGGCAAGAACTATGATTATTGGGAAATCACCATGAGGGCACCATTTTCCTCACAAGATTTATGGGAGTTAGTAGAGAATGGTTTTCTAGAACCAGCTGATGCACCAGCATATAATGCATTGATTCAAGCAGAGAAGGATTTATTGAAAGGGAATAGGAAGAAGGATTCAAAAGCCCGTTTCTTCATCATCCAAGGAGTGCATGAGAGCATTTTTCCAAGGATTTCAGGAGCAAAAAGTTCCAAACAAGCATGGGATATACTTCAAACAGCATATCAAGGTATGGAAAAAGTTAGAACAATTAAATTACAAATACTAAAAAGGGAGTTTGAAACAATGTACATGAAGGATAATGAAACAGTAGATTCATTCTTCACCCAAATCATTGGACTGGTAAACCAGATTAGATCGCATGGCGAGACACTTGAAGATAGGAGGGTTGTTGAAAAGATTTTAAAGAGTTTACCCACAAGGGTTGAAACCATTGTGACTATAGAGGAAACAAAGGACCTCTCTTAGTTTTCAGTTGATGAGCTCCATGCATCTCTTATTTCACATGAACATAGGCAAAGCAGGTCAACAAGTACATCTATGGAGCATGCATTCAAGTCACAAGTTACAATCAGCCATGGTAGACGCAAAGGAAAAATAAATTTCAAAGGTAAGAGGAAGAAATTCTCATAGAGGTGGAAGAAGCAGCCCATCAAGCTCGAGTGGAAGAGGTAGCAGCAGCTATAACCCAACTCAAAATCAGCCTCAAGGCCAAAGGTATGATAAATCTCAAGTCCAATGTCACTATTGCAAAAAGTATGGACATTATTTGAGTGAATGTAGAAAGAAACAATATGACTCTAGACAACAAAATGCAAATTTCACAAAAGAAAACCAAAACAAAGCACTATGCTTTTGGCTTGCAATGTTGCACAAGCAAATGATAAATATGTATGGTTTTTAGACTTGGGTTGTAGCAATCATATTACAGGGAATTTGGAAATGTTTTCTAGTTTGGATGAGAGTGTAAAATCAGATGTAACATTGGGAAATGACAACAAAGTAGAAGTCAAAGGAAAAGGGAACATCAATATTCTAACCAAGAAGGGGGAGAAGAAATATATAACTAACATGTTTATTTTGTTCCCGGTTTAAGACACAATTTAATGAGCATTGGACAGCTTGTTCAAAAGGGCTATAGAGTATTTTTCAAAAATGGAGAGTGCACAATTTTAGACAAACTTCCTAGCAATCAACTCATTGCCAAGGTTCAAATGACCAATAATAGGATGTTCCCCCTAAGGATAAAATCATATTTGAGTGTAGATTATGCTCAAGCACATCACTCAATGTTTCCACAAGTGGGTAAAGAGAAAACTACAACAGTCACTCAAGTGATCTTTCAAGCAGAAATTAAAGATGAAAATTGGCTTTGGCATCTAAGATTTGGGCATTTAAACTTTGCAGCACTAAATTTGCTTCATAGGAAAAGCATGGTCAAGGGATTTCCTCTAATAGAGAAACCAGAAAAAGTTTGTGAAGGGTGCATTTTAGGAAAGCAACACAGAAAATATTTTCCAATAGGTATGTCAATGAGAGCTAAGGTACCTTTGGAGATCATTCATTCAGATTTGTGTGGGCCAATGCAAACACCTTCAATAGGTGGTAGTTTCTACTTTTTGACATTCATTGATGATTACTCAAGAAAAACATGGGTTTACTTTCTAAAGCATAAGAGTGAGGTGTTTGAATATTTTTGTCAATTCAAAGCTCTTGTTGAAAAAAAAAGTGGTCATTACATCAAAACATTGAGAACAGATAGATGTGGTGAATACATCTCAAATGATCTTTTAAGTTTTTGCAAGCAACATGGAATTCACAAGAAATTCACAACTAGATACAAACCTCAACAAAATGGGGTAGCTAAAAGAAAAAATAGGACAATCATGGAAATGGCTAGAAGCATGTTGAAAGCCAAACATTTGTCAAATGAATATTGGGTTGAAGCTATATCATGTGCAGCCTATATAATGAATAGATGTCCAACAAGATGTGTCAAGAATATGATTCCAGAAGAAGCATGGAGTGGAAGAAAACACAATGTTGTTCATATGAGAGTGTTTGGATGTGTTGCATACGCACATGTACAGGATGAATTGAGGAGAAAATTAGATAACAAAGGAGAAAAATGTATATTTGTGGGATATAGTGATGAATCAAAGGCTTACAAGTTGTATAACCCAATCAACAAAAAGGATATAATTAGCAAAGATGTGTAGTTTATAGAAGAGGAAGCATGGGATGGAAGTATAGAGAAAATATTCAACATATTACCAAGCATACCACAAGAAGATAATGAAGTTTTTGTACCAGCTAATGCTCCATCAAATGTGACTCCTTCCACACCCATTCAAGTTCAACCATTTGGTCCACAAGTGACGCCATCATCAAATGTAAGAGCAACAATAAGAGGACAGCAAACACCATCTACAATAGGGATTTCAAGTGCAGGACTAGCAAGTCCACATTCAACAAGTTCAAGTGACATGTCAAACCCCACACTAGCAAGCTTAAGGAGACATAAAATCAGAAGTTTAAGAGACATTTATGAGTATAATGAAGGTGAAAATAATGCAGGTCAGCCCTCTCTTTTTGCTTTATATTTGCTTGTTGAAGATTCAATTCATTTTGAAGATGCTATTGAAGAAGAAAAATGGGTGCATGCAATGGATAAATAAATAGATGCTATTGAAAAGAATCAAACATGGGAGTTAGTGAATATTCCACAAGGAAAAGAAGTGATAGGAGTGAAGTGGGTTTACAAGACAAAATTGAATGCAAATTGTGATCTGCAAAGACACAAGGCAAGGCTTGTAGCAAAAGGTTATTCACAACAACCCGAGATAGACTACAATGAGACATTTGCACCGGTAGCCTGTCTAGACACCGTGAGAACAATACTAGCCATAGCAACTCAAAACAAGTGGGCAGTATATCAAATGGATGTGAAATTAGCTTTTTAAATGACATATTAGAAGAAGAGGTCTATGTGGAGCAGCCACTTGGGTATGAGATTTTGGGACATGAAAACAAGGTTTACAAACTCAAGAAGGCACTCTATGGACTTAAACAAACTCCAAGGGTATGGTATAGTAGAATTGATTCTTACCTTTTGTAAAATGGCTTCAATAGGTGCAACAGTGAGCCTACATTGTATACCAACATGAATGAGCAAGGTGAGATCATAATTGTATGCTTATATGTTGATGACTTGATATTTACTGGTGATTTATCAATTGACATGTTCAAATCAGCTATGAAGAAATAATTTGAGATGACTGATTTGGCTTTAATGAAGTATTTTCTTAGCATTGCAGTAAGTCAAACTGAGAAAGGTATATTCATCTCACAGTCTAAGTATGCAAATGATATCTTGAAGAGGTTTAATATAATGAATTACAAATCATCCCCAACACCAATAGTGACAGGTTTGAAATTGAGCAAAGATGACAAAGGAGCATATGTAAATCCAACCTTATACAAAAAACTTGTCGGTAGTCTTATGTATTTAATAGCCACAAGACTGGATATAATGTTTGGAGTTATTCTCATTTCAAGATTCATGGAATCTCCAAAAGTTTCTCATTGGCAAGCTAGAAAAAGAATTTTGAAATATATTAGTGGAACAAGGAACTATGGAATTCTTTACTCAAAGACAAGTGATTTCAAGTTGATAGGATACACTGACAGTGATTGTGCAGGAAGTATAGATGATAGGAAGAGCACTTCCAGTTACGTTTTTCACTTTGGATCAGGTGTAGTATCTTGGGAATCAAAGAAACAACCAATAGTCACTCTTTTATCAGCTGAAGCAGAGTATGTTGCAGCTATAGGGGCAGTATGTCAAGCGGTATGGATGAGAAGAATGCTAAAAGAATTGGGGTATGGACAAGAAGATGCAACAAAGATATATTGTGACAACAACTCAGCCATAGGACTATCTAAGAACCCGGTTTTTCATAAAAGGAGCAAGCATATAGATACAAGGTATCATTTCATCAAGGAGTTGATCAACAATGGAGAAATCATTTTGGAACATTGTAGGTCAGAGGATCAATTTGCTGACATCTTCACCAAGGCATTGGGAAAAGAAAGTTTTGTGCATCAATGAAAAAAATTGAGCATAGTAGATGGCAGTTGTGACTAAGGGGGAGTGTTGGAAACTAATCCCAACTGCTGCATTTACTTTTCCTCCGTATATTTTTGCCAGCAATCATTTTTGTTTTCTTGCGTATAGGATTGCTTTCGATTTGAATTTAATGACAAATCTAAACCTATAGATTTTTGCTTGCTGGCTATTAAATCAACATTTATTTTTGTAATCATGTTTTTGTTTTCCCTCCAATTTGGGCTAGGCTCTTACGTAGCTTCTAGAAGAAGCTTTGTATTGTTTTTTTCATATGGGTAAAAAGGTAAAAGACAAGAAGATAGAAGAACAGTATGTAATATTGATGTATGAAGGCTACAAATAGAAAACAGGGGAGTTGGTGTTTTATTTTTTGATGAACATAGCAAGAGCTCAAGCTCCGTGAATCTATTATATCTTTATGATTTCTTGAATGAATGAACAAGCACAAGCTTTAACCTATTTTGGGTATTTTATTTCTATTAAGATTGCATTTACATTCCCCTATTTATCTCTTGTCTCTACCTCTAATCTAGCAATAGTGTAGTGAGATCTTCTATAATGGGTGTTGATAGAAGATCACTCTTCCTTAATTATAGTAGATAATTCCATAGTAACAACAGGAATGATAAAGTAGATGTGTATGCCTTATTCTTCTAGTTTGATGTAAGGATATAATTAATTGCAATAGCTCCCTCTCAAATGCCCTTATTAACCCTACCTTTTTATTCTGACATACTCTTTAATATTTAGTTTATTAAAAATTTAATTGTAATTTTTTCAAAAATTATTTTTGTTATCATTAAATTTTTAACCTTCGAAATAATACCAATAGAAACCTTGCAAAGTAGGAAAATGGTAACCGATAGGTAAGAATAATAGGAGTTCAATCAACCTGCAAGATCATGATAAATTAGTACCTTTCCACTTGATTCACATTCAAAGAATACTTCTTGTTCATAGAGTTAATATATATATTATGTTAATCCCTAACATGGACATGATAGTCAATTACTTTAAATGCAGATAAATCTACAATGTAGATTTATGTAGGGGAGAGGACCCAGTAGTTGTGCACCCTAACCTCCTGCTTCTAATTATTCTACATAGAAATTTCAAATCACTCTCAATTTTTTTACAGCAGCTTACTTGGTAAGTCCCCCGCTTATAACTTTTGTTTCAAAGCCACATCATCAAATACGATGCCACATCAGCACATTTTTTGTCAAGGTGTCCAAAAAGACCCATAAAAATAATAAGACCAATACTTGTGCATTCACATCATGGGTAGTTGAGCGCTAATGTGGCATCACATGATTGGTTGCTTTTTACATCAAAGGAATGCATTTTCTTTAATTATAGTTAGTCAAGTCACAATTATTGGGCATTATATAAACAACTACTATCATAACTATTGGACATTATATAAACAACTACTATCTCAACTATTGAAACATGCTCAACTATTGGGTCATCTCCCCTAACCGTTTTCTTAGCATTGGCTCCCACTTTTTCCCGCACTTCATTGGCATGTGTTTAGCCATTATAAGAACTTATATTAAGTACTTTCATCTAAAGCCATTTTTTTTTTGTACATGATGTAATTAGGCCTTTGAAAGGTTTAATGGATGTAAATGTTGGTGTATATGTTATATTTCACTTATGATAATGTTTATCTTAAGTGTAATATTGCATCTATTTATTATGTTTATTTTGGATATTAGAAATTTTTAATTATTTTTATCTAGGTAGTTAATAATGACATGTGTTTAGCTTGATATCTACACGAGTACTACCACCACTTCATCAATATTTGATTGACATCCCTTAGGTGCCTCCTTTGTTTTGTCAAGACCAGCTTTATCCTAGTTAGAGTAAGTTAACTCACTTCTTGATTGTGAGTATTAGGATTTAGAACTCTTACTTCTTGGTTGTGTAATATCCATAATTTATGGAGCCATAAGCTTTGTATTTTTAGAGTAATTATACTTCATGTCGTTGAATATAAAATATCTTTACATTAGGCTCATTATTATTAAATATAGAATATATTCTATATTTAATACTATAGAGCCTAATTACAAAATTTAATTACATATATATAAACCTTTTAAATATATGAATCAAAGAGTTGATATGGTCAAGAGGTGAGAGTCTAAAATTATTGAATCATTCCCAATTAAGAGGTGAGATAAATCAATTCAATTGAGATAGATTTCTTTGACTAAACATAACACCTAATTTCCATGAATCAGGGAGTGATGAGGTATTGTTGGCACTTGTATGCTTCAAGTTATGGTGAATGCATCATTATTAACCGCATAGGTGAGAACAATTAAATATTGCTATTATCTTAAGTAAATTTAATAACTAAGTGCAATATTACACTAAGGATGAACATTATCCTAAGTGAAGTGAAATATTACACCAACACTTCACTTAACTCTAACTTAGGAGAAAATAAAAATGGGTTGTCTCAATGAGGCCATCTTAGGTACCTACATGCAATGATACCTCTCAAGAGGAGAGAGAAAATCCTCTAGAAGAGAGGAATATGAAGAGAGATACTAGGTAGGCCCTCTAGATTTGATGCCTCCTACACTAATGGTGGATAATTGACTTTGAATTTTAAAGAGGATCCATATGAGCATTGAATAATATTTCTCCCCTTGGTAAGAAATAAATCCAAATATTAATATTAAAAAATATTGTAGAAAGGAATATATGGGAAGGAAACACAAAATATATGTCTTTGGAAGCTATATAATGGTTCCCACATTGATGCTAAGTGGTGTCATTATTAGATGTAGAGTCTTAGACATAAGTAAAGAAGATGACTACTCAAAACCATGTGTAGATAGATGTGCAACAAGTACCAAAGTAGTGTATGGAAATGGAATCTCAGTGCATGCGATATGGCTACAATGCCCATCCCATGAGATGTCTTGTTGTGAAGAACCATTAGAAGCCCTTGATGAATAATTTTTGAACTCTATAGAAGAAACAAGTGAAAAAGTAATCTTAGTGCATGCCATAAGACTACACTACAAATCCCACGAGATGTCTTTTTACAAAGAATTATTGAAATATGCTAATGATTCAATTCAAATCTCTATAATGTCATTAGGAGGAGGTGGTGTTGAAATCACAAAGTGTGCCATGTGATTGATTATTTCATTATATGTTCACATTAGATGCTTGATTATGAACAAGTGGTGAAGTTTCAAAAGATGCTAGAATCTTTATATGTTTGAGTGACTACACTACACATTTCATACAATTCTCACATCAGTGGTGTGTGTATGAATAGATGAGATGATGTATCAAGACTATCAATTGTTGTTTTAGTTTCAACTACATGCAAGATTCTCTAAGGGAATACCATAGCTTGTTGGAAGCTCAAGATCTCCATACAATTTCCTAATTATGCTTAAGGCAATGGTAGGAAATTAGTGTGCTCTTTGCGATTTAAGATGTTTAAGAAATTGGAAGACCTATTAATTCAAATACCATGTTATTTAACAAACATATTTTGTTTATGGTCACCTGACTCAAGAACACACCCATTGATATAGAGTAGTAGATCTTGCTCAAGATAGTGATTCATTTTCCCTCTTTCCAAGATGAACAATTCTCCTTGTAAGAGTAATAATAGAAGAGTAAAATTAAGTGTTGAAAAACATGTTTGAAAATTGCCTAAAATGCTTGCACATACTAGTAGATTTATAATGAGATAATTGGATGATTTTGCATAAGATCCTCTACAAGAGATGCATGGTTTGACACTTTTATAATTAGTATGTGTTTACAATGAATGACTACATAAACCCCAAACATTACTAGGTAGAAGATGGTCCTTTATAATTAATGATATTACGAGTATATATACAAATGCACATAGAAGTCCCACAAAAATCTAGGATGATATACATGCAATGAAAGTGTTATGTTGTAGATGATGTACTTGGAAATTTTGATAGTGGCATGTAGAGTGAAGAGTGTAAGGATTACAAAGATGTGCACTTCCAACATTTCATAGATATTAATATAGCGTTGACGACCACTACTTCTCGATTATATGTACTATGGTACCATTTATGATCTCACCATAAAATATTGTCTTTTAATAATAAAAAACCTTGGGTTCAATAAAAAGATGTGTACCATGAACCAAATTTTATAATAAAATACACGGTACAAAAAAGAAATTCCTTGGAAAGGTACCTTTGATAAGTGTAAATTGTATGAACTAGATCTACCTTGACTAGAATGCAACAATGGAGTACCAACTAGGGGCCCCATAGACCAATTGAAACTTTATAGAGTTTATATTCAATCTACATATATTGATACCTCTAAAATGCAATAGTGTGATCCATTTTTCTCTAGGAGGTCTCAATCAACAATGATACAAAAATCAATGTAAAAACCTACCTACCCATTAAAAAGTTGTTGATTGTTCACATTGGGAAAAGTGATTTAATTTGGCTACTCTAGACATAATGATGAGCTCAAAATAGCTCCACCATTCACCAAATATACCACAAACTTAGATCTACATGCTCTCTGAGATATGAAGTGAATTAACCATATGACATCATGGTAGATAACTATGTTTGAATTATACATATACAATAATTCTACCTATGACAAAATGTCTGTGAGATAATAACAAAAATATGAAAATGAATAATATGAACCTTAATCGTGTAAGTTACAAATATGCAAGCCTCTTGGATCCATGAATAAAGGAGATGGCATGGTCAGGAGGTAATACTTTTTCTAGTCACTCCCAATCAAGAGGTGATCTAACTTGATCTAATTGAGATAAAGATGAATTTGAATAAATAGAGACAACATCTAACTACCATCAATCAAGCATTGATGAGGTAGTTGTGACATTTGTGTACCTCAAGTCAAAGTGAGCACATGTCATTATTAGCTACCTAGGTGAAAATTTAAATATTCCTACTATCATAAGTAAACTCAATAAATAAACATAGTATTAAACTTAAGAAAAACACTTAAGTGAAGTATAATATAAACACCAACAATAAATTCTCACATTATGTTGAAGGAAGGTTGTAGGCTATCTTTTACCTTCATTGGAATCTATATGGACAAAATTGAAGAGCCTTTATTAGAGAATGGATGCATTGATATGGTTGGGATTTTTGTCATGCTTATATATATATATATTTTTATATTATCTTGCAAAAAAATATTATTGATTTCTACAAGCTACTCAGTCTTCTATCACTTTTGTAAGAAGCATGGATTAATATTAATGTTAAAAAAATAAGTTAATGATAATTAAATTTAAAGAAATATTATCCTTCAATTTTGTATCACAACATTAACCTTGGAGAGATCCAATCTTACAAGTAAATTGGCATAGACTTCAATTATAATTAAAATTGAAATCATGCTATATATAAGAGAATATTTCATGCTTAGAAAGCTTGTTATTGTCTTTATTTAATGCTTGTAGAAAGGTTAAGCTATGAAATCGTGATATGAGAGTTTTTATTTTCCTCTAATCATTCAATTATTCTCTATGTTTACAAAGTCTTTTGAGTATATTCTGAGGCTTGTAAAATATTTGAGAAAATTAAGAAACATTTTAGAACCTACAACTTAAAAATAAGATGTAAAAACATCTTGTCATTTTTATTGACTTTAGCATAATAGAGTTTGAAGTCACTATCATTGATGCAATTTACTTTTAGGGATAAATGAATGATAATCATGTACTAACTACCCAAAAAAATTCAATCCAATATATTGAACCTCAACATGTTGTTTCCTCCTTTGTTAGAAATTTTCATGAAATTTGAGAATTTTATCATTTAGCAAGGTGTATGTAAATATGAGTCTTATAAATTGTGCAAATTTTTGAACTAATTGAGATGAGAGAGAGGATGTGAGTACTTGAAATAAATCTTATGATCTATTTTGACATATTTTGAACCTCTACTACACTCTCAATATTACAATGTGCACAATGATATGAGTAGCAACCCTATGGCTTCCATAACTCTTAATTATGTTAAAAGGTTAACAATATAGTATTCTATAGGTATTTAAGTCAACCCATGTGGAATCCATGGAATAAGTATGGTATATAGAGGAGGTAAAAGATATCTTATTACGAATTGTGTTCTTATTGAAGACTCTTGAAGGTTTGTACCCTTGAAAGTGAACTATTTTTCTCAAGTATTATCAAATATTTGCAACGTATTTAATATCATATTCTTTTCTTATGAATGTTGTTTTATTACAATTGGTATTCCAACATGATCTAGACATTTTAAAGATGAGAAATAAGGATTTTTTTTTAATTTTATTGAAGAGGTTAAATTGTGAAGACAATTTTTCTCTCAATTTGGGTTTTATTTATTTTTTTGGGTTGATCAATTATATACTGAAGTTGATACAATCTAGATTTTAGGTCATTTGGAGCATTTATTTTGTTAATTTGAAATAAGGATTTCAACCAAATTTTTTCTTAGGGATATAAAACAATATTTTTCCTAAATTCTAGAGGGTTGATCAAGGATGTATTGAAGATACTACAATCCAAATTTTAGGACATTTAGAACATAATTGAATGAGTTATTATGAAATTAGGGTTTCCACTAATTTCACCCCCAATATTACAAATCAATGAGTTTCTTGGCGATTTTTCAGAGGAGAGAGTTGTAGTTAGAGGTAAGTTACCTATAAAAAAATAGCACATTTTGGTTTATTTTCAATTAATTATTTTTAAAACTATTTTATAGGCATCATGATGGGTCAAAAAACTAGAGATTGAGGTAAGAATTCCCACAAACTAAGAAAATAATCTAATAAAGAGGATATAGATTTAGAATTATGATCAAGTGGAACTTCATATATACTATGGTCTTCAATAGATATAAAAGTTCAAAATTTGGATGAAAGTATGAAATATCAAATAAAAAAAGTGAAAGGAGAAATGACAAGGATGAATGAAATCATGGCTTACTTTAAGGATGCACTATCCAAACTCCAAGAATATTTTCAAATGATATTATTCTCACTACAAAAGGCACAACATGATGTTTCAAGAAATCAAGATAGATTATCTATTCTAACCAATTTGGATCCAAATGCTAACACTCATACAAGATCTAAAAGTTTATTACTACCAAAGCTGGACATGCAAAAGTTTGATAGATGTGATCCATTAATTTGGATAATCAAATGGATATTTTTTGAATGTACATCAAACTTAATGAGGTTAAAAGGTAATAATGGCTTCCTTATAACTTGAACAAGAGTAATTCATTTCATACTAATGGGTGATCCCATAATAGTGGTTTACAATTTTTGGCCAAACTAGACATTGAAATTGTTTTTTAAACTACATCTTCACATTCAGGCACCTATAGCAGCTAAACCATGAAGAATTTGTGAATGATGTAAACTAGAGTCTTGTCGAATTTTATCTTTAGATTCTAAAAATATTTTTTTCAAAATTTTTGGAATCAGATTGCTCTTCTTTTTCCATCTCCCACGAAAATTGGTTTTTTTCAAAAAATAGCATTTTTAAAAAGTGACGCACACCGTATAACTCATAACTTTTTTTCCATGAAGGATAAATTCTAATTCTTTCGAATTTAGATTTTTAACTCCGATATCTAGAGCTTCCACTTGGTTAGACTTTTTTTATTGAATATTTTTTCTTTAATCAAGTTTTGAAGTCAAATCAATTACAATTCAGACATAGCACGACCGTATAATGCATAATTTTTTTCGTATATATCAAAATTCAATTTTTTTTTTTTTGTTGGATGAAAGACTTCAATATCTAGTGCACTATTATTTTTCAATTTTAATTTTTTATAATCTGTTATTTTTCCACATGTGCAGAACAAAGACCTTCATTTTTGATGAAAAACCTTTGTTTAATAAAACTAAAAAAACAAATACATAATGAAACAAAAACATATTAAAATTATATTCGTTGGATAGATCATTCTGAGGACTACCTGATTCTAGTTGGGTTTGTGAGAATTCATCCATTTTCATCCTCAACCCGAGCTTCGAATCACCAAAATTCAAGTTTTTTTGTGTCTCAAGGGAGGGGATGAGAAATTAGGGGGGTTCGTACGAACCCCCAGGGGTTCACTCAAACCAGGGTTCATTCAAACTCTGGTTCATTCGAACCCCCCTTCTATAAGGGGCTATGTTGGCTTTTTTGGCAGGAAAGTATTGAAAGGGTTTGCCTGAACCTAGGTTCTAGCGAACCCCTAATTGGTTCGGTCGAACTAGTAGGTTCATACGAACCCCTAAAATCTTTTTTTTTCCATGGATTCATTTTTTGTGAGTTTTCCTTCCTCATTTCAATTGTAAACCACTATTGTGGCTTCAACCTAATGACTTTGTGCTCGAAGGAAGAAAAGTGATCACATTGTCATATGGTTATTTTTAATGATGAGATACAATCACACTATACTAATAGTGCATTAGAAATATACTTCAACTAGCTAGCTAAAATACAATAAGCATGATTAGTCAAAGATTATATTTAGTAAGTCTAGAACCCATTCTTGTGAGTACAAAGAATTACATAAGAGAATGCAAATCACTTATTTCTTGGTGGGATCAAAGATCATATTGAACATGAGGTTAAAAAACTTAGTCCTACTTCTATATGTAATTCTTTTATCCTAGAAAGTAGGGTAAAGTAAAATTTTGTAGCTTCTAAATAGTAGTGTTATAGTCATACAAGAGGGGATATTTTCAACATAACCATTCCCTCAACCTATTGATTTATTTCTCAAAAAATTCAAGAAAAAATGGCAAAGATATTATGTCTTAACTATGATAGATAATATAGTTAGGGACATGAATGTCTTGAAAATATTTTTTTCTAAATTAAAGGGCTTAATGTAGGAGAAGAATATTAAGAAGATATAATAGAAATTGTGGGTATGTGTAGGATCATGATGGGCCAAAAAGTGGCATTATGATGGGTATGTAGCTGACGATTTTTTTCTTACCCAAAATTGATGAAATGAAAAGGGTTTTTAAAGGAGATTCTCAACTTTCCACCAATATAAATTATGCTTTAATTTGAATTTAATAAATAATTATTATTCATTTTCTATTTGAATTATGACTAAAGTCCTAATTGATAGGCTGATTGAAAAACATCTATAGCTTTCAAACAGTATCACATTTTTTGAATCTGAAACATGTGTCACATTCTATGTTTCACATACTATAAGATTAAAAAACAAAAATAAATTTCATGAAGTTTTGACCAAGTTAAGGTGGTCAGACATACAAATTTTTATATTTTTAAAAAGTTGCAATAAAAAATTGATAATTAATTATTTACTTGGAAAAAAATTACAAAAAATATTCATCACATCAGGACATGAGTCCTCTACTTATATATCTAAAATATTATCATATATATCTAAAATATTATAAAAAAATATTATCATTTTATTGTGGTTAGGGTGGTCAGACAAACATCTCCTTATTTTTTCCTTGAAATTTAAGTACTACTACATTGAAATTTCAAATTTTCACCAAATAGATTTCTTTTCTAAAAAATAAACCTAGTAGTTTAGAAACTACATTCAATTTTCTACAGATTCTATTCTTACATATTTTTGAAATAATATAGATAACTTATTCAAATTTTTACGTCAAGTTTCCTAACTCTAATTTTTCTGAATTTGTTGCCACTTAAGGGCCTATTTTTTCTATGATGATCCTGCACATACCCAAGTGTCCATTGATGATCTGTTTTACGGATCTATGACAATTACATTTGAATGCATAACATTTATAATTTTAAATCCAAATTACTTAAACGGAATTAACACACAAACATTAATTAAATAAACGTAAATAACAAAGTGATGAAAATAAAAATAAGAGAGAAGAGAGAAAATACAAACAGAGTTGATAATGGAGTTTGTCACTAAAAAAATATGTGTCTGAGTCCCTCTCCAATGAGTGGACTGATCTGATCAATTCTCCAAAAAATCAGTACAAAACTCCAACATGGTTTCTCCCTAGTTTATAAGAAATTTGAAAAAGATCCTCCAAAGTGCTAGGAACAAACTCCTAGAAAGCACGAAAGTCAAGAAAATTTTCACCAAGGAATTTCTCTCTAAGTCACCACTTACTCAAACTCCTACGCTACCCCACTTTTTATACAAGAAATTTACTCAATTTGGTGTATAACCAAATGATTTACAAAATATTACCCTATCCCCCATTTATAGGCAAAATCCCACATAATCTTTATTAATCCCCCTTTCTTTTAGATGATAGGCCCTTATTAATTTTTGGGCTTACAAATATATTATAATAATAATCCCCAATCTTTGAAAATATTTAATAAAGGGCTTATATATTACCTGAGACATTAAAACCCTTTTAAAATCAATTAATAGCATTCAAATCTTCAATAAAATCTTCAAATATCATAAGGGTACATCAGGTTTTCTTAATTAAAAGTTTGTTTTTTTTTTAGATCTTTTTAAAATTATTCCCTTTAATTATATGGCTTAGCAAATTTCGAGGGATTAATTCCTTAATAATAGGGGTTAAATAAAGGTTTAAATGGCTCTTATTGGCTTTGGAAAAAATTAAAAGCAATCTGTTTCGCTTTTAAAATGGCTATAAAGTCACTAGTCTAGCGGTTATTATGGGCTACTTGTATTGGGGAGGTCGGTGGGGCAAACCCGTTGACCTCCCTTTTATGTCAAATATTTAATAAAATCTTCAAATCTCATAAGGGTGTCGGGTTTTCTTAATTAAAGGTTTTTTTTTTTTTTAGAAGATCTTTTTAAATTTATTCCCTTTAATTATATGGTTTAGCAACTTTCAAGGGATTAATTCCTTAATAATAGGGGTTAAATAAATATTTAAATGGATCTTATTGGCTTTGGCAGATATTAAAAGCAATTTGTTTTACTTTTAAAATGGCTATAAAGTCACTAGTCTAGCGGTTATTATGGACTACTTGTATTGGGAAGGTTGGTAGGGTAAACCTGCCGACCTCCCTTTTATGTGTAGGCTTAAATGGACTTTTAAAGTCTATAAATAAATATTCCCACATACTTTATCCCAAGGAGCATGCATGGTATAATGGTGGAAGGCTTGGGTTGTAGGGAGGAGGTCATGGGATCAAATCCCATATATCAAAATTTTGGTCAACAAATCAATAACTCTACCTTGGTTGATGTGCCACATGTCAAATCAATGATTGGCCAAGACCGATGAGTTGTACGCTAAGTGTACCATGACGTGGCCCTGACTGTACCATGTTGACATCAACATGGTCAACCTTTTTACCCAATCTTTGATTGCTCATAACTCGGGCAAACGATGTTTGATTCGCGTGAAATGAACATTGTCGAAAAGCTCTCAATGAGCTCTTCATGTTGATGCTAGCTTTGACCACTTTTGAAGACTTTAAATTTTGACCTTTTTTTTGTCTTGAGTCCTTAAGTTGATTGAGGTTTAACCAAGCATATCTTGAGCGACGTAACTCCAATTGACTCCATTCGAGTTGAATTGGAGTTAGGATTCCTTGCTCTTTCTAATGATGTTGATTCTGGAGAAAAATGAGAAACTTCAAATTTTGACAAAGATCCTCTGGATTAATTGAGCTAGATGAGAAATTAGTAAAAACCCCAAAAATTGTTCTTTAATACACTTTTTAGAACTATAACCCTATGAACTCTCAAGATAGTGGATTTATTAAAAGAAAAGAGTATTGGTGTTGATAGAATTAGGAAGCACTCACAACTTCACTAACAAGAAGCTAGTCACTCATACAAATTGTTTTAACTATCTAGCTCTAGAGATTTAGGTCATTATTACATATGTGAGAATTATTACTTATTCAAGAAAATTTCATAGCATTAAATTATCCTTTAGATAATACCAACTTGATTTCCCTAGATTTTCTATTCATGGGTGCAACATGTTGGGAGGCAAATGAATTACTATAGTAGGGATAATTGAGATGAACTTCAAAGAGCTATTATTAAAGTTTCACTCAAAAGGAAGGATGACATAATTGAGAGAGTTATGTGAAAATTATCCACATATGATAAGCTCTCATCAAATGTAAAATATTCGAACAAATGGGTATCTAGAGGGCTTTGTAGTCCAATTTTTTTTCATTGAAGCATATCACTCGAATGATTCTTTACCATTGGATCTAAAAATAGATATAGATAAGTACTCGATAATTTAGACATGCATTTGGAAGCTTCAAGAAGCATCTAGAAGGTGAGGGGTGTCCAAATCCACATGGCACAATATTCAACACCTTGTACTTCTACATGCATTTGTACACATGTACAACATTCCCTTACACCCCTGACAAGTGTCAAACATGTAAATATTCTTCTTCCTATATTGGGCACCCAAAATATGCTCATAATTTCTTATGACAAATGCCTTACAATTTTCATAGAATATGTCATAAATCTGCCATAGAATCTCTCATAGAATTCACATTCTCTTACATCCCGTCATAACCAATCTTGGGAAACAACTTTCTCCATGCATTCAAAGATGCCTTATGAAACATCATAGAATCTATCATATGTCATAGATTCTAAAGTGGGATGCCTCTGCCCAGTTGGGATTATGCTGTGTCATCTAGTCACCTCCAACAGGAACGCCACCTAGTCAGTGGGTTCCAATTTGTGCTATGACACCATAGGCATTTAAAAATTACAAATAAATACATTAATTACAATAATTAAATCAATGTTATGAATCTAAGGTTGAGACACCTTAATTCCAACATTACCAACTTGTGTTCACAAGACTTTCAATTGAAATTCTAGTTCCAATGTCATCCTATTACATATCAAAAATTACTAGTTCATTAGTAACATTTGTATTAAGATATCATTCTAGATTTTAAAAAATTACACCAACCAGCCCATAGAAAAACCATCTAATCTTTGACGAATTATAATAGTAATTATAATATTTCCTTAAGAATAACCTATGGTGGGGTCATATTTAAGACAAATTGGCGTAGGGGCATTTGTCTCGTTTCTTATTTTATTATTTTTCCCTTGTTTCAATTTGGTTGTTGTTCAATTTTTGGCTTGAGAATATTGGGTTTAATGGCCATTATGGAAGTTGAGCATGGGTTTCATCCCTGCCACCACATGGATAGGTTCATTGGCTACTAGGAAGGAGGTCAACAATTATAAAAGGAGCCCGATCGGTTTTGGAAAGGAAAAAAGGGTTACATAAGAGGGAGAAGCTAGGAAAAATAGAAAATGAGACTTGAGAGGGGTAGAGGTGGAGCCCAATCTACATTTGGGTAGTAGACTTGGAAACTAGGCACAACATAGTGATGAGAGAATGATGTGAATGAGTAAGGAGAAGCCAATGCCATTTGGGAGGTAGACCAAGAAGAGGCTACAATCAAAAAAGAACTATAGCTCATACCTTAACAAGAATTTCTAGTAGAAATGGAAGATTGTAGAGTGGTGCATAAATAACAATAGCTTGCAAAAAAATCAATGCTCAAGCCATGCACATGTGGAGGTAGTTAAATATTTACTAAAAATAATACAAAAGGAAGGTGCATGAATAGTGAGAAGAGCCATTGCAAGGCCTACATGGTAGATAAAGAGTAGGTGCAAGGATACAAGGAGGGCTGCAAGAAAGAAAACAAGAGGGAGGATGCATCGAAGGCCAAGGGAAATGAAGATCAACCAAGTAGATCAAACCTTTTTTATGGAGCATAAAATCATGTCAATTGATTGTAACTAACAATTGATTATATGAACAATAGGGTTCATCAAAGTGAAATGAAGCAAGATTATTAGCCACTAGAATTATTCACCAAAATCACTATCATTTATGTAATTATGAGGGCCAATATATGTAAATAATAATAATAAATTGACCCTAACTATTATAGCAACTATGAGGGCAGTTTGTAGAGCTCAACGAGGTGTGTACCTTGCTACAAGAAGCCTTTTTTAAGGGCACAAACTCATTTTACTTTAGTGGCGAATGTGTCCTTGTTAGGGTTTCTGAAATTGAGATCTAGGTTATTTTCCTTGATGTCCATACTCTCAAAATCCCAGTTTTCAGCTCTCAAAAACTTGGACTTAATTTTCTAGCTTTAATTCTTTGTTCTTTCACTTTGAAGGTCAATCTTGCAACTTGAAAACTTTGACAATTTTTTTATAATCTTCTTCTCCACTTGATCTTCAACGTTGGAAGTTGTCTTGTAATGAAAATTTGCAAACTAGAAATGTAGTGGCCATGAGGAATGTAGATCTTGATCTCAAATAGATGTGAAACAATGTTTGTAATATATCCTTAATGCTACATCAACTTTCTTAGCTCAACAACATTCATGGATGCATTAAACCCTAGACATGATGGAATTATCTTGAATTGCTGCAATAAACTCTTGATAATCTACCTTGAAATTCATTTAAAAATGCTCTTGTGAACATACTCTTGAATTCTCATGAAGTTCTAGGATGAAACTAGGTGAATTAACCCCATATTTATACTAAATTAGGAGATTAACCCCAAAATTCTAACAATTCAAGCCGACACCAGATTTGGAGATAAACATTATTAAATTCCTACCACAATTAAATTTAGAAAGGGGGTCCTCATTAAGGTAGGATGAATTTTCCACCTAAAACGAATGGGTCCTGGCACTATTTTCTAGGGCCTTGCCTTCGGGGAATGAAAGAACACTAAAAACCCATTTCAAATATGTTGATAAAGGGGGGTCCTATAGAGGGAGGACCCATTCACCAACTAGGGTGAACGGGTCCTAGCACCAATTTCTAGGACCTTGATTTTTCCCAATTAAATGTTATGAAATTTGAATTGTCGGTGTCGAGATAGACCTTCGGGAGGTGTCATAAATAAGGCTTAAATTTGAATTAAAGGGGTTAATTAACTCCAATTAACCACAATTAATTAAGAGGACCCTAGATTAATGTGAAAGTTTGTTACAAAACTTTACAACACCATAAATAGGGTACACATTAGGTGCATTTCATTAAAAGGGGCCCATTAGGCTTAATTAATTGAATAAACCTTAAAAAAGTGTAAAAGTGTGCTACAACACTTTACAACACTTTTGTAAAGGACAAATTAAGGTATGTTTTAAGAAAATAAGGGCCCTATAATGATGTGCATGAGTACAACACATTACAACACTATTCCAAGAAATAATTAAGTTAATTCAATAATTATTATTATTCCCAAATCAAGTAAGGAAAAATGATACTTTTTCATTTACTTCATTTTACCCCCACTTTAGTTAGAGGATGACCCCATGTTAAAATCATGCTAAAGTAGACATTCAAGACACTTAAGTATGCAACAATAACAAAGATAAATAACCATACCCTTTCAAAGGCCAATAAAGAAAAACAAATGGATCAAGCATAATTGTCCCAACGCGATGTGGAATGTGGATGTTTGTCCATAACATATGCTACTCACTCTGGGGTAGTGGAACCTCAGTCTGTCCACTAGGCTAGTTATCCCAATGTAGTGGAAAATGAGAGAATTATATTATCCTCTCACACCATACTGAAGTTATCCTCTTGACAACTTTGATAAAGCACTAGAATGTAATGCTTTTGTAAATGCTTTTGAATGTCATGTATGTAAGTTTTTGTTAAAGGGGATTTTTATTTGTTCATGTAAAGGTCTTCTTCTTAGGGAGAATTGTGCCTAATTTCTCCAAGAGAGGACACGTCAAGGGTGTTAGATCATTACTCATGGGATGCCTCATTTGCATCATGCCATGATGGTAGATTGTACACTTTTAGACGACATCAAACCCAATGACACCACCAAGAAGAGGAAACACCATAAGAAAAAGAAAAATCATGCCATTAAATTTTTCTAAAAGATGTCATTAATGTATTCCCCACTTTAAAGTGGTTGCTACACCATTTCTATGAGCAATTTCTTTAAAGTGGCCAAATGTTTTTCCTAAGACATGAGAGATTTCCTCATAAAACCCTATGCCAAGTCATATGTTTATGAAAGTTGTGTGATGAAATATTAAGGGCTTCCCCCACAAATACATAAGGGATCTATGCATTCAGGGTTAGTATGTCTTTTCTACAATGTTATCATAGAGCGTGGAACTATCATTATTCCCAAAATACTCGTAGAACTACAAGAATGACATAAAGAGAGTGAAAACAAAGAAAAGGCCTTTTGGGTCAGCATGGAAGAGACCTAAATGTGTTGATGCCTTGCATCATCCCCAAAAGGAAGACACAAGCCAAACAAAAAAGATAAAAGAAAATCATTTCGGTCAACATGGAAGAGACCTAAATGTCTCAACACCTTGTGTCATCCCCAAAAAGAAAACACAAGTCAAATGAAATGATCTTATGACACATAGAAGTATGAAAGGTACATATAGAGGAATGCACAAAAACAAAGAGGTACATCAAACAAAACAATACTAGGGATCACATTAGACACATGCAAGAAGAAGACATGAAAAAGAAAAAGACTAGTAAGGCGCATGCAAGTCAACCTAAAGCAGGATGTCCACATCCCAATCTTCGTCGGTATAAATGAAAGGAAGACGACTAGCCAAAGGGACAAGAGAAAGTTTCAAACTAGAAGAAGCACTAGGTTCAACACTCTTTTTAGGATATTTTTCATTTAAGCTCAAAGAAGAAGAAAAAATGTACTAAAATCATCATGCACTTCTTCATGAATCTTTGCATCAATGTTATCATATAAATTTATCATAGTGGGAGGTCGAATAAAAATGTCCATGCAATGTTCTTGTTTATGTTGCAGTGAGCGTATAGAGTTATCATGCATTGCTTCAAGTAGGTTTGGATTCTAATTTTCTATGTTTTTCTTGTCTTCTTGAGTTTGTAATTTATGAGCAATAGCTTATCACCTACACCTATGCTCTCTAGCACTTTGATTCCTTTTCATTCTATTGTCAATTTCTATTTGTGTAAGAGCGGGTTTGTCAATTATAGGTTCCTTCTCTTCCTTGGGAGGAATATAAGAAAAGATAGTAGGTGGTTCAACTACTTTCTCTTTAACCTTTGTAAACCTTTTTTGACTCGAGGAGGGACAATGAGATTGTTTGTATTATCTCATGGTATCTTGTAGGAAATTGTAGGAGCTTTGTCTATAGGTTGTTTTTGTATGTTTTGAAGTTCTTTCAGTTTGATAACTGCTTCGTCAAGGATAGGTGTTTCATTTATAGGTTGAGGAATGTTTCTAAGGGATAATTCTACTATTTTGTTTGCCATGAAATTTTGATATTATTTGAAAAAGAAATCATCATGGGGCTTGATAGGTTCCATAGGCTCGGGCCAAAAGAAATCTAATGAAAAATTCCCTCCAGCCAACGCAAGATTAAATCCACTATGATGCACTGTAAAGATGTCATTGCCAAATGGAAACTTTAGAAATTTAGCACAACTGAAGGGACTGTGTTCATGAAATGAAGCCATGGATAGACTAGCTTGAAAGGAAATTGGTTTGATTACAAAATGATGGAAAATGATATATTTAGTATTTGCGGTCCAACCTTTAAAGGGAGATCTATCGATCCTATCGTAGGGAAAGCAAACCCATTATGATTCCTGATCCATGCTTTCATTTTATCATATATCTCTTGATATAGTTCATGCACATATAAGAATTCTTTGATGATCACATTCTCTCCACATATGAGATCAATTAATATCCCATTAGTGGGCTTGTCATTGATTCAATCAGCTATGTAAAGAGGACCATCAAGTGCACATTTAAGTATGTCATTTTGGGAGAAAGCAATGTGAAGAGGCCTTTTAGTTGAGCCCTTGCGAGGTCTAGTTTTGATAAATGCTACCACTTTATCTACAAGATGTGGTTTTATATGATCATCATTCATGTTAAAAGTTGTTCTTAGTTTCGCTAGCAAGATTGATTGTGGTCGGTATGTTATTATTGTCTTTTTTTCTCAAGTATTCATGAAAGAAGCAACTAGGGCTATAGATTATTTGTGTTTCATTTTTAGTTTTAAGCACTTTCCTTAGATTTTTTTATAATTTGAACCATGCTAATGTCCATGCATTCACTAAGGATATGAGCTTCTAAGTTTTCTAGTTGTTCATCTAGCTTGTTAATAACATCATGTACATTGATTATAGGAAGTGAATGAACATGGGTAATGAGGTATGCAAACTATGAGTCATGGAGGGTTGATTAACAACACTATCAGAAAGAGATTTAGAAAACCCAAGATCCATGGTGAGTTAGATATCACAGGATGACATGAGCCTCAAGCTGCATCTTATAATAGTATTGTGAATAGGACACAATTTTTTTGTAAAGCTCATGCAAGTTTTACAACCCAAATGTGCAAACCCTAAATGGAAAGAGAAAATGCAACAACCTAGAATGAAATGAGATTTTTAGATTCTAAGCAATACAATTTATTGATTACACAATGCAATAAATTGAAAATGAAGTGTTGTAGATGCCATTTTGAATTTTAACAATGCATTGAAATGAAGCAATTTAAGCTAAATGCAATGAATTTGATGAAACAACAAATCAAGAAACTAAAATAGGAAAGTAATAGTAGAAAAAAAATCCTAAAATTGAGATTTTAATTTCCAAAAAATGTAGATCGGTAGCTAACAGGTACTCATTTGCCAGTGAGGGAGAATGGGTCCTAGTTAAAAGATTTTATGAGATGTTTATGTAGATTTTAGGGAGATTTTTAATGCTTTTTTAGATGCATGAAGGTTTAGATTTGACCTGATTAGGGACTCATTCGCCAGACTCGTTCACTAATAAAGGCGAATGCATCATGGTTAGGTATTTTTAAACTCTTTTTGAATGATTTTCAAGCTTTCAGTAATGTCTTTTAGTTCCAGGTCTGAGGCAGTGAGTTTTAGTTTCAGATTTTCCAAAATTGCAATGTGAAAATGCAATGAAAAGATGAATGCAAAGACCTATGTTGAGATGCAATTTGTTTTTAATTTTCAAATGCAAATAAATGAGATCTAAATGATAAGCAAAATGATCAATTTTTTTTGTATTTTTCAAATTTAGAAAGATGCAAAATAATGTAAATCTAAACCCTAAATGAGATGTAATTCTAAATGCAATGCAAGAAACCCTAAATGAGATCTTAATTCAATGCAAATGATATGTAGATGAATGCAAGATCTAACCTAGGATGCAAAGACTTTAAAAATTAGAAAATTGCAATGTTCAATATGTCGGGTTCATGTTGAGTTCACCATTAATTATTATGTGAACAATAGGGTTCATCAAAGTGAAATGAATTAAGATGATGAGCCACTAGAATTCTTCATCAAAATCACTATAATTTATGTAATTATGAGAGCCAAAATATTTAAATAACAATAAGAAATTGACCCTAACTATTATAGCAAATATGATGGGATTTTTTAGAGTTCAAAGAGGTTTGTACATTGTTGCAAGAACCCTATTTTTAGGGCACAAAGGACTCATTCGCCTTTAGTGACAAATGGGTCCCTGTTAGGGTTTATGAAACTAATGTCTAGGTTATTTTCCTTGATATTTGCACTCTCAGATTCTTGGTTGTCAACTTCTAAAAACCTACACTTAATTATTTAGCTTTAATTCTTTTTTGTTGCACTTTGAAGGTTAATCTTGCAACTTGACAACTTTGACAATTTTGCTCCAATCTTCTTCTCCACTTGATATTTAACCTTGAAAGTTGTCTTGTAATGGGAATATGAAAACTAACATGTAGTGGTCATGAAGAATGTAGATCTTGATCTCAAATAGATGTGAAGAAACACTTGTAATAGATCTTTAATGCTACATCAACTTTCTTAGCTCAACAACATGCACGGATGTATTAAACCCTAGACATGATGAAATCATCTTAAATTTCTGCAATAAAATCTTGATAATATGCCTTGAAATTCCTTTGGAAATGCTCTTGTAAAATGTATAATTCTCTTGTGAATGTACCCTTGAATGCTCATGAAGTTCTAAGATGAAACTGGATGAATAAACCCCATATTTATACTAAATTAGGAGATTAACCTCAAAATTCAAACAAATGAAGATGACACTAGATTTGAAGATGAACATTATTAAATTCCTACCACGATGAAATTAAAAAATGGCATCCTCATTTAGGGAGGACCCATTTGCCACCTAGGGTGAATCGATCTTGGCACTATTTTCCATGACCTTTTCTTCAGGGAATGAAAAAACACTAAAAAACCATTTCAAATATGCTGATAAAGGGGGGTTCTATCTAGAAGGAGGATAAATTTGCCACCTAGGGAGAATGGGTCCTAGCACCAATTTTTAGGACCTTTATTTTTCCCAATTAAATGTTATAATTTTTTTTAATACCCCTCCAATTTGTTATGCTATTAGACAGTGTGTTTATTCTGAAAGACTCAAATATTTATTATTGTCTTACGATCATGGGTTTTAGAGCGGTGTGGATGTTATACTATGATGAGATGATGCATTATATGAATGTTATGTTTCATGTTATTCTTTTGATCGACATAGTTGTTAATATTGATATATGCTTATCTATTGATTAATGATGCTTTACTTTCGTTAGTCTTGATGTGACTGTATTACTGAAGGGGATGAGATTACATCACTCACATGTGAGCACCCTATGATTCCATGATTTCTCTTCATAGTGTGACTTTTATGTTTTATCCATGTACGACATTCGTCTTGATTACAGGATTGTAGGTACAAGAAATCATCTCCACCTGGTTTCACAGGTCTGAGCATGTCCATATCCCAATGGTATTGTTGATTGGGAGATAGTATCAGGGTTCCCTTGTCAAATTACAATCCTATCATAGTGTGTCTTCAGTTTGTGTCTAGTTTGTTGATTGGGTAATCTCATCTTTGATGTTTTGATAATTTATTATCGGTTGAAATTATATGTGGGAATTAATATTTAAGTGGTTGTAATGATTAATTTATGTATTTTAAATAAAATTGTTATTTAATTTAATTTATTTTATTTCATTCAATTGGTAAGGTAATTTAAACTATTGATTAAATTTATCTTATTAAATGGACAAATTAATTAATTAAATTAAATTTACTGATTAAATAAATTAAATAATTAAAGTTGTTTTGTAAAGTGCATAAATTAAAAGATTTAAATTTATTTGAAATGAAATTTTGTTTTAAATTATTTAAAAGAAAAATATCTTGAAAATAAATAAGGGGGAAATAACTATGGTGGTTGATGGGATATTTGTAAATTTTGACTAAGTGTTGAGAATTTATTGAGGAATTGGCTGGAAAAAGAAAATATCTTGGAAAATTTGATGTTAAAATAGAGGAAGGTTTTCTCTGTATTTCATATATTTTTATATTGGAAGTGGAGATTTTGGAAGGAACTCTAGAAAATTAGATTTTGCAGGGAAGCTCAACTCTAGTTCTCAATTTCTTTAGACTTTAGAAAAAAGGTTTTTTATTGTTTTATTGTTAGAAGCTTTGATTTTTAATTTTGAAGAGGTCTATAAAACTTGCTGAGAATTCTTGAAAATCTCTGTAAAAAATTTGAGAAAAGCTTAGACCTTTTGCAGGGAAAAGAATTTAAACAATAGGAAATTCAAAATGAAAACAACAAAAGAAATTAGAAAACCTATGTGTTTGGATTTGGAAATTTCCATTATAATCTAGAAATTAAAATTAAGAATTTGTGGTTGAAAATTCTTTTACTGTAGTTTTTCTATAGAAAAAAATTATTTAATTTTTGATTTAAAATAATAAAATAATAATTTGGTTGGGAGCTACCCCCATAGCCCCCCACATGGGGAAGTCGCTACCTTCACAGGCAACTGCACTTCCCACCATAGTTGCCCCACAGGGGGAGGCTGTGTGGTAGCCGCCCCAGCACGGTTGGACCCTACGTCCCTGCATTGGGGGTTGTGTTATTTTTTAAAATGTTTTTTTTTATATAAATAAATTATATATATTATATATTATATAAATATGTATATATATATGTATATATATCTATATATCTCTATATATATATATATATGTTTTTATACTTTTATAAATATTTGTATATATATTTTATATAGTACTTTTAATATATAATATATATATATATGTATATTTTATTTGCACTTTTAATTGGAAATTAATTGGGTTATATTTAATGATTTGGAATTTAAATTGATTTTATAAATATATATATTTAAATAATATTTATATGTTTAAACATATATTTATATTTAAATATAATTATTTTAAGATTATTTTATTATAATTGATGCAAAAGTTAATTTTATTTTACAAAAAATGACTCTTATCATTAGTTGTAATTGGGAAATTTTGAAGTAAAACAATTGGTTTAGTTCCTCATTTAAATTGTGAATGGAATTAAACAATTAGGTTTTTGAATTCCTTGATGTTGCAAATGTAATTTTATTTATTTTGGGTATTTGAAAACGATGTGTTATTCAACTATTTATATTTAGGAAATACCAAAGTAGATTAATATGTTTCCTGAAATTGTTCTTTTAAAGTTGTGTTTTCTCTCATTCTCGTTGTTGGGAAAATTGATCTATTTGTTTATGTAAGACTTCCAAATATGTCTCCTTGAGATGGGGATTGTAACTTATGTTGGCTTAGCTTTGAAATAACTTTGGTAGTGCACGTGATATTTTATCAAGTATGGTCACCTGGTTCTATAAACATGTTGTGTTGTATATTGTTATTGAGGTTGTAAATTTGTAATTGGTTATGTGCACCTGGTTTACCCTATGTTAGTGGAATTTATCCATTGGGTTGTTAATAGGGGAGTGGCTTTTCATGGGGGCCAAGAAACAAAGTGGTGTTTGGGTAACTCATGAAGAGTTAGATTAATCAGTGATAACTTAATTAAATATTTTAGGGGAAAAAGGGTAGTTTCAACACTTAACTTATTTTAAGTTCCTCGCTCATAGACTCAAGGGCTAGTATAGACTTGGGATGGGATGAGAAGGCCTGGAGAGGGAAGATCAATATCTTGTTTCTTTGAAAGATAATCAACTCTGCATTAGATTGCATGTTGTGCCAAGTTTCGTAAGAGGCCACCAGGGTAACCCAAGATGGGATCCAGAGCCTAGGAAGATTCGCCAAGGTAACCCATGCAACTTTGTGATGACACTTCTCCTATAACAACCATAAGTCAATTTTTTGTATTGTGCAGTTGATCATTGTTATCTGGAAGCATTGTAACCAGTTTGTTAGTATTGTACTTGTGTAGTTTAATATTGTTTTTTCCTATGTCTAGAGGTTGTAGGTTTTTCCTAGGAAGATCTTTTACTATCTCCTAGCATGGGGGTTGGTCCTTCGAGTACCAAATGGTTTGGTGGAACATGCACCTTACACCATTGGGTCCCCAGTTCTTGTTCACGATGGTGGGTACTTCCTAATGGAGAGCTCTTGTGTATCAGTGAATTTGTACTTCTCTTATGACACTCTTGTATCAATTGGATACCTTCTAATTGTATCACTCCTCAATTGTTATTCAAGGGGAACCTTTATACTATGTAATTGAAACTCTTTTGTATAAACTATCTCATTGGAAATGAGAATTGTAGTTGTAATTATAATATTAAATAAATGCAATGTGTAAGTGGATTCATTATTGTACTTTATAGCTTAAATGATGTATTTTAATGTTTTGGATGTATGATCTTTAATTCATGAGTAAGAATATAAGTTATGCTTAGTAACTTTTGTTAATAATGGGAATTATAAGTAAGCGTCATCGCATACATTAGAGAAGTATGTGTAAGTGTAGTTTACTTTACTTGTTTAATTACACTTTTAAAAAAAAAATGTTCGCTTCTATTATGTGTGTGTGTCATTATATAGGATTTCATGGTGGGCGTTACACATGGTATCAAAGCCCAAGTTTAAACACTGATTGCTCTAGGATAATGTTGAACCCATTAAGTTATTAGTTGCATAGGATTTAAGTTTGAGTACCTTGTCTAATGTTGTGGTGTGTATCTGTATAGGATCATGCCACCTAGGCAAGGTCACGTAGAGGTCGTGGCCATGTAAGTGGTCATAGAGGTAATAAAAAAAATACACCTCCCATTGTTCCCCATGAGTTAGATCATGAGGAGCAACATGCTTCTCAAAATGTACCTGAGGTCAGTAATTAGAATCAGGGTCCACCAAGGATCGGGGATGCTCAGTTGTGTCATTTATTAGATGAGACTCTAGCTTGTCTGGGTCCAATGCAAGATAGAGACCAAGATGTTATAGGTGAGAGAGAAGTTCTAGCTCAGTCAGAGGCAGTCATGGCTGCTCATATGAGAGACCTTCTTAGCGCTTGTCCACCTACATGTGATGGTTTGGGTAGTGGATCAGAGGCTAAGACATGGCTAATAGATCTGAATTGGTGTTTTACTATACACCCTTATGGTAGCAACACCAAAGCTAGATGTGCAATCATGAACCTGAGGGATTTTGTATCTACCTAGTCGAGGTTGGGGGAGTAGAAGCTCCATATAGATATTAGTACTATATCTTGGGATTTGTTCCTAGAGAGGTTTAGGGCCAAATTTCTTTTTGACCATTGACATTAGTGTTGTGGAGATGAGTTCCATTCCTTACGAGGGAATGGCTATGTCCGTAGAGCAATATGAGCGTCATATTTACAAGCTCAAGTAGTTTGCGGGCATCAGTGATGATGAGGGTATGCTTGTTCAACATTTCATTAGGGGCTTAAATTCTTGAATCAGTGGTGATGTGCAGGTTTTCAAACCCAAGACTATGGAGATAGCGATGGTGAAGGCCAGATTGGTGGAGGAGAACCAAGCAATGGCATTGGGTTGTCACACTAGAGTATAGATAGGTAGTTCTTTAGCTGTAGGACCGAGTGCACGTAGTGGCTAGACTCAGGGAGCTGGACCACCTAGGACACAACAAGTGCCTATACAAAGTGGACAATATTAGAGTTCATAGGGGAAAAGAAAGAATTTCCAGTAGAGACAGGGTGACAGATATCAATCAGGTGGTGACAGAAATTGGAGGCATAATAAATGCAACACCAACATGAGCAGTCGGCATAGAGTTCATAGTCTACCTATAGGGGTAGTGTTCAATAGTCGAGCGCACCTTCTGGAGGTAGAGGTTATGGTAGGGGTACTGGATGTTTTGCATGTGGCCAATAGGGTCACATCGCATGACAGTGTCCCAATAGGGGAAAATCAGGGTACACTTAGAGGCCAGCAGTGTCAGAGCCAACAGTTGGTGATGCAGGCAGAGGGCATCGAGTATTTGTTGTGGTTGATAACCACCAGGCTGATCATTAGAGCATAGTAGTAGAGACATATGGTATGTTATAGGGTAACTGAGTTACCATTTTATTTGATTCTAGAGCATCAGATTCCTTTATTTCATCATTTTTCATGGCATGATGTAGACTAAGGGCAACAAAGCAAGACATTAAATTGCAGGTCCAATTGGCCTCTGGAACTAAAGTCACAGTTCAATCCCTAGTACCTGATTTTAGATTGGATATTCGATCCTTTCACACTACATTAGACCTTCACATTATACCATTGAGGTCTTATGACATTATCTTGGGGATGGATTAACTTGAGGCTCACAAGGTCATGATTGACTGTTGACATAAGTTGATTTGATGGATTGATGCATTTGGTAGTGAGGTAGAGATTGTGGGAGTTCAGAGACCCATATCCTTGAGGATGATCTTGGCTATGCAGCTAAGGAGATGTGTACATTAAGGATGTCAGCTATTTGTAGTAATAGTAGATGACTTGGAGTTGGGTGATAGTGAGGAGATGCTTACTCTTGATAGCCACCCCATACCTTAGCATGACATTGATTTTAGGATTGATCTGTTACTTGGTTGTGAGCCTATTTCACAAGCTCCATATCGCATGACTACATAGGAGCTTAAGGAGCTCCACTTGTAGCTAGAGGAGTTCTTAGCTAATGGTTTCATTCGCCCCAGTGTTTCACCTTGGGGAGCACCAGTAATTTTTGTGAATAAGAAGGATGGTTCTCTTCATTTGTGCATCGACTACTGTCAGTTGACCAAAGTGACAATTAGGAACTGATATCCCTTACCTAGGATTGATGACTTGTTTGATCAGATCAAGGGTACTACAATCTTTTCAAAGATTGCTCTTAAGTCAAGGTATCATTAGTTACATATATTTGATGTCGATATCCATAAGATGGAATTTTGTACATGTTATAGTCACTACGAGTTTACTGTGGTACCATTCGGGTTGATGAATGCGCCATCTGTGTTCATGAGCTTGATGAACGAAGTCTTTCACACATATCTAGATAGATTTGTACTGGTATTTCCTTATGATATATTGATCTATTCTAGGACAATAGAGGAACATGAGGAGCATTTCAGGCAGGTATTGCAATGTCTGAGAGATAATTAGTTGTACACTAGCCTATCCAAATGTGAGTTCTTTAAGACTAAGGTCAAGTACCTTGGACATGTGGTTATAGGAGAGGGTGTTTTAGTAAATCTCGCGAAGATCCAAGTGATCAGTGATTGGCCCACGCCTACTAATGTGGCAGACACGTAGTTTCATGGGTTTAGCAGGGTACTACAAACATGTTTTGAGGGATTCTCAAGGATAGGACATCCTATCACTTCTCTTCAGAGGAAAGGGAAGAAGTTTGTTTGGTTCGAACAGTGTGAGTCAGCATTTCAGATGTTGAAGAAGTTGACTAGTGCACTAATTCTTCCGATACCTAATCCTACTGGAGATTTTTTTGTCTGTACTGACACATCTTTGGAGGGATTATGAGCAATCTTTATGCAAGATGGTCGAGTGATTGCATATTAATCGTGCAAACTCAAGGATCATAAATTGAATTATCCTACACATGATCTTGAGTTGATAGTGGTAGTGCACGCCTTGACGAGATGGAGACATTTCTTGTTGGGGCACCGATTTGATTTGCACAATGACCATCAGAGTCTATAGTTTATCTTCACATAGCCTAATCTTAATGCTAGGCAAAGGCGATGGATGGAATTCCTGTGTGATATGACTTTGAGGTGAAGTTCATCCAGGGGAAGGAGAACATAGTTGCCAATGCTCTCAATAGGCGAAGACATGAGTTGTCTGAGTTGACTCTTGGTGTGGATTTGAGGAGTCAGATTATTTCTGCACTTCCTGCAGATAGTTAGTACCAGGAGGTGAGATCAGAGATAGAGTTAGGTAGGGTTCTGGAAGGTAGATTCTCATATTACTCTCTAGATTTAGATGGTTTTCTGAGACATGTGGGATGCATTTATGTTCCTTTATATAGAGATCTTCGTAACTTGGTTTTGATAGAGGCACATTGGGCACCTTATTCAGCTCATCCAAGAGTGAAGAAGATGCATGTTGATTTGTGATAGCTTTATTTTTTGGTAGGTATGAAGCGAGATATCACTGATTTTGTATCGAGGTGTTTGTAGTGTCAGTGAGTGAAGGATGAACACTAACATCTAGCAGGGCTTCTATAGCAACATTTGGTGCCTGAGTGGAAATGGAATATAATCTCATTGGATTTCATTATTGGTTTACCCAACTCTTCACGATGACATGATGCTATTATGGTGACGGTGGATAGGTTGATGATGGTAGCACACTTCTTGCCTATTTGTTCATCCTATAATGCTTTGTCAGTTGCTAGAGAGTTCATGGGAGATATTCTTAGGTTGCACGACATTCCTCATTGGATCATTTTTTATAAGTATCCTATGTTCACCTCAGCTCTCTGGATGTCATTACAGCATGCTATGGGAACACAATTGAACTTTAGTTCAGTTTATCATCCTGAGATAGATGGGAAGATCAAGAGGGTCAACCAAATCCTTGAGGATATTTTGTGCATGTATGTGATGGACCAAAAAACATGGTGGGAGGACTATCTCCATTTAGTGGATTTTGCTTATAACAACTATCAAAGTTTTATTGGTATGTCTCCTTTCTAGGCATTGTATGGGTGTCCTTGTCAGACTCCTTTGAGTTGGGATCGGTTAGAGGAAAAAGTTATTTTATGTCTGGATATGCTTTAGGATATGGAGCAACATGTGATTTGGATTAGGGAACATTTGGTTGCAACATAGGATAGGCAGAAAAAGTATGCTGATGCACATCAGGTGGATCATCATTTTGTAGTAGGTGACTGTGTCTTTTTGTGAGTGCATCCACAAAAGAGTCCAATCTGATATGGAAAGGGATCTAAGCTGACACCTCACTTTTTCAGGCCATTTGAGATTCTTGAGAAGATTGGTCCAGTTGCTTATCGACTTTCTTTGCTACCCAGTCTCTCGCATATTCACGATGTGTTTCATGTTTCATTTCTCAAACCTTATCATCCAGACATATCTCACATCATTGATTGGAATGCTTTATAGGTAGAGGATAGGTAGTTGGCTTTGGAGCCTATGGCCATCACGCAGCATAGGAGACTCACCCTCAAGTTATGGTCCAATGGGATCCTAGAGATGATACATCGACTACTTGGGAAGATGCAACTAGGATGAGGGAGCTCTATCCTTATTTGTTCGCAGGCTTCTAGGATTAAGCCTAATCCTAAGGGGGAGAATGTAGCACCCCTCTAGTTTTCTATGCTATTAGACAGTGTGTTTATTCTGACAGACTCAGATATTTGTTATTATTTTATGATCGTAGACTTTAGAGCGATGTGGATATTATACTATGATGAGATGATGCACTATATGGATGTTATGTTTCATGTTATGCTTTTAATTAGCATAGTTATTAATATTGATATATGCTTGTATGTTGATTAATGATACTTTACTTTCATCAGTCTTGATGTGACTGTATTGCTAAAGGGGATGGGATTACATCACTCCATGTGAGCGCCCTATGATTACATGATTTCTCTTCATGGTGTGACTATTATGTTTTATCCATGTATGGCATTCATCTTGATTATAGGATTGCAAGTACAGGACATCATCTCCACCTAGTTTCACAGGTATAAGCATGTCCATATCACAATGCTATTGTTGATTAGGAGATAGTAACAAGGTTCTGATGAGGGAGCAAAACCTGGGACACAAAAATACGCTCACAAAATAGAGAATAATATTTTCTATTAAAATATGGAACTCTTACATGTAGAGGATCGCAAATCCTCAAGCTCTGTGATACATGCAAAATTATAGAAGTTTCAGAAAAATTATAGAATTACAGAAAAATCCCCCCTTTTCGCAGCATGCAAACTCTTTCCCCAAAAAGTTGCCCAAAAATTAGAAATTAGCCCATAAATAGCCCCTTTTCAGTTTGGAGCCAAAAACAACATTCGAGTTATGAGTTTTGGCGGTTTGGCACCAAAAATTACAATTTGAAATTCAAATTAAATTCACATTCGAAAATTAACACATTTCTAAAATATGCACCAACTTTCGGAAGCCATAACTTTTAATCCCACCATCGGATCTTCAATGATAATACCTTTTCAGAAAGCTCTCAAAAAGGTGATGTTCCATAAAGTAGGCCTAACGGCAGCCTACTTTGGCATTTTTGCAAATTTTCAGGCCCATCCGGGACCGTTTAGTGCCTCAAACTAAGCTTGGAAGGTTTTTCAGGGTAAAAAGTAGAAACTGGAACTTGAATATCTTTCAAACCATGAATGATCTTGACCTGATTCTTTTGCCAAAGTGTTTATTTTTCTATCCTGAACCTTCCCATAAATTTCTGTCTTCCCACACCTTCAAATTCACACCTGCTAAAAATAGCAATTGAGCAGAAAAAGAAGAAAAGTAGTTCTGAAAGTTGGAAACTCTTATTAGACAGAAAGAGTATCCAAAAAATGCAAAAACATCTACAAAAAGAAAACAATGGGAATAAAAATTGGAAATCATCTTTTTGGGTGATGCAAGATTGCCCTCACACCACTGGATGCTCCTACATCAGGTTCCCTTGTCAAACTACAACCCTGTCATAGTGTGTCGTCAGTTTGTGTCTGGTTTGTTGATTGGGTCATCTCATCTTTGATGTTTTGATAATTTATTATCAGTTGAAAATATATTTGGGAATTAATATTTAAGTGGTTGTAATGATTAATTTATGTATTTTAGATTAAATTGTTATTTAATTTAATTTAATTTATTTTATTCAAGGTAATTTAATCTATTGATTAAATTTATTGGATAAAGTAATTAATTAACTTAAATTTATTGATTAAATAAATTAAATAATTAAAGTTGTTTTGTAAAGTGCATAAATTAAAAGATTTAAATTTATTTGAAATGAAATTTTGTTTTAAATTATTTAAGAGAAAAATATCTTGAAAATGCATAAGGGCGAAATAACTGTGGTGGTTGATGGGATATTTGTAAATTTTGACTAAGTGTTGAGAATTCATTGAGGAATTGGCTGGAAAAAGAAAATATCTTGGAAAATTTGTTGTTAAAATAGAGGAAGGTTTTCTTTGTATTTCATATATTTTTGTTTTGGAAGTGAAGATTTTGTAAAGAATTCTAGAAAAGGAGATTTTGTAAAGAATTCTAGAAAATTGGATTTTGCAAGGAAGCTCAACTCCAACTCTCAATTTTTTTAGACTTCAGAAAATAGGTTTTTATTTCTTTATTGTTAGAATCTTTGTTTTTTAAATTTTGAAGAGGTTTGTAAAACTTGGTGAGAATTCTTGAAAATCTCTGTAAAAAAATTGAGAAGAGCTTAGATCTTTTTTAGGTCAAAGAATTTAAACAATAGGAAATTGAAAATGAAAACAACAAAAGAAATTAGAAAACCTCTATGTTTGGATTTGGAAATTTCCATTATAATCTATTAGATATTTTTTAGGTCAAAGAATTTAAACAATAGGAAAATGAAAATGAAAACAACAAAAGAAATTAGAAAACCTCTATGTTTGGATTTGGAAATTTCCATTATAATCTAGAAATTGATATTAAGAATTTGTGCTTGAAAATTCTTTTACTGTAGTTTTTCTGTAGAAAAAAATTGTCCAATTTGACTCTAAAATAGAAATTATATATATATATATATATTTTGTATGTTTTTAATTTGGGAAAATTTTCCCTAAAAAATAAAAAATTCTGTTAAAAATAAAACTCTGGGAATTTTGCTGAACTGAGGAATTTATTTATTTTTTATTTAAAATAAAATAAAATAATAATTTGGCTGGGAGCTACCCCCATAGCTGCCCCCATCAGGAGGTCACTATGGAGCTAGCGTCACACCCTTCACAGGTAGTTGTGCTACCCATCAAAGCCGGCCCCACAGGGGGAGGTTGTCTGGCAGCCACCCCAGCAGGGTTGGACCCTGTGTCCCCTGCGTTGGGGGCTGTATTATTTTTTTAAATGTTTATTTTTTTATAAATAAATTATACATATATATATTATATATATAATATATAATTTATATATTATATATATAATTTATAATATATATAATATATATTATATAAATATGAATATATATTTTATATATTATTTTTAATATATAATATATATATATATATATTATATATATGAATAATTTATTTGCATTTTTAATTGGAAAATAATTGGGTTATATTTAATTATTTGGAATTTAAACTAATTTTATAAATATATATTTAAATAATATTTATATTTTTAAACATATATTTATATTTAAATATAATTATTTTAAGATTATTTTATTATAATTGATGCAAAAGTTGATTTTATAATAAAATTATTTTATTTTAAAAAATTGACTCTTATCATTAGTTGTAATTGGGAAAATTTGAAGTAAAACAATTGGTTTAGTTCCTTATTTAAATTGTGAATGGAATTAACAATTAGGTTTTTGAATTCCTTAGTGTTACAAATGTAATTTTATTTACTTTGGGTATTTCCAAACAATGTGTTATTGAATTATTTGGATTTAGGAAATCCCAAAGTAGATTAATATGTTGCCTGAAATTGTTCTTTTAAAGTTGTGTTTTCTCCCGTTCTTATTGTTGGGAAAATTGAGTTATTTGTTTATGTAAGACTTCCAGATATGTTTCCTTGAGATGGGGATTGTAACTTATGTTGGCTTATCTTTGAAATAACTTGGGTAGTGCATGTGGTATTTTATCAAGTATGGTCACCTGGTTCTATGAACAGGTTGTGTTGTATATTGTTATTGAGTTAGTATTTGTAATTGGTTATGTGCACCTAGTTTACCCTATGTTAGTGGAAATGATCCCTTAGGTTGTTAATAGGGGAGTGGATTTTCATGGGGATTGAAACACAAAGTGGTCTGGGTAACTCCTGAAGAGCTAGATTAATCAATGATAACTTAATTAAATATGTTAGGGGAAAGAGGGTAGTTTAAACACTTAACTTATTTTAAGTTCCTTGCTAACTTATTTTAAGTTCCTCGCTCATAGACTCAAGGGCTAGTATAGACTTGGGATGGGACGAGAAGGGTTGGAATGGCAAGATCAATATCTTGTTTCATTGAAAGATAATCGATTCTGCATTGGATTGCATGTGGGGCCAGGTTTTGTAAGAGGCCACCAAGGTAACCCAAGATGGGGGCCGAAGCCTAGGAAGATTTGCCAGGGTAACCCATGCAACTTTGTGATGACACTTCTCCTATGAAAAATATGAGTCAGTTTTTTGTATTGTGCAGTTGATCATTTTTATCTAGAAGCATTGTAACCATTTTGTTAGTATTGTACTTGTGTAGTTTAATATTGTTTTTTCCTATTTCTAGAGGTTGTAGGCTTTTCCTAGGAAGCTCTTTTACTATCTCCTAGCACAAGGGTTGGTCCTTCAGGTACCACATGGTTGGGTGGAACATGCACCTTACACCGTTGGGTCCCCAGTTCTTGTTTGTGATGGTAGGTACTTCCTAATGGAGAGCTCGTGTTTATCAGTGAATTTGTACTTCTCTTATGACACTTTTGTATCAATTGGATACCTTGTAATTGCATCACTCCTCAATTGTTATTCAAGGGGAACCTTTGTACTATGTAATTGAAACTCTTTTGTATAAACTATCTCATTGGAAATGAGAATTGTAGTTGTAATTATAATATTAAATAAATGCAATGTGTAAGTGGATTCATTATTGTACTTTATAGCTTAAATGATGTATTTTAATGTTTTGGATGTATGATCTTTAGTTCATGAGTAAGAATATAAGTTATGCTTAGTAACTTTTGTTAATAATGGGAATTGTAAGTAAGTGTAGTCACGTACCTTAGAGAATGTATGTGTGAGTGTAGTTTACTTGTTTAATTACACTTTTTAAAAAAATATTGTTCGCTTTCATTATTTGTGTGTCATTCTCTATGGTTTCGTGGTGGGCATTACAAATTTGAATTGTGTGTGTTGGGATAGATCTTCAAGAGGTGTCACGAATAAGGCTTAAATTTGAATTAAAGGGGTTAATCAACTCCAATTAACAAAAAATTAATTAAGAGGACCCTAGATAAATGTGAAAGTGTGTTACAACACTTTACAACACCATAAATAGGGTACACATTAGTTACATTTCATTAAAAGGGGACCATTAGGTTTAATTAATTAAATAAACCTTAGAAAAGTGTGAAAGTGTGTTACAACACTTTTGCAAAGGAAAAATTAAGGTATGTTTTAAACAAATAAGGGCCCTATAATAATGTGAATGTGTACAACACATTAGAACACTATTCCAAGACACAATTAAGTTAATTTGCGGTGATCCCATAATAGTGGTTTACAATTTTTGGCCAAACTGGACACTAAAATTATTAATTTTAACTAAATCTTCACATTCAGGCACCTATAGCGGCTAAACTGTGAGGAATTTGAAGATGGTGTAAACTAGAGTCTCATCAAATTTTGTCTATAGATTCTAAAAATATTTTTTTCAAAATTTTTGGAATCAAATTGCACTTCTTTTTCCATCTCCCACGAAAATTGATTTTTTTCAGAAAACAACATTTTTAAAAAGTGACGCACACCGTATAACACATAAATTTTTTTCCATGAAGGATAAAATTCTAATTCTTTCAAATTTAGATTTGTAGCTCTGATATCTAGTGCTTCCACTTGGTTAGATAGTTTTTTATGGAATATTTTTTCCTTAATCAAGTTTCAAAGTCAAACGAATTACAATTCATACACAACGCGACCGTATAACGCGTAACTTTTTTTGTATATGTCAAAATTTAATTTAATTTTTTTTGTTGGACCAGGGACTTCAATCTCTGGTGCACTCATATTTTTCAAATTTTTTTTTTTAATAATCTTCTATTTTTCCACATGTGAAGAACAAATAAATTCATTTTTGATGAAAAACCTATGTTTAATAAAACTTAAAAACAAATACATAACAAAACCAAAACATATTAAAATTATATTCATTGGATAGCTTGTTCTGAGGAATACCATAATCATTTGAAATAAATTTTAAATGAATTCATTTGATTCCCCAAAAGCTAAATCAAAAGTGATTTTTTATCAGCATTTTGATAGGTGTAAAGGAGACGCATTTATAGGTATGGTTTAAAACTAGCGAGGTTCTATCCAAGGGGGTTTGGTCTAAGGTGATTTGATCAAACCCTCTTCAATTGGAATCCTTAAAATGGAACTTTTTAAGGATTAAATCATTATATTTTCTAAAAATATGTCATTTCAGCTAAAATTCGTTCCTCTCAGGAATTGTAAACCACTATTATGACAGCACCATTCAATGACAATTTTATTCCCAAATCAAGTAAGGAAAAATGATACTTTTTCTGTTACTACAATAATTTATGTGTTGCAACAATAAACTATAGAGTTTGTTGTTCATTGTTTGATTTAATGATTGTCAATGATGTTCTAGCTTTAATATAAAAGGACTATTGATGGATTTGTTTTGTTATTGTAGTTTATATTTCCAGTAAGACAGAGTTATCTAATTAGTGCATGTGCTTGTGTGTGAATGAGTTATCATTTGGTATTAGAGCATTGTGAGTCTATGAATGCGAAATTGTATGCCATCACAAATAATAACCCTATAGCCAATATATCATCATATAAAAAATATACACCTCCTTTAAGACATCACCTTTTGATTGAGTACTTGATCAATAGTGTTAATTATATATCTATAGAAGAAAGTTAGGTAGTCATATAACATAGATCAATATATTGGTTTAATATAATTTATTTTAAGGAAAGGAAATTAGATTATTCAACTACCCAAAATTACTATATATTTAATGTTTCATAATTTATCCAAGTGATGATATGAATTTCATTGTTCATATATGACATAGTATTATATGTATCTAATGCTAGATAACCATTAAAAAAATAATTTCTGACCCTTGAGGACCATATTTATTACTTGTAAGTTGAAAATGAAAGAATATTAGTAAGAAAATATAACAACATTAACATCTAACAACATCTCTTTCCATTCACTAGTTATTCTCAAGGGACAAAAAATTCTTGCAAGGATATTTTCATATATAGATACTTAGATCATATACTATCTATAGTTTGCAATAATTTTTCGGTACCACCTCTATCCATCTATTGATATATTTGATTCCTCTTGTAATGAATCTAGAAAAATACTTATGATTAGGTGGATTTATTGGACCAATATTAAGTCTATGGACTATTTTTAAATCATGGCAAAACTAATACTTTTGTGAAGACACTTGATCTCTTGTATTTTACTTCTTAGTATTTTGACATATGTCACACATTCTTGCATACGTATTCTATGTTTCAGTAGTGTATGCCACCATAATCCTTGTAGTAATACATTCTTTTCATTTTCATGCCTTTAATTGTGTCATATTGATATTCCTTCATAGACTTCTCTTAATTTATCTTCTCTTTTATACTATAGAACAACTCTTCTTATAATTTCATCCTTCCCTAATTTGTATAAAATGTATAATCATATCAAACTAGCTTGACGTTATCAGCTACAAACCTTCAACCAATAGAAGCCTTAATTTATATAGACCTTACCCTTCTGTTGATCAGAGACTCTGACATAGCTTCAATAATGTCTAGTTAATATATAGAAAAATTAAACAATTGGTGGAAGGAACATGTGTTAGAGTATAAAGAATTTACAGTTTGCTTCAAAATCTCACATTAAAGGCTCTATCTAGATCCTATAAATTAAAGGTTCTACACAAATACCACATTATCTTAGTGCATGTCCTTTCCTCTACCCTCTATTCTTGATGAATGTATCATATTTTGTTATAGGTGAAAAGGTCCAATAGAATAACTGAATCCTTAAACATTCATCAATCTTCCCTATTACATTCCACATTTATTCATATTATTGTAGGTGTCTCTTTAGATTGAAGGTTCACTCATATTCTTCATCCATATATACCTTGTCTTGGTAAGAATTGTTAATGCTTTCCATCTAAATATATTAGGCTTGTTTGCCACCATCCTACCAAATTCACTACTAACATGCTTGAGAAGGATTCTACTATAAATCTTCCCTTTCAAATGATTTCTCCAACTACTCTAGGTATCTTGGTAAATCACCAAATTCTACTCTTACAAACATATTTAAATAAAATAAAATAGCTAAACACAATGATTAAAAAAATTTAAAAGCTAAATAATTTGTATCAAATATGAAATGAGGAATTTTCCTCTAGCTTGTAATCAAGTCTGAAATTTGATGGTCACCCCTACCTGTCATATGGAATTTTTATGATGGTTTAGTTATTTAAATGTCTTTTATTTGATGTTTTAAGAAAAATATAGATTGTCAAAAAAAAGTTTAATTTATGAAGAAATTTATAGGAAATATTTTTTATTAAAATATTTTTATTAATCATTCATAATAAATATTAATATATATATAAAGTTATCTTTAATAAAGTAATACAAAAACAAGTAGAAGATTGATATATACACTTTTTGTTGTGGCGTCTCCTTACTTGAAACCACAACTTTTAAGTATATTAGAATAGAAAAGGCAATCAAGAAAATGATTTTTTCCTATTCATAAAATGGTTATGTAACTATCATGCTCATTAGATGAGTTTTAAAAAAGAAATTGAAAATCCTTATTCTATCATTAGTCATAATTATATCATTAGTCAGACATATACAAATGTAAAATTGGAAACAAACAATGATAACTATTAATATTAAATGTGATAATGTAAATTTACTATTACAAATCATGCTAAGTTTCTAAAATCATATTAAAAAGCATTCAAAACAAATTTGTTTGGAATATTTTACAAATTAAAAACAACTATATTTTATGTTTGAAAAGATTCTAAGTTCATATTATTTTTATAATAAACATTATAAAATGGTATATCTTAATATTATAAATAAAAATAAATTATATTATATTTTACTAATAATATTTTTTGAGTGATTATCAATAATTAGCCTATAGGCTATTTGTGTGAACTTTGCTCGGAATTTTCGTCAGCCTTCTCGGATTTCAACCTTTCTAGTGTCGGCATTTGGCTTGAAAAGGTGGCAGGTTGTTTTCCCATTGTGGTGAACTTTGGTTAGAATTTTCGTTAGTCTTCCCAATTTTTGGGGTCTCTGGCACCATTGAAAAGGTGGCAGATTATTTTTTATTTTTTAAATAAAAACGTTTGGTGCAAGGATAGAGGAGGCCAATGAAATGGCATCAACATTAATTGTTGTATGGTTTCCGTGGAGTCGTGATGGTGCAAGTAACATTTTTCTTTAAAGTCCTCACAAAACGAAGCAAATTTCTATGCAATTTTTGATAACACATTTTTGGGTGTCATTCTCTGGGTTTATATTTTTGTTCAAGATAGATGTGAGTGAGGAGGGAAAGCTTCTATGAAGGTGCAAGTGCATTCATGGGCTGTGGAAATTCTGTGAAGGTGGGTGGAGGTTATTTTGAGGTTTTCTACATGCGTTGATGGTTGTGTGGGTTGTGATAATTGTGTGCCCATTTTTTGCAAGCAGTGGAGAAAGAACAAAGGGCAGAGAAAGCAAGCGAGAAGAGGTGTATTTGAAGGAAGTATTAAGAGGTGCATATTGAAAAAACCATTTGTCAAGTATTTCTAAAATATTTTCCAAAGGGGATTGTTGATTGTTGCTATGTAGCTTAGTCTAAATTGTTTGGTTTATAGTTTCCGTGTAGCCGCCATGGGTAGATGGAAATATTGTTTTTTTTTTGTGTTTCCTATGTTGAATTCATCTATTTTTTGTGGGATTTTTCATCTGGGTTACTCTTGAAACCAATATTGTGTCATTGTGTTGATTAGTGTTGAAAAAAATGTATAGTTATGTGGGTTTTGGCATGTCGGTGACCGTTGGCTATATTGTTTCATTTATAGCTTGCTTTTTTATGTGAATGGTTGTAAAATAGTTAATCTGGTGTGTTTTTGGTGAATTTTTCCATCTGGTTTGTTGTTGAAACCAATATTTATTCATGTATGGTTCACATTTTGTGGTGAAGGTTTTCAATCAGTCTGCTACTGGGAGCTTTATGTGTTTAGTGTGTTTTTCATGTGTGTCACTGTTGCAAGGTGTTTTTTTGTGGCGATGGTTGCAACACATTGAGATAGGTAATTTTATATAGGTTGCATTGTTTTAGGGTATATTGTTACCTTTTTGAAAAGGGTGTATTGAGAAAAGAGTATATAGTTTATTCATAATGGTTTGGATTTTGTGGGGATGTTTTTGTATGGGTTTGTCACTGTGATTTTTAGTGTTTAGTGGGTTTGGCCATCTAGGTGACTATTGATAATAATATTGTTTTATTTATAACATTCATTTTGTGGTGATGGTTGCAATGCAATAAAATAGTTAATGTTATGTGATTCATGTTGTTTTACATAGGGAATTGTTCACTATTGTTGTCTATCTTACCCTATATTGTTTCATTTATTACTTCCATTTAGCGTGGTCAGGGAAAGGGAGGCTGATTTTTTATTTTCTTAATATGAAAAGCATTTGGCACACCGATAGACAAGGCGAGTGAGATGGTAACATTCATATATATATGTGTGTGTGTGTGTGTGTGTGTGTGTGTGTGTGTGTGTGTGTGTGTGTGTGTGTGTGTGTGTGTGTGTATAACAGTGAGATAGGAAAGTAAAAATATACTTATTTCTCAACAAAACGTTATCAAAAAATGAAAGGATATAACTTTTTTAGGATTTCCTTCTCGAATAATAACAATGACAGAACCATCAATAAATATGCTCCTTTATGAACAAAACCTTAGCTATATATATATATATATATATATATATGCATATATATCTATAAATATATATATATATATATGCATATATATATATATATACATATATATATATACATATATACATATATATATATATATATATATATATATGTATATATATATATGTATATATATATATATATGCATATATATATATATATATATATATATATGTATACATACATATATATATATATATATATATATATATATATATATATATATATATATATATATATATATGGTCCTTGTTTTCTCCAAGCCCAAATATAGCCAAAATAGATAACATAAAAAGAAACCCACAAAAAATCATAGCATCAAATCCATGGAAAACCATACACACAAAACGTGAACCATAAACGATATGAGATTTCATTTGTAGAAACTATATTGCATTTTCTTAACAACTTAATCTATTCATGTATATATATACATGAGAAATATATATATCCATAATATGTGTATATGTATATATATATACATATATACATACATTATAACTTGATAAATATATATAGGGTATGTGCAGGATAATCATGGAAAAAATAGGCCCGTAAGTGGCAAAAACAATAGAAAAATCAGAGTTAGGCAACTTGACATAAAAATTTGAATAAGTTATCTATATTATTTCAAAAATATGTAACAATAGAATTTGTAAAAAATTGAATGTATTTTCTAAACTACTAGGTTTCTTTAAAAAAACAACTATTTGGTGAAAATTTGAAATTTCAATGCAATAGTACTTAAATTTCAGGAAAAATAAGAAGTAGGTGTCTCAGATGACCACCTAACCACAATAAAATGATAATATATTTTTATAAGATTTTAGATATAAGTAGAGGACTGGCATGTCCCAAATGTGATGCATATTTTTTGTAATTTTTTCCAAGTACATAATTAATTATGATTTCATTACAAATTTTTAAAATATAAAACTTGTATGTTTGACCACCTTAAACTTGGTCAAAACTTCATGAAATTCAATTTTATTTTTTAATCTTATAGTATGTGAAGCATAGAATGTGACACATGTTTTGATTCAAAAAATGATAAATCGCTTTGAAAGCTATAGATGTTTTTCAATCAACCTATCAATTAGGATTTTAGTCATAATTCAAATAGAAAATGAATAATAATTACTTATTAAATTCAAAGTAAAGCATAATTTATATTGAAGGGAAAGCTGAAATCTCCTTTAAAACCCTTTTCATTTCACATCATCCTGGTAAAAAAATTCGCCACATACCCATCATATTGCCACTTTTGAGCTCCATCATGATCACATACCCTATCTATTTATGTGTGCCTATATATATATATATAGTATATATATATATATATATATATATATATATATATATATATATATATATATATATATATATACACATATATAGATATACACATACATACTAACTTGAAAAATATATATATCTATATATGTGTATATGTGTGTGTATATATATATTATTGTATGGTTTCTGTGTAGTGGTGATGGTGCAAGTAACATTTGTCTTCAAAGTCCTCAGAAAACAAAGCAAATGTATGTGCAATTTTCACTAAGGAATTGTTGGGTTTCATTCTCTAGATTTATCTTGTTGTTCAAGATTACTGTGAGTGAGGAGGGCAAGCTTTTGTGAAGGTGAAAGTGCGTTCATCGGCTATGGAATTTATGTGAGGGTGGGTGGAGGTTAATTTGAGTTTTTTGCATGTATCGATGGTGGTGTGGGTTGTGATAATTTTGTGCCCATTTTTGTTGGCGGTGGAGAAAGAACGGATGGGCAGAGAAAGCAAGTAGGAAGAGGTGTATTTGAAGGAAGTGGGAACAGGTGCATATTGAAAAAACCATTCAGAGAGTATTTCTAAAATAGTTTATGTTATTTTGCAAAGGGGATTGTTGATTGTTGCTCTATAGAGGTTGCATTGTTTTAGGGTATATTGTTAACCAAATAATAGTCATTTCCACAAACAATATACTTTTTTCTCAACAACACCTTATCAAAATTAGAAGCAACCAACAACTCCTTATCATAGATAAAACAATATACCCTGCTGAAAATAGTGGATTCATATAACCAAATGAAGTAAAAATATACTCATTTCTTAACAAAAGCTTTCCAGCAATAGAAACAATATAGCCTTCTCAACATCGCACTCTTGAAAATTAATAGTGGAAAACCCATCAAAACACATATTGCTTTCTGTACAAAACCTTCTCGAGAATTGAAAGAATGCACATTTTTCAATACCACCTTATTGAATATGATACAATATATCCTAACATAGAGAACAATAATGAACAATGCCTAATGTAACCAAACATGAAATGTACAACTTTCACTAT
>VDFB02000003.1:578811744-578860040 GCA_007258455.2 Sequoia sempervirens
ATACATGTATGTATATATATATGCATATATACTTGTGTATATGTATGTATATATATATATATATATGTATATGTATGTATATATATGTATATGTATACATATATGTGTTTGTATATATATATATATATATATATATATATATATTCTAGGGGTAAGGTAAACATATTAATAGGGTATGCGTCTAAGTTTGTTGGGATGAAGAAACAAGGGAGCTATTTTGGCTTGCAAAGAATGCAGTGAGATGTTATAAAATCCATGGCATTTTCCATGACTTTAGAATTCATGGCATTTTCCAGGGAATCACAAGTCGTGGTATTTGCCATGGGTTTTATAGCACTTCTAACTACATGCACTGTAGGGCAAGACTATTGCTCAATGTTTGCTTGTGCTTGCTTGCAGTATGTTTCCTGGGGTGTGGAATATTAGGTGTAATTACAACCATCCCTACAATATGGATACCATACAACAATTAATGTTGGTGCCACAATGTCTTGTTCTTGCACAACTGTTGCACATGAACAATGCAACCTTATCAAAAATTGAGAGAAAGTAGCCTTCCCAACAATAGCCTATAAAAAATTAGAATACTATATCCTCTTTAGCAGCATCCTATTGAAAATAGAACAAGATAGCCTAGGCCAGAGAAAAGTAAGTAACAATGCATAATGGAATCAAGCAAAAATTGTATAACAAAAATAAATAAATAGGAAAGACGCTTCAATGTTGTATATAACAGTTAATATAAAGTATAACATTTTAAGTGTGCCCTATAAAGGTTCAGATAAATAACTATTTTTAGAAAAAAATAAACAGTGGAAAGGCTATGTGTGTACATTCGTCACATCTACTTTGGGATACATACAAATCTACACATAGGAAAAATTAATATTCTCTCATCTATGGCTTTTTTTCTATGGAAATGGTTGTAATATATTAAAATAGTCGATGTTGTTTTCATAACACAATGCTAATTGTTGTTCTCTACCTTTGGCTATATAATTTCATTTGTAATGCAAAATAAAATAGTTAATATTACAAATTTAATGTTGTTATTGAGAAGCCATTCTTGACTTTCATATCAATTGATTTCATATTGACTATCAATAGAAATATACATGTACAATATTAGATGCAGAAAACAATATTATGAAATAGTCATAATCAACGATGGGAAATGAAATCTAAAAAAATGTGTTTAAGATTAAATATTTTATTCCATTGATAGCATAACCTAAAACATAAACCCCCAAGCAAGAACATAGATTGTCCACCACTTTCATGAATATCAAAACCAATATTTCTTGACACACTTAAGATATAGGGTACCATTGCAACAAGTGCTTCTTGAGGCTGGGAGAAATAATAATTAAAAAGATTTTATGAAGGTGGTTGGAGGTTATTTTGTTTCTTTTTGCATTGGGTGATGGTTGCAAAATGAATACATGCAAGATCCATAGATCAAAAAGTATTGATATTCAGAGACAATACAACCTTTTCTAAACATCACCTTACTTGAAATTGAAAAAATATAGCCTTCTCAACAACACCTTGTTGAAAATGATACAATGTAGCTTAGTCTAGAGTATAACAATCAAGAATTCCTTATGCAAATCAATATAAACTATATAGCGTTTACTAATTTTTAGCATTTTAACCATGGCGAAAAAATGAATGACTTGAATCATAAATTTGTTTCTCCCCTATGTGTAGATATGTATGTATGTCACAGTACATGCAAAGAACATTGACACATAGTGATTAGAATGTTATTTTTTGTTGGGACATTCTTGGAATGATAGGCTCTATTCTTGTTGTTATATGGAACATTGGTGCCGCCATTGATCGCATTGATGAACAATGTATGTTCTAGGTTGGTTGTCTTAGGGGAACATAGATTTTTTTTGAAATCATTTATGAAGAGTTTTGTAACATGTAGTTTTTTATACTATTTATTTTCTATCATATTCTAAATATCCCAACAAAAGAAATTGAAATGCAAAAAAAATTATAATTTAAAATTTTGGAATGGAGCTAGTTAGCCTTTGTTGGTTTCATTGAATCTTTGGTTGTTGTGTTGTTCTTGTAATAGACCTTGTGGTTAGTCACCGGCATTGTATCTCCATCCTTTTCAAAGAGCAGCCCCAACAATGTCAGTAGACTCTAGCTTTCCCCAAGCTACTCGACAACCCTTTGGCACCGAACCCGTAAGTGTGTTCCTCATTTATTTTTTTATTTCTGGCACTTGTATTAGTTGTTTTCCATGTGCATTCAACAAAATGCAACCATGCTTTGCTTGCATTTGCAGTCATTCTATTGTATAGTCTGACTTGTTTATATTTGAGGTATTTATGTGGCCTTCACATTTTACTTAGTTGGTTGTTTGGGAGTAGTCTATCTATAGCTATTTGTGTTTCTTCCATTTTAGTGGACTTGCATATAACTTTCTTCTTTTTGTAATATGTCCTATGGAGTGTCTAGTGATAATTATAGACTTGTTCATAGGCATTATTGCATTTAATCATATATATATATGTTTTTGCAACCATACTCAACCCAAGCAATCCTCATTTGTGAATGTTTTGACGCCTTCAGATCTTCAATTAAGTTAGTAGCAGCCTAAACATTGCTTTCACCTTTGATCCCAATGGTGGAAATTTTATTTAGTTGCTCGGGGGTTTGGTGAGAGCGCACGATGCTCCATGAGCCAATATGGTGGGGTGGACATCAGGCCTTCTTTTCTTATGTTGACATTGCATTCTGCAACATGCACCAGGTATGCCTAGATTTTAATTACTTCATTCCTCCCATTACAAGTGGGTCATCCCACAATAATGGGTTACACTTTTTGGCCAAACTTGACATTGAAATCAACATTTTTAGAGAAAACTTCACTTTCTAACACTTATAGTAGGTAAACTATTAGGAATTTGAAAATGATGTAAACTAGTGATTTGTGAGATTTTGTCTGTAGATTTAAAATGTTTTTTTTTTTAAATGAAATTAAATTGTAATTTTTTTGCGTCTCCTTTGATAACTAGTTTTTAATAGTAAACAACATTTTTAAAAAGTGGTGTGTACTTCAGCTCACATAACTTTTTTTCTACAAAGGATAATATTATAATTCTTTTGAATTTAGGTTGGTAACATAAGTATCTAGTTCTTTCATTTTGTTTCATAGCATTTTGTTGAATATTTTTCTTTTAATTAAGTTTTGAAGTCAAAACATTTATAATTTAGACATAGGTGCACTTCGCTCACATAACTTTTTTGGTATGTATTGAAATTCATTTTTTATTTTTTTGTTAGAATGAGGACATCAATACCTAGTGGATATATATTTTTCAATTTTTTTCCCTCAAATTTACTATTTTTCCACAATGATTTTTCATCGAACTTGACGTTCAATGAAAAACTTATGTACAGTAAAACTAAAAAATAAAATATAAAATAAAAACAAAATATATTAAATTTATAGTTGTTGGAAAACACGTTTTGATCACTACAATCATCCAACTTGGTTTATCAAGTTGATTCCATTTGCACCTCCTTCCCAAGCTTCGATAGTCAAAAAAATGCATAAATCTTGAAATGGTGGAGGGGAAGGTGAAAAAAGAGGGTTCATTAGAACCCCCCTTCTAATGAAGGGGGTTCATTCAAACCCCCCTTATATGGTGCAAAAGGGGGTTCATTAGAAGGGTGGGGGGTTCATTAGAAGGGAGGAGGGTTCATTAGAAGGGGGGGTTCATTAGAAGGGGGGTTGTTCATTCGAACCCCCTTCATTAGAAGGGGTAAACCATTTTTAAAAAATTTATGAGCATTTCTAATTTTTCTTCGTTCGAAAAATTGTAATCCACTATTGTGGGTTTACTCAAGTCCATAGCAAACAATGTCTATCTAAAAGGAATCTAATGTTTCCAATTTATGAGCCAAGTTTTAAATACAACCTATTATTCCCTTGCCTGAAAAATATGCAGCCTATACATATAGCAATGTTGCTCCCACAAGCTATGTCAAGTGATGTTTATTTCATTTTCCCATGCAACAACCATATGTGCCTAGATTTAAACTTATCTATTTTTGTTCTTGCATTTATTGATAGGTTCATGTTGGGAAAATTATTTTCTAGGTCTTTATTGAAATCATGATTTACTCATTGAAGGGTTTTCTTCTGTGCAGATAGTTGCAAGACTATAAAGTTTATGTTGTTTTCTAAAATCCATTGTTGACTGTTGTTCTATAGCTTCTTAATGTGTGCTAGCCCCACCTACCACCTTTTCCATGATTGTCGGAAGTCTACTGATATGGGAAGCACTGCTAGCTAGCCGAGAGGCTGCCAGTATCAATTGTACTCTGCAAGACACTTTTGGATGTCATGCTCTAACTTTGGTTATAATCTAGGGCTATAGACCTGCAGTCAACAATGTCCTTTTGTAAATCATATAGACTATTCAGTTGCTTTGCTAACTTTAGAATTCTAAATATTTCTTTTTGCATATATGTCGATTGCTATATTGCTTGTTGTATGTGTTAATGTGGATTTTTTGATTGCTTTGCAGCTCTCACCACTACATGGAAACCATAAATTAAACAATTTGTTAGAAGCTATTTAACAACAACCAAGAATGTGTATATATTTGCATCTAACATCAGATTTATATATTGGTCAGACTTTGTTTTTTTAGCTACCTATATATGCATTACATCTGTTGGATTCATGTGTGCCATTATGTTGCTTGGAAGTATATAAGCAGGAAAAAGTGTTTTTTTGTTTTATTGTCTTTTGTTTCTTTTTTTCTCTATCCAAATATGTATGTATGTGAAATTAGATCTAGGAAGCATTGATATATACTCCTTTCCATGTTTATTGTTTTGTGAATTCTCATGGGAACATTGTTTCATGTATGGGGTCCATATATTGGGGATGGTTGCAATAATAGCTTCGATTTAAAACAAAGTAATTAGGTAGTTTAGGTTATTTGGAGTAAGACATTGTTCAGTGTTGAGCTATGGATTGGGCTGCACAACATATGCATCAAACATTGTAGCCATAGCATGTATAGTAAGTATAATAAGGAACATGGATTTTACCATTAATTAGGTTGGTCAATGATGTGTCTTTTGTTTGATTTCATATTTCATATGTGTAGATCTGTGTGTTTCTCACATTTCATGCAAACAAAAATCATATGTTTGAGGCCCATCTATGGATATATATGTGCATTGTGTAGGCATAGCTTTGGATACATATATGTGTATAGATTTCCCTTTGTAAACGTATATTTGTGTAGGCATGGTTGCAAATTGATAAAATAGATGTTCTTCACGATGGGTTGTTGCTAGCTATTTTTGTGTTTATTCAAGGGTAGCTATTATTTGTTTAGGCCTCAATACTAGCTTGATCAATGTTGCATCTGACAGTTGATATATAGCCTTCCATTGTAACAAACCATTATCGAGGTCTAAACAGGTAAAAAGTATGTGTTAACAAGAACATTGACTATTTTATTACTTTCCAAAGATTGTGACTGCACAGGGACCATATGTCAATTAGGCTTGATGCAAACTAGCATCTAATTTTTCTAGCCTTCTTTATTGATGCACCAAATGCTTTTCATTTAAAAATCAAGAAATATCCACCAACTTTATAGAGAGGGAAAAAAAGGGGAAGGTTGGCAAAAATTTTGACCAAAGTTTACACATATAGGGGGTAACCACCCATCATGCATGTGAGTTGCTACACTTCACGAATAGTGCCATAAACCTTGCATCTAGCGGATTCCATAAATTACACACCCTTGGTTTGAGTACCGAACTAGAAGTAGAAACCTACAAAAAATAAAATATACATAGTTACAAACTGGTGCAAAGCCACATCCACAAAAGATGAACCTTAAAGAGATACCCATAGAAGATTTGCGGTAACAAAACTATACAAAAATATACTCTTTTTTCAATAGAATATGATCAAAAATTGAAAGAATACAACCTTCTCAACAACACCTTCTCGAATATGAAACAATATAGCTAGAGTAGAAGAACAATAATAAAAAATGGCCAATGAAATATACCGCAAAGTGTATACATTTAACTATTTTATTATGTATATATATGTATGTGTGTGTGTATGTATATATATATATATGTATGTATATGTATATATGTATATGTATGGATGTGTATATATATTTCTATTTTATTCTATATACATATGTATGTACATACATATATATTGGTTTGGATCTTGGCATAGACCGTGAACCATAAATCAAATACTATTGCTAATGGTTTTCCCAACATGCACCTCTCCCCACTCGCTTCAAACAAACCTCTTCCTGCTAGCTTTCCTGCACAAAAAAAGAGCAAAGTATTATTACAAGTGACACTTTCCTTTTGTTTTGTAAAGATTTCCCCATGCAAAAGACAGAACCTCCACCCACCTTCGCAAAAGTTGCACAAAGCTCGATCAAGCTAGCACCCCCGTAGAAGCTTACCTTCCTTGCTAACACGTCTAGTAGCATGTATAGCAATAGAATGACACCAAACAATGCCTTATTGAAAATTCTCAAGATAATTGTTTTTTCCCCAAAAGCATTAAGCAGCAGCTGTTATTACAACCATTGCTAGTACATGCAAAGCATACAATAATTAATGTTGATGAGAGTCAGCATTCAATTTCAGAGGCCTTCTCTATTCATGCTGTGTGGAATACACCACCCTAATCCCAAGGTACCCAACAACCACCTCCACCATCTTTTACATGGCCATCGGTGGGCTAGAAATATATGTCTATATATGTGTGTGTGTGTGTGTGTGTGTGTGTGTGTGTGTGTGTGTGTGTGTGTGTGTGTGTGTGTATGTATATATAGTAACATATATATATAGGGTATGTGTAGGATCATGATGGGAAAAAAAGTGGCAATATGATGAGTATGTGGTTGATGACTCTTTTATTACCCAAAACTTATGAAAAAAAAGGGGTTTTTAAAAAATATTTTCAGCTTTCCACCAATATAAATTATGCCTTACTTTGAATTTAATACGTAATTATTATTCATTTTCTATTTGAATTACAACTAAAGTCCTAAATGAGAAAAATCTATAGCTTTCAAATGGTATCACATTTTTTTAATCCAAAACATCCATCACATTTTATGCTTCGCATACTATAGGATTAAAAAAAAAAAAATTGAATTTCATGAAGTTTTGGCCAAGTTAAGGTGGTTAGACATTCGAGTTTTTATATTTTTTTAAAGTTGTAATAAAAAAATCATAATTAATTATTTACTTGGAAAAAAATTACAAAAAACATGCATCACATCAAGACATGAGTCATCTACTTATATCTAAAATTTATAACAAAATATTATAATTTTATCGTGGTTCTAGGGTGGATAGACAGACACCTACTTCTTATTTTTCCCCTGAAATTGAAGTGCTACTGCACTGAAATTTCACATTTTCACCAAAAAAAAAAAATTCTTTTTAAACAAACCTAGTAGTTTAGAAACTACATTCAATTTTCTATAGATTCTATTTTTACATACTTTTGAAATAATATAGATAACTTATTCAAAATTTTATGTCAAGTTGCCTAACTTTAGTTTTTCTAAAAATTTTGCCACTTAATGGCCTATTTTTTCCATGATGATCCTGCACATACCCTATATATATATATGCGTATATATGTATGTTTATATGTATGTATGTATACATACATACATACATATATACATATATATATATATATATATTTCTTAAGTTAGTATGTATATATATACACACACATATATAGATATATAAATATATATGTCTGTATATATATATATATGTATGTATGCATTTATGTATGTATGTATGTATGTATATACATATGAATACATATAATGACAAGAGGAGTGAGCTTGATGCATATATGCTGCATGAAACAATTGATGCCATTAAGGAAATATGGGTGAAGATTGTGGAATGTTTCATGAAGCCTCTGTGCATCAAGTTCATGCCTATTGTAATGTTGTATTTTGCCTGTATGCACAACATCCTACTGCTGCTCATTGACCTTCAATGAACTTATGTATATATATACTATATATATATATAGTAACAAATATAAGATTCAATGAACATATGTATATTTTTATTTAAAAAATCAAAAAATAATCTGCCACCTTTTTTACGGCATTAAAGACCCCAAAAATTAGGAAGGCTGACAAAATTTTCATCCAAAGTTCACTAGGGAGGGAAAACAAACTGCCACCTTTATGCCCTATGCAACATAGCATTTTGTGTTTTATTGCTTCAACAAGTCAAAAAGATATTGCTTTGTACATTAAAAATATAAAATAAAACTCAACAGAATGAGGCCTACTCTCCACCCTGCCATATTGGTTCATGGAGCCTCATGGATTCTCACCAAACCCCCAAGCAAGAATATAGATTTCCCACCACTCTGATTAGTGGTGAAATGAATATTGCTTATTACAATCAATATAAAGTACATTAGGATCTGAATGACACCAAACAATTCCTTATTGAAAATTACCTAGACATTCGTTTTGTTCCCTGAGGCATTAAATGGCAGTTGTTGTGATGACCATTTCTAGTACATGCAAAGCATACAACAATTAATGTTGATGTGGTCTGGCATTTATTTCCATAGCCTTCTTTATCCACATGGTGAGAAAAATGCCACCCTATTCCCAAGGCAGCCAACAACTGCCTCCACCAGCTTTTCCATGGCCATAGGAAGGCTACAATTGCAACTACATCCAAAATTGTTTGACACAAATGACACATCTATATATATTTTTACCTACAAAACATAATCCATAAATAGAAACCCAAAAGGTTTCCCTAAAACAAACCGGATTTAAAATATACTCATTTCTCAAGAAAACCTTACCAAAAAAATTGATACAATATAGCCTTCTCAACATAGCCTTCTTGAAAATTAATAGTGACAAACCGATGCAAAAAATATACTTGTTTCTGAGCATAGCCTTAACAAAAATGTGAACAATATAGCATTTTCAATAGTACCTTATTGAAAATGAAACAATATGACCTAAGGTAGAGAAAAATAATCAACAATACCCAGTGTAATGAAGCATAAAGTGTACGACATTAACTATTGTATTGTGTTCCAACCATAACTAGAAAATAGAAGCCAAAAATCAAGCAACATTGGTTTCAACAACAACCCAATTGCACTATTGCATAAAACTCTAGCCACATAATGGAACCATAAACAAAACAATATTTTCTTTCAACAAACATTATAGTCTTTTCTCAATGGCAACTTATTTAAAATTGAAACAATATAGCCTTTTGAACAAAACCTTATTGGAGATGGCACAATATAGCTAGAACTAGACAACAAAAATCCTCAAAAATTGCATGACGGTTGGTATCTTGCATTCCTCTTTTGTAGACTTTGCATTTAATACTTGTTGAAGCACTAAAACACTTTAAGCTATTTATGATAGGGAGTTGTTGTTTTTTCTTTTGTTGGCTTGAATAGATTTTTTCATTTATCATGTCAATTATTCTTATTGAAAGAATAATGGTATTAAGGTTCAATGAAGATGATCTTGCCAGTTTTCCTATATATATATATATATATATACCTACATACATACTAACTTAAGAAATATATATATCTATATATATGTATATATGTGTATATATGTGTATACATATCCATACACACACACAAACACATATATACACACACATAGATGCATGTACGCACATCTATAGGAAAAAGTTCTATTCACTAGGAAATTTCAATTGAATGCATGTATATTTATCTATATACATATGTAGATGTACACATGCATACAACCATGTCCACAAGTAGATGTATGGATAGCTGTAGATATTGATACATCTCTTAAAAAGGGAAACAATGCTATACAAATAAACAACATTCAATCAGGAAACAATATTGCTTTTAACAAACAATATAGGCTTCTGGAAAGAATTCCTTGAGGAAAATTCAAACAATACAACCTTTACAACAATACTTTGTTGAAAACAAGACAATATACAACAAACTAGACATCAACAATCAGTAAAGGGTGAATACTGTTAACAATGTAATTCCTTCCCAGATAGCTACAAATGTGAAGGAATAAAAAGACTCTCACATAGACAAAAAATTATAGTGGCAACACCATCTGAAATTATATTATTATCCCTCAACAGAATTTGATAGAAAATTGAAAGAATATGGGCTTCTCAATAGCATCTTTTTGAAAAAAAATACAACATAGCCTAGGGTAGAGAACAATAATCAACAATACCTATTGCAATAAACATGAATTGTATAACATTAAGTATTTTATACCATTGCAACCATAGCCAAAAAATGGATGTCATATATCAAACAATATTTGCTTCAACACTTAGCCAAATGGACAAAGTCGTCAAACAAAAAGATTCATTGTAACATACCCTTGCAAAACAATAGCCATAAAATACAGACCAAAGATTAAACAATATTTTATTTTACGAACAATATAATCTTCTCTCAACAACAGCTTATCAAAATCTAAAACAATCAAGATTGCATTAACAAAGATCAAGCATTATAGCATGCAACAACCTCCACACCACAAGTGAGACAATATTTGAAATGGTTCTCCCAGTATGCATGTCTTTGTGCTCGCTTCACATACATAGACATTTGTATATATTATACATGCAATTTGCATCACTCTCATTATTAGTGCCATTGGAAACACTTTTTTTATTGGTTTTGGGGTGATTGGCCCATGCAAAAGATAGAAAATATACTACAGTCACCTTTAGAGAAACTTGACATGTGGTTGGACTTGCACCTTCATAGAAGCTCGTCCTCTTGGCATCAAGATTTACTGTTCTATGGTGTTCATGTAGTGGCAATGGTTGTGCAAGCACCCACTAGTAAAAATTTTGGGTAGAGATAGAGAAACTCTATGCAATTTTCAATAAGGAATTGTTGGGTGTTCTTCTATGACTTTACCTCCTTTGATAGCTATGATCCAAGATTGCGAGCTTCTTTGAAGGTTGAAGTCTGACTAGCCTTTCCAAAAAATATACCACAAAAGGAGTTGTTGCAATAATATGATGTATGTTATGTCTGATGAGAAATATTGCTTTCACCATTGATAAAAGTGATGGAAAATTTATTCTCTTTCTCAACAGTTTGGTGAGAGCTCATGGGGCTTCATGACCCAATATGGCAGGGTGGAGAGCAGGCCTTGTTTTCTTATTTTGCATTGCATATTCAGTATACACTATTTACTTGTGTTGTGGCTACTTGTGGACATGGTTGAATGCATGTATAAATTTACATATGCATATATGTAAATCACAAAACAACGTACCACCTTTTCTGCAGTGCCAAAGAGCTCAAAGATCGAGAAGGCTAACAAAAATTCTGACCAAGGTTCACAAAAACCAAACAACGGCTCACCAGCTTTTTGTTGGCAGGAGAAAACTCTAAAACTAGTGCACATATGTGTGTGTGTGTGTGTGTACATGCATGTGCACTCAACAAATAGTGCCACTGATATGGTAGAGTGGACAATACATCTTGTTTTGTTTTATTTGGGTGTTTGCAAGCACTTTTTTGTCTTCATTGTAATATATGTATATATCTATGTATATATCTATGTATATTTATATGTGTATGTATACATACATGTGCAATGGGAAATGTGAAGTTATAATAGATGGAGATTTGAGCGAATGGAGGCACAATGCACAACCATAGGAGCACTAGTGTTATAGTCTTTTTAAAAGTGTACATTGTACCTTTTATTTGTTGCACTCTCCATTGAAAACATTTCATATGTATATCTACATTTTCAAATACATTTACATATGTTTACACTTTGGTTGTTATCAATATATCACTATTGGGGGAAGTATTTGTGAATGTGCATGTTTTTAATTTTTTGATTTTTTACTTTTGCACCATGTTTTATATTTACAACTAGCAAATCACTAGATATGCATCTGATGCATACTACTAATTGTGATGTCTTAGTAATAACTATTAGTATGAAAGGTTTTATATTGGGCATAGTTAGTAGCATTGGTTTCACCATTGATCATGATAGAGCCTTAATTCTCATGTCCCATCTTAAACCCTTGTCACATTTAGGAGGGTTTTAGAAATTATTTTCTTGAAATCAACTGAGTGTTCTATTTTTCCATTGACTCGCTATTGCCTGTTGGGTATGTTCAGGATCATCATGGAAAAAATAGGCCCTTAAGTGGCAAAAAATTCAGAAAAATCAGTGTTAGGCAGCTTGACGTAAACATTTGAATAAGGTATCTATATTATTTCAAAAATATGAAACAATAAAATTTGTATCAAATTGAATTTAGTTTCTAAACTACTAGGTTTATTTAAAAAAATAAAAATTATTTGGTGAAAATTTGAAATTTCAATGCAGTAGTACTTAAATTTTAGGAAAAAAATAAGAAGTAGGTGTCTATCTAACCACCCTAACCACAATAAAATGATAATATTTTTTATAAGATTTTAGATATAATTAGGATCGACTCATGTCTCGATGTGATGCATATTTTTGTAATTTTTTCCAAGTAAATAATTAATTATGAATTTTTTATTACAACTTTTAAAAAATAAAAAAACTTGTATGTCTAACCACCTTAACTTAGTCAAAACTTCATCAAATTCATTTCTTTTTTTTTAATCCTATAGTATGCAAAACATAGAATGCGACACATGTTTTGAATTCAAAAAATATGATACCATTTGAAAGCTATAGATATTTTTTGTTCAGCCTATAAATTAGGACTTTAGTTGTAATTCAAATAGAAAATAAATAATACTTATTTATTAAATTCAAAGTAAAGCATAATTTATATTGGTGGAAAACTAGGAATCTCCTTTAAAAACCCTTTTTGTTTCATCAATTTTGGGTTAAAAAAAAGTTGTCAGCCACATACCCTACAAAAACCCATAATATTGCCACTTTTTGGCCCATCATGATCCTACACATACCTCGTTGCCGGTCACTACTTTAATATTTTATATTAGGTAGTTGATTTCCTCATCATGAGTTCAAAAAAAATTCAATAATAATTTTGTGGTTCTTAAGTTCTTTTTTATCTATCCTATCATCCTAGGAAGCCCCCTCCATTAAAGCAACTTATTAAGCATGTGCATTAAGGTTTCACTTAGGTTTGGCCAACCTTATGTCCTTATCGTTCATCAGTGATCACTTTTGAAATATATGTTTTAAACTAGTGACAAGGGATGAGGTGATATCTCTTTGATATCTCTCATCACAAATTGTTCTTTGAACTTATGATTGCAATTAGCGATGAGCGAGGTTCTTAAGGGATCACTTATCACTAATGAATTTTGAAATCTTAAAGTCGTAATAGCAATAAGCGATGACCTCTCAATTTATGATCATAGTTTCATCGCTTATCCCCAATATTGTTGTGAAGAGATTCTTTTCAATTAGCAATGAGTGAGATGATGAGTTCTCAATTGTATCGCACCTCGTAGATTTGTTTTAAGTGCTAAGGATATGATTGGCGAGAGAAATATGGTCCCTTATGAGGAGTTTTATCTCGCTAATTTGACTACATCCTATTTGTGATATATTTTGTGTCATTGATCATTATGCAGGTGTACATATCAAACTATGTTGTTTACATCTCTTGTCACTATTGGAATATTTTCCTCAATCCATACTGACATGTAACCCCTGAAGGGAAAAGTCATTATGACATTAATCATTTTGGCCAACTAGCTGTTCTGAATTCTCTTGAAATGTTCATATCGCTGAGACAGAGTTGATGTCTTGCTGACAAGTCTATTGTTTTAACCTTTTGTGTTCGGTGTGGCCTTTTGTCGAGTGCAGACCTCTGGCCGACAGAATGCTCTTATTGGGCGTCAGGGAAACACAAGGGTCTAGAGAAGTCCCAGCGACTGGTGAAAGTCTCACTGATAGCATATGGCTATCGAGGTAACACAAGGGTCTCAGGAAGACCTCTCAGTGACTATGTAAAGTCTTGCCGATGAGTATACGCTTGGTGCCTTCACGGTGATGAAAGACTTCAGTGTGAAGTCTTGACGACTTGGAGAGTCTCGCCAATAGTCTTTGGTATGACATGTTCACTTGGTGAAAGGTCTTGGTGAAGGTCAAATGTCTTGTTGACTCAGTAAGACATGAGTGCTTGGTGTGAGGTCTCAGCGAAATACAAAAGTGTTGCTGACTCGATAAGACTTGGTTGCTCAATGTGAGGTTTCGGCAAAAGACAAAATTCTTGCTGACTCAATAAGACATGTTTGCTCGGAGTGAAGTCTTGGTGAAAGACGAATGTCTTGCCGACTATCAAGTGCTTCGGTAAAACTTGAGGAGACTCGGCAAAACCTCTTGGCAAACAGAAAAGTCTTTTCGATGGAAAAGTTGAAATCAATGTGACTTGTGAGCATCGGTATGAGTCTTGCCGATGAGAAATCTTTTGTTGATAGGAATGCATTAGATGTCGGTAGTTTCGGTATGACTTGTGGCTTTTGTTATAATGTCTTGCTAACTGTTGGGACTTACGCTGATATTGATATGAAGCCATTGAGCATCAGTGAGACACTTCTTGTGTCTCACTGACATGTTAACTCAGTTGAATGTTTCGTTGACCATTTGACTCTCCTATGTGGCATCTCGTGGACCAATCAAAGGAAGCAAATTTCAAATGGTTGATAGTTAGATTTTTGAAACAGCTACGACACTAGAGCTGAATTGTATGCAAGGAAAAATATATAATGGGATGGAAAATTTCTACGATGGGTAATGGCAGATAAGGATTTACAGAGGAAAAAAATCAAAATGTGGTAATATTTAAAGGATAGCATTCTGAGTTGAAAATAAGAGATTTGAGAATCAGATTCTTGAGAGCATTTTTTGTAACTAGATGAATAGTGAATGAAGCTACTGTAAACTAATACTAGAGATTTGTATCTCTACATTGTATGTAATGTATGTATTACTGAAATACAAAGAGATTTAGCTTGGTGTGGTGGGCTTTTTCTCAATAGGGTTTTCCCACGTAAATCTAGTGTTCATTTGTCTTTTTGTATTTGTTTTATTTCGGTAAATATTTCATGTGTGTCTTAATTGGACTGTAATTAGAAAATTAAAAGTACTATCTACATTCTTCCCTTTAGTTTTGACATTAGGAAAGTTGCTTATGCACCCTTTCTTTCCTTACAAGTGGTATCAGAGCCTGGCCAGTTGTGTTGTCCTTGTGAGTGGGTTGGGTTTTTTGTGTCAATCCTTTTCCAGAGGGAGTTTGGTAGAGGTCAGATAATTTACTTACAGATTAAGATGGTGAGCACATCTGGAAAGATGGATATAGAGAAATTCAATGGTAGAAATTTTGAGTTGTGGAAACTCAAAATGGAAGATCTATTAGTGAACCGAGATCTTTGGCATGTTGTGTCTGAAACAAAACCTCAAGCCATGAACTAAGAAGATTGGGACCTAGAAGATAGAAAATCAAATGGGTTGATAAGGATCTATTTAGCAAACTCTGTTCTTCTGAACATTCATGAAGAAAAGACTGCATCTTCCTTGTGGAAAAGACTGGCATCTATTTATCAGGGAAAGTCCTTTGTAAACAAATTGTTCTTGAGGAAGAAGTTGTACTCTTTGAGAATGCAGGAGGGAGGATCCATTGCTGATCATTTGAACATGTTCAACATGCTAATTGCTCAGTTAGCATCTATTGGTGTGAAAATTGAAGATGAAGATTGTTGCATATTGTTGCTATGTTTTTTGCCTGATTCTTGGGATCATCTAGTGATGGCTATTGGGAGTACAACATCCACATTCAAGATGGAAGATGTTGTTGCTTCTCTGTTATCAAAAGAAATGAGAAGAAAATCTTTTGAGATGGAAAAGGAGGCTCTGGCTGTCAGAGGTAGATCGAAGGAGAAAGGCAAGAAGGACAAGAAATCCAGATCAAAATCAGAAGGGAGATCAAAGTCTCCTGGCAAGAAGTCCAAGGTGAAGTGTTGGAATTGTAGGAAACCTAGTCATGTCCGAAAGGATTGCAAGGAGGAGAAAATGAAGAAGAAGAACTCTTCTAGAAATGATTCTTCTCAGAGTGATGCAGATGCCTTCATTGTAGCTTTGGCTACACGGGCATCAGATGATGTCTGGCTTATTGATTCTAGAGCATCTTTCCACATGACATTTCATAGAGACTGGTTCACGAAGTATGAAGAATATAATGGTGGAAAGGTGTATTTGGTAAGTGATTCATCTTTGGAAATTATTGGCCACGGAAGAGTCATAATTCAATTCCCTGATGGAAGAGTGAATGCAATCAATGATGTAATGCACATACTAGGTTTGGCTCGTAATTTACTTTCTATAAGTAAGCTGAATGATATTGGAGTGTAGGTCACGTTCTCTAGAAATGGCTGCAAGATGACTAGAGGCTCTATGGTGCTGGCTAGGGTTGCTCGAATTGGTACCTTGGAAAAGCTGGATGCACATGTTGTTCAATGCAATAGTGTCTCTGTAAAGTCACTAAAAGCTACTCATGGAGAAAAGAAGGAAAACATTTCTGATCTTATAAACTCCATGGAGGTTAAACTTCTAGTAGAGAAGACTATGCTCTGGCATCATAGGCTAGGCCACATTGGTGAGAAAGGTTTAAAAAACTTGAAAAATAAAAACCTGGTAGAAGGGCTTGAAGATTGTAACCTTGAGTTTGAATTTTCTGAACATTGCATATATGGAAAGCAGCACCATGTTTCATTTTATTCCAGTCCTCACAAATCTTCTAGTTTGCTTGATTATATTCATTTTGATGTTTTTGGTCCAATGAATGTTCCTTCTTTGTCTAAATCAAGATACTATGTGTTGTTTATTGATGATTATTCAAGAAGAACATTTGTATATTTTCTGAAAAGTAAATCAAAAGTGTTCAGTCAGTTTAAGGAATTTAAAAACCTTGTTGAAAATCAGACTGGTAGAAAAATAAAATGTTTAAGGACTGACAATGGCGGTGAGTTTCGTTCAGATGAATTCGAAAGGTACTATAAAGATCATGGGATTAAAAGACATAATATTGCACCTTATACTCCACAACAAAATGGAGTTGCTGAAAGGTTCAATAGGACAGTAATGGAAAGAGCACGAAGTATGCTGAGCAGTGTTGGCTTGGAGGAGAAGTTATGGGCTGAAGCAATCTCTACAACATGTTACTTGGTAAATCGTTCTCCTAACTCTGCTCTTGTTGAGAGACGCCTTTGGAAGCATGGTCTGGAAAGAAGCCCTCTCTAAGACATATTCATGTCTTTGGCTGTGTGGCATATGCATATATGTCATTTGAAAAAAGATCTAAGTTGGAAAACAAAGTTGTAAAGTGTATTTTTATTAGCTATAGTGCTGGCATAAAAGGATACAAGCTTTGGAATCCTGAGACTAAGAAGGTTTTGTACAACAGAAGTGTTATATTTCATGAGCTGAAGCCTTCTACATTGGATCAGCAGTCAGAGAAGAAATTAGAAAATGAAAAGGATGTAGCAGAAATTCCTCCAACACCAGATAAAGAGGAATTGAAAAATCAAAATGTACCTAATATTGAGGAGAGCTCAAGTAGTTATGAAATTTCTGAAGATGAAGAACGACCTTGGCCTCAGCCTGTGAGGAGGTCAACTCATGAAAGAAAGCAACCTGATAGGTATGGGTTTTCTTTAATAGAGTCTACTTATGCCTATGCTTTAATTTCTAGCACTGATGAACCTAGGACTGTGAAAGAGGCATTTAAAATGTCTGATTCAAACTCTTGGTTGGAAGCCATGAATGAAGAAATGGTATCATTAGAAAAGAATTATACCTGAAGTTTGGTGCCATTGCCTAAAGGAAAAAAAGTTGTGGGCTGCAAATGGGTATTTAAAAAAAAAATAGGTCTAGATGGCAGTGTGGAAAAGTATAAAGTAAGGTTGGTTGCGAAAGGTTATTCCTAGGTAGAGGGAATTAATTATGGAGAAATCTTTTCTCCTGTAGCTTAGCTAACATCTATCAGTTTTTTTTGTCACTTGCAGCAACGTATGACTTAGATATTGAACAGATGGATGTGAAGACAACATTTTTTCATGGTGATCTTGAAGAAGAAATTTATATGTCCCAACTGGAGCACTTTGTGGGAAAATGTAAAGAAAGACTGGTTTGCATGTTGAAGAAATCTTTGTATGGTTTGAAATAGTCTCCTAGAATGTGGTACCAGAATTTTGACACTTTTTTTTTGTCATTGGGATTTGTAAGATCAAAATGTGATCATTGTGTGTATTACAAAGTTGAAAGTGATCAAGTTCTTATTATTGCTCTATATGTTGATGATATGTTGTTCATAGGCAATAATAAGCTAATGATTTCTGATCTTAAGTCTCAGTTGTCTACAAAGTTCAAAATGAAAGATCTTGGTGTAGCAAGGTATATTCTGGGAATGGAAATAACCAGGGATAGGAAAAATAGAAAACTTTGGCTCAGTCAGAGTATGTACATCATGACTGGTCTAGAGAGATTTTGTATGACTGATTACAAGAAGCTAGTTGTTCCATTTATGTAGGGAACGAAGCTATTTGTTGAGGATTGTCCAAAATCTCCTACTAAGATGGAGGACATGACCAATGTGCCTTATGCAAGTGTAGTTGGAAACCTTATGTATGCAATGGTCTGTACAAGGCCAGACATTTCCCAAGCAGTGGGAGTTCTTAGTCAGGTTATGGCTAATCCTAGGACACATTGGGATGCTATGAAGAGAGTGTTTAGATATATGAAGGGCACTTTATACTATGCTTTGTGTTACCATGGGAACTTGGTTGAATCACAAAGGACTCTAAGTATTTGAGGTTATGTGGACTCTGATTGGGCAGGGGACATTAACAAAAGAAGATCCACCAGTGGATATGTTTTCATGATCAATGGTGGTGTAGTGAGTTGGATGAGCAAGCGGTAGGTTGTAGTCACTTTGTCCACTATAGAGGCGGAATACATGGTAGCAACACATGCCTATAAAGAAGCAATCTGGTTAAAACATTTGTGTTCTAACATTGGTTTTGATGCAGGAAAAATTACTATTTACTATGACAGTCAAAGTGCTATATGTTTGGCAAAGAATCCTACTTTCCATGCCAGGATGAAACATATAGATGTACAGTATCACATTGTATGAGATATGGTGGGGGATGGGAAGGTCTCTTTGGAGAAAGTGGATACTCTGGAAAATTTTGCAGATGCATTAACAAAGCTTGTGAGCACAAACAAATACAAGTGGTGTGCCAATTCGATGGGCCTCTTGGCCCATGAATTTTAGTAGTTTTATTATGATGTGGAGTTGTCAGTAAGCTCTTCATCAAGTGGGAGATTGTTGCAATATTTGCCTCAATCAATACTGACATGTAACTCCTAAAGGGAAAAGTCACTGTGACATTAATCATGTCTGGCCGACTAGTTGTTCTGAATTCTCTTGAAATGTTCATATCGTTGAGATAGAGTTGATGTCTTGCTGACAAGTCTATCACTGTGACCTTTTGTGTTCTGTGTGACCTTTTTCTGAGTGGAGACCTCTGACTGACATAATGCTTTTATCAAGCATCGGGGAAACACAAGGGTCTCGGGGAGAAGTCCTAGCAACTGGTGAAAGTCTCACCGATAGCCTATGGCTATTGGGGTAACACAAGGGTCTCGAGAAGACCTCTCAGCGACTATGTAAATTATTGCCGATGAGTATATGCTTGGTGCCTTCGCAGTGACAAAATACTTTGGTGTGAAGTCTTGGCAACTTGGAGAGTCTCACCGATAGTCTTCGGTATGACATGTTCGCTCGGTGGAAGGTCTTGGCAAAGGTCAAATGTCTTTCCAACTCGGTAAGACATGAGTGCTCAGTGTGAGGTCTCGGTGAAAGACAAAAGTCTTGCCGACTTGGTAAGACTTGGTTACTCGATGTGAGGTCTCGGTGAAAGACAAAAGTCTTTCCAACTTAGTAAGACATGTTTCCTCGGAGTGAAGTCTTGGCAAAAGATGAATGTCTTGCTAACTGTCAGGTGCTTTGGTAAAACTTGAGGAGACTCAGCAAAACCTCTTGTTGAACGAAAAAGTCTTGCCTATGGAAAAGTTGAAATCGACGTGACTTGTGAGCATCGGTATGAATCTTGCTGATGAGAAATCTCTTGCCGATAGGAATGCATTGGATGTCGGTGGTTTCGGTATGACTTGTGGCTTTCATTATAACATCTTGCTGACTATTGGGACTTACGTCGATATCGATATGAAGCCATTGAGCATCGGTGAGACACTTCTTGTGTCTCACCAACATGTGAAATTATTTGAATGTTTCATTGACCGATTGACTCTCCTATGTGGCATTTCGTGGACCAATCAGAGGAAGTGAATTTCAAATGGTTGGCAGTTAGATTTTTGCAACAACTGCGACGTTGGAGCTAAACTATATGCAATGAAAAATATGCAATGGAATGGAAACTTTCTATGATGGGTAATGGCAGATAAGGATTTACAGAGGACAAAAATTAAAATATGGTAATATTTAAAGGATAGCATTCTGAGTTGAAAATAAGAGATTTGAGAATCAGATTCTTGAGAGAATTTTTTGTAATTGGATGAACAGTGAATGAAGCTATTGTAAACTAATACCAAAGAATTGTATCTCTGCATTGTATGTAATTTTTTTATTACTGAAATACAAAGAGATTCATCTTGGTGTGGTGGGTTTTTTCCCGATAGGGTTTTCCCACGTAAATCTGGTGTTCATTTGTCTTTGTGTATTTGTTTTGTTTCTGTAAATCTTTCATGTGTGTCTTAATTGGACTGTAATTAGAAAATTATAAGTACTTTCTGAATTCTTCCCTATAGTTTTGACATTAGGAAAGTTACTTCCGCACCCTTTCTTTCCTTACAGTCACTGATGGAAATCAAGATGCAAAGTTGAACTAGAAAGGAGCAATGGAGATCAATATGATCTGGAAACTGGCCGCAAATCTAAGGGCTGAGATTTTATCACATGAGACACTCACATCACTAATAAATATGGACCATAACGAAGTGAATCAGTGATTGGTGACAAATGCTACATGAAGAGGCAACGTGGCAGAATCCTAAGGATTTCATATAAAGTAGAAAGAAAAGTAGCGAGGTGGATTATCAATGATTGATATAGTTTTAAAGCTAAATGATCGACGATCAAGGTTTAAAACTGAACGGCTAATTGTCAGTTCATTCGCATGAACTTACTATCAAATATTAATGGTGACATGCTCCCCTCTCAGCCGTAACAAAAAGTAGATATATGGTTTATCATGCATCCTAATTCACTAGTTCACGGAAAGAATACTAGAGACCAAAGAATTTACAAGGAAATCTCTAGAAATTATCTGCAACTGGGGTGACAAAGATTTTATCTGGGTAAGCAAAACTGATACTTCTTTTGAATTGAGGTAGTAAGGTGAATTCCCTTGAAAGTTGATAATAAAATTGGTGGAAAGTGCAATTTAGTCTTTTCTGGTGATTTCAATTTGATAATTGAGCACTATCTAAATTGTGAAGAAGGTTGTGTTGTTCAATAGTAGAGTTTTATCCTATCATAATTGTGAAGGGTTTTTTTTGGCTGTAAGAAATTGTACACCCTAGTCTCCATTTTCACTACAAGCATGAGTGACCCAGAGCCTAGTGAATCCAGTGTTAGACCTAAAAGGAAACCAAATCAAAAGAGGGTTTGAAAAAGACTTAAAACTCGACATACTTTAGCTGAAGTTGAACCTAAACCAATAGCTATGCCTAACCTTTTTCCTGGTACCCCTGCAACTTCCACAAGGTCCAAAAGTGCAAAAAAGGAAACAAAAAATTTTATGCAAGAAACTTCTAAAAGTATCAAAGTGGGAGGGTCATGAATTGGTAAGAGGCAAACAAGACAAGTTGTTACCACTAGGTTAATTGATAATGCTAGAAAAATTGGTGAGAAACCCTAGCCCCAAAGTGGATGGAAATTATTTTGGTATGCTTTCAATAGGAAAAATTCCAGTAAGCCTACATGCTATTTGTGGAGATTCCACCTGGGAAGGTTAGTGGTTCCAAATGTGTTTGTGGAAGTTTATTTAATGATGGAGCTAGCAAGGAACTATGACCCTACTAATAGGAAAATCAAGAGTGAGAAGGGTGATATAATTTTGGAGGTGACAAAGGATAAAATGGTGGATGTGTTTGGGTTGAATCCTAATTACATTGCAAAGTTCAAGCATGCTGACTTGTATGTTGAATATCAAGGAAGAAAATTTTCATATAGAGAAGCAATACTTGTGTGACATAGAAGGAACAAGGAAAAATTTGTTGTTCAAGATACTGAGCCTTTTAAGTCTGAATAATTTGAAGATTACTTCAAAAACACTTATTATTTTTTGAACCAAGTGCTAGCTCAGGATTTTGAGGATAGAATAGCCCTTAATTTGTTGGTAATGGTGGAATATATACAAGAATATAATGGAAACACTAGTTTTGATTATGCTAATTTTGTTGCCCAAAAGATGCATGAGGATTTTATCAGTTTGAAAAAGGAATCACTCCCTCTATCTTTCCCTCATTATTCCTTACTAATGCACATTCTCTTGTGGGAAGGAGATTATGAGTGGAAAAGGAAATTGAATTTGAGGATTGTGAAAAATGAAAATGAGGCCATCCCCATGCAATTGTGGACATACATTTGGGATCATAATTGCTCCAATTCCAACTCCATCTTGTTTTCCAATGTTGTAAGACATGGTATCTTAGAGTCATTAGGTGTGGCACCTAGATTTAGACTTTCTCCAGAGATCAGGAGTTTTATGCACCCAAAAGATATACCAAGCTTTGTAACACATAATTGGGCTGACTGGTTTCTGCATTTTGAATATACTCTGATCATGGTTTATGGAGCTAAAGTGGTACCCCAATGTTAACCCTTGTATGTCTTAGATAGATTATATTTCATTGAGCTCATGTGGCAAATGGAGGCCATGGATTATGAAATGTTTAGAAAGGATAGAAAGGGCTCTGTGGTATACCCCCAATGTTCTTTTGCTTATTTTAAGGTCACTTCCTTTGAGGGGTATCAAAAATTGGGCACTATGGTGAATACTCTCAGAATTCGTATAGATGAGGTTAGAGTTTTTGATCCGGAAGGGTTTGTGGCAGGAAAAAGAAGAAAACATAACTTAGGCATCATACACCATGAATTTTTCTATAAAGATGATGTACTAAGGAATCTAACAAGTGATGAGGCTATTATGATTAGGAAAAAGAAATGGAAAACTATGACAAACCTAGAGGAGAAGATTATGAAAAAGAATGCATTTTACATCATTCCATACGATGAAATTGCAAACCCTTTGGAGAGGGCCTTTGCTATGATAAGTGAATATTAGTCCGGTAAATTTAAACTAAAAGTAAAGGAGGTTGTAGATAGAGCCCAAGTCCTCTTAGAGCAACAACAACAACAACAAGCTATGGATATCCTAGAATGGCTTCAAGATGTTCAGGGGGTTAGGGAAGAACAAGTGGTAGAACATGTGCTAAGAAATGAGGAAGCTGAGCAGAAATTTCCCCTTCCTCATATTGAGGAGACTCATAGTTCAGATGTTCCTCTCGATAGGATTCTCCAATGGCAGTATAACAGAGAAAATGATGATGATCCCAGAACTAGAGAATGTGATGAGTTTTTGGTTGATGATAAATTTGTGCATACTAAAGAGTTTCAAGATTTTATGATTCAACAGTGGAGTAAGGAAATAAAAGAGAGACTAGAAGTAGCTTGAGCCAATGCTGAATCTTCTCATCAAGAAGAAGTTGAGAAAGCGGAGAAAGATAAGATTAAGGATGAAATTACAGCCATTACTCCCACTGAAGCTCGAAGAAATGTTAAAGATAGTGGAATCATGTTATTACCGAGATGTACTATCACAACTACCATAGCATACGATGCACTTAGAAGAGATCCTCAAGCTTTGATATCTAAAGATCAGTTTGAGAATAAAGTATTTAGTTCGAAATATAGTCCAAAGCTGTGCACCCTTGTAATTTAGCATATGGCACCTAATACTAACAAACATGAGGTTGCTAATCTTGTTTAAGGAGTCATTGGTTCACTAGTGGTCAAAAGAGCTACTGACATAACTCTAATCCAAGCAAATGACTTAATTGCACATGTTGTAATGCTTAGTGTGGACACTGCACATATTTCTCAAAACAAATATGAATCTTTGGTCAAGGAATATAATAAGGCTTTGAATGAATTAGTAGGATGAGAGATACCATTCAAGCTACCCAAAAGAAAGTGACTCAGCCTTCTTCCTCTTCTTCATTTGATATGTCTACACAAGATAGGGAAACTTTGGCCCTCGATGATTTGAGAGGAAAGTTAACTACTGAAGAATAAAATGTCAAGTAGGCCAAATTAGAGTCAGTGAGGGTGGCCAATGAAATTTTTAGAGATGTGCTTAAGCATGGGGTGACCAAGTTGGTCCATAGGGCTAATGATGTATGGGCCATGTATAAAAACATTCATGAAGAAAATGCAAAATATCTGCAAGTACAGGAGGCCTTTAGGAATGAGTGGAATAATTGGATTGCTAGGGAAAGTGCTTTGAAAGAAATGATTCCAAAAATAAAGGAGGATCCTAAGGCACCCACAAATATTCTTGAAATCTTGAAGACTATTGACTCAATAAATGAGGTAACTACTTTCCATGGAAAGTTGAGAATACAACTCCAAAGTAAGTTGAAAATATTCAAGGAAATGGAGAATTGTGGTACCCCTCAAGTATTGAATTGAAAATGTGAATTGCATCCATTTGACACTTGGAAAGAATATTTGGGAGGGTTGCTTGAAGTGGCTATGATGCATTTTTCTTTCACCAATTATATCTTGTTCAATTCAAATATTGATATGATGGTGGAGATTGAAACAAAGATGGATATATTTGTTAGGGAAGACAAGATTTTAATTGATGCAAGGTACTCCCTATATACTACTAAGGTGTAGGATTTATTTAATGTTAAATGACCCATTGAGGAAGAATAGAATATTTGGTTGGAGAGATATACAAAATGAATAAGAAGAATAATGGACAAGAGGAGAATAATACATAGCCTGAAAACAATACAGATTAGGCTTTTGATGTAATGTGGTAAAATATTATTCTCCTTAAAAATCAAAATTATTAGCACATGGTGCTAATGTGGATTAACACATTTTGACCTTTTTTTTTCTTTCTGTACCTTGCTTCGTAAGTTTTTCAGTTTTGATTTTCTTACAGTTGAAATTTTGAGCACATGGAGAATATATTGTAACTAAATTGTAACAAACTATTGATTTCTTTTAAGGTGGGACCTATTTTCCATTAAGAGTTGAGGATAGTTCTACCTCATGTTTAATTGCTCCACCTAAAGACTTAAGCGTAACTAGGAAGAGAATATTGCTGCAAGCGGTCCTATGGGATCATGACATGTTTGCTATCTGGTATGAGCCTTGTTTTTGTTCCTTCATCTCTATAAGAAGGAATTCGGGACCAGAAGCATAGAGCGTTAGAAATTTTTTGAGTTGATAATGTTAGTGTTATCAAGACAAATACAAAGAATTTTTTAGAGTCTTTGTGTGAGCACCATAAATCTACACACAACCTAAACTTCCATACTTAATATCAATGGGTTAGTTCAAGTTATGGAAACCTACAAATACTCCTATGAAATAATACATCATTCCTCATAAATGAAATAACAAAATCAACTAATTCAAAGCATAAAAGAAGCCTAATGTATACCTATTCCATAGTGTATTGGTGTCACTTTGATGTGAAAAGTGAGCCTTTCCCAACCCTTGACAAGCTCAAATGATGAAGATTGTTATGCTATGACAATGAAATGGAAAAAAATAGCTCTCAATGTGAAGCGATTAACTTTGCACATGAAGTTGTGGATGATAAGAATGAAAGATAACCTCTCCATTTATAGAATAATTTGATGAGAGAAGAGGAAAAAGGGATGAATGTGGGATAAAAACCCAACCAATAGGAAGAAGCCACTTGTCACCATGTGAATGGGCTAAGGATGTGCACATTTTGATGAATGTGCCCTTAAATGCATAAATTTGAAATTTGAAAATGTAGAAATGACAAGGTGAAGGGAGAGCCAAATGGAGTAATGGCCACTTGGCTCAATGCAAAAGGACTTGTAAGATGAAATAAATGCCTTGTTGGAAGGACTCATCCCACATGGAGGGAGATTTTAAATGGAGGAATATTCCACTTTTATGCATTGTTGATGGAAATTAGAGGATTTAAAAAATCAATTAAATGATTTATTTGTGCAAGTGGGAAAAACTAGAGGATGTGGCATGGATTAGATTAGATTTAATCATGATTTGATTAAATAAGAGGAGGCTAGGTGATTTGAATCTTTGACTTAGATTTATGGATTAAAATAAATCAAAAGGAGATGGAAAATGATTTAGACTTAGTTAAATAAATATTTTTGATTTATTTAGCTAAAGGGGATGATGTTAGTTTTAAAGATGAATTTATTTAATTGAAATGGAGGACTTTAGAGATTAATCAAATAAACTTCATTTATTTGATGAATGGATGAATATGAATTAATTAAATGCATGATGCCAATTTTGCATGTCTACATTTTTCCCCTCTTTGAAGCAATGTACTTGTTGTGTTGGTTCAAAGAATAAACTTACCACGATCAAAATTCAAAACATTTCTGATTTTTTTTATGCCCCAGTGGAAAGAAGTACACTGGTACATTTCCCCCTCAAGAGATTGAGCAAAAACTTTGATTTGAAGGTTGATCTCATGACAAAGAGGTTCAAGATGGATGTATGAATGGTTATGATGATAATGCAAATGAGATGGTTTTAAGATGCTTAGAATAACCATTATATATTATCCTAAACAACTTAAAATGATGATGCAATGCATTTGAGATGGATGATGTGGCGATGCTTATATGATTATGCAATGGATGTTTTATGCAAATGTCTGGTTTATGAGATGCTTGGACTAACAAATCTATATTATGATGATGAATATGCATGTGAGATGATCGGTGTTTCTTATATGATATGATATGATATGCAGTATGTTGGTGGTTTTAAGATGCTTAGAATAACCTATCTATATTATCCTAAATAACTTAAATGATAATCTAATGCATGTAAGATGGATGAGATGGATGATGTGATATGCTATGATTAAGAGATTTATGTATGCTAATGATTTGTGGATGCAAGATGAAAGCATTAACTATCCTGGTATGATGTTAGTGTGGAAAAGAAGAAATGAGATGATGACAAGAGGATTCAAGAAGCCAAATTTATGAGAGATGATGAGAAATGGATGATTCTCTTATCAGGAATTGGGACTTTAAAAGGGCCATTTACCTTATGTTTGATAACACAAATAGGCATGATGCATCAAGGTATAAAGAACCAGGATGGATTTGTACCTAGTGTGATGAACTTTGACTCGACAGTCAAATAGGAGTATTTTTGTTCACACCTAGCATACATAAATTTATTTATAATATAGTTCAGATATTCCAAACATATCAGACCAAAACATAGAAAGGAAAACCTTCCTATGTAGTCAACAAGATATCTAAAATACCCTCCCTATAAACCAAACAAAGCATGCATGACCGAGCCTATATTACAAGAACATCCAATGAGCACAATAGATAAAAGATAATGATCATTGCCCCATTCCTTTCTCTCTAAATCCTTTCATTTGGACATCATCGAGAGGTCATCAAAATGAGCACAAAGAGATAAGTCAAAAAGAAAAAGATAAAGTAAACAAACAAGCTAATGTTCTTTAATACCACTAACCAAAAGGAAATGTGTTTTTAAAGGATAAGAACTGAAACTATTGCCAATAGATAATTCCCATTGTAGGAAGGATACATCCTAGTGTTAGTGGATGGTGGCATGTCGTTTCATTTATCCAAAGTGTTTTTTCTAAAAAAAAATTCCCATTGTAGGAAGGATACATCCTAGGACATGATGTTATCCAATGATTGATTCAGAACTGATTGGATGACAGGCTATTGATGCAAAGAGTTGACCAACTTGTTTACGTACTAACCTAGACTTGAGACTTTGACATTTTGAGTTTTCACTTTTGAACTGTCAAACTTTTTTTTGACTGTTTCACCAAAGGTTGGGGATGATGATTGATTTATTGTGAGTGATGTTTATTGTGGGTGAAGATGAGATGAGGATGGGTGAATTTTTTAAAATATTTGGATTTTTTTGATGTTTTGAAATGTTTTGAGGTTGTTTTTGGTATTTCAAGATTTTACAAATGTTTTGGGGTTTTCTAAGATTTTATGAATGTTTTTGGATTTTGGGATGTTTTGATGATTTGGATATGGATATGTTTGATGATATCAGTGATATTTTTGGTATTTTGTTGAAGACCAAGCTAAGGTTGATTGATTGGATCGATGGATTGATGATGGTAACATTGTTAAGGATACACAACAATGAAAGGATAGTGTTAAGCAACACAAGGATGATGATGGATATCCCAAGATGATGAGGGATTGATTGGATTCGATTGATCAATATTTATGATGAGAACATTGTTGAGGATACATAATAATGTCAAGATAGTGTTAAGAAACACAAGGGCAGGGAAGGATATCTCGAGATGATGATGGATTGATTGGGTTTGATTGATTAGGATTTTTGAAGCTTGATTTGGAACACAAGTTGGTTTTGGATGATTTGATGTGATGTTGACGTGTAAATTAGATGTGATTGATATTGATTGTTTGGATCGATGTATGATGGAAGATAAAACTTGATAAGCAACATCTTCTCATCAAAATATGTCGTGGGCTAGTGATTTAGATTTTGGCTCGCAAATGCTCTAACCAATTTGATTTCACATTTTCCAATGTTTGGATAACCACATAAGTTGAGGATATAGATCAATATTTATTCTTGAAGAAAGATGCAAATATCTACCCCTAGTGTCTAGCAATGCATGGAATTCCATGGGTGGATGCTTGGATAGGAATGTGGATGGAGGGATACGGATTATCTTGTGATAAGATAAGGTGTTTGAACAGAGTATGCTCATTTGGATAATGATTCATGGCTCAAATAATGTTGGGTAGGATAGGATCAATGAAAATTACCCATGTCAAGATGTCTACCATAAGCAAGTGTAAAGTGTGCACCAAACTTTGTTAAGATCAAGATATAATGGAAGATGGATGTAGACATATGACAATGGATTGGATAAATGGTTCATGGATGAATGGATTTATTATGGATGGGATAGATGGAATTTTGGATTTATTATGAATGAGATGAGATGCTTTCACCTGAATTACACACGTAGATGCTCAATTCTACACATGATGCCTATTTTCCAGGTTTTCATCATGGTACATATCCAAAGTGACACCCATGCGGTTTTCACTAGGGGAAATTTTTTTTCTTTACTATTTTCAATCCTTTTTCTAATTTTTTTGGATTTTGGATTTTTTGATTTTTTTGATTTTTTTTGAAAGATTTTAAGTTCATGCTAAACCACCTAGTGGTGTCGATGCATATGCTTCTATCATAATGTTCCATTGATATCCTACCTGAAGAAGTTGTTTTTCCAAGATACGTGTACTTGAATACAAATTTTGAGATTCTTGATCTACTTTATTGACACCGGAGTCAATTTTGTCTTTGTGCGCACATCGTGATAGAGTGCCTTCTGAATCCTTACGATGAAGGGTCATTGCCAATACATGGTCAATGTGATAATTGGATATCATGCGCGAAGGTGTGGATGGAGTGTGTTTAGGGATAAAATATGGATTGGTTGATAGTTTGGAACCTTTGAATCTCCAAACTTGAGAAGATGAGCAATGATGAGTGGATACAAAAGTGTGCATGGAATTAGGACCAAATGCTTGATATACTTTGTATGTCACTTGAGAAGCCTACTTTTTCTTGTGTGGACATCTTTGATGGATACTCTTCCCTTATTTATTTTTCCCCATAGTTTCTTTAACTAATGGAGTTTGATAGGGATAATTTTTCTTTGATATCCACTTGTATTTGATTTGTCCATTATGCTTTCCAACTTCTTTTTCTTTTATAATGTTCTTCGTACTTTGATTCAAATCTTTCTTTTGATGTTGGTCCTATTTTGTGGATGAGGTGATGGGTGGATGAAGATTCGTGACATGGCCAGTTGTAGTATTGGTATAAATTTCATCACGAGGATTCTTTTTGCTCCGTATGTTGAAATTTGCTTGAGACATAGTTGATCCTAGTATGATGGTAGTAGCACCTTTGTTCTTTGATTCTGACTGTTTTGAGATTTCTTGTTTAGAATGCATTCTCTGATAAATGAACACTGTAGATGACGCTATTACAATTTTTTGCGCTGCTAACTTTGGAATATCCTATTCTGTTTGACATATTTCCTTGAGTGGATAATGTTGGATATCTTCATACATGATGTCCTCAGTCTAAATTTGGGATATATCCAATCTTGATGTTGACAACTCAGTTTGACTATAGGAATCAATAACCTACTCTTTTTGTGTAATAATGTTAGGAGTAAATGAATCTTGTTCTGGATGAAGATCATCTACATTTCCATCCAAACAAAGCATCTCATGGGTAGATGGAGGGGTGTGTGCTATGTGGATGTGATCATCATTTGTGAAATCTTGTATAGATAGTAGAGTGTCCATTAGATCATTGTAGTATCTTGTAGATACAAATTATTGATCTTGAATGATTTTGGAATTGCTTTTGACATGATTTGGATCAAGTTCTTGACATGGGTTAGTTTCAATGGAGGGATTTCTTTCAAAGGGTTCTTGGATATCATCATTAGTCATGGTAAGTGGTTCAATATCCTCTTGATATTTGAGTGGACTTGGATCAAGTGTCAAGTTGAGGATTCCTTCAGTGTCTATAATCATGAGGTTAAATGGGGTCAACATGTATTGGAAAGGACCATTGCTGGACCTTGGTGAAAGAGGTTGATCATGCTTTGGAATAAATTTTTGAGATATGTTCTCTAACTCATTAGGTGATGTAGAGAATTTTTCAACATGATCATTGGTCAATGGATAGTGGATTATGTTAATAGGATCAAATAACTCTAACACTCCTTGAAATAGATCACTAAACAGTGTCTCTTGATGTATGCTGAGTTGGTCATTGAATGAGGTGGAAACATCTTTAATGTGCTCATTGATGGATAGGTTTTGATCATTGATTTCAACAACTATGGCAGAGAGATTGTCAATGTCTTCACCCATAGGGTCAAGTGATGTTGGCATTTTGTGAATTGGATCATTTTTGGGTATTGTTGGTGGATTTTGAAAAAGTGACTCTTGATATATGCTGATTTGACCTTCAGATGAGGTAGAAACATCTTCAACATGCTCATTGATTGATAGATTTTGATCATTGTTTTTGACAATTATTGTGGGGAGATTGTAAATGCTATCATCAGTGGTTGAATATTTGTCATTGTCCTCAATAGTGATTATCTTTTGATCAATGAGGTCTTGGATGAGATTTTTGAGTTGAATACAACTTGATGTTGTGGGGTATGTGCAGGATCATGATGGGCCAAAAAGTGGCAATATGATGGGTATGTGGCTGACAACTTTTCTTTAACCCAAAATTGATGAAATGAAAAGGGTTTTTAAAGTAGATTCTTAGCCTTCCACCAATATAAATTATGCTTTACTTTGAATTTAATAACTAATTATTATTCATTTTCTATTCAAATTACAACTAAAGTCCTGATTGATAGGTTGATTGAAAAACATCTATAGCTTTCAAAAGGTATCACATTTTTTGAATCCAAAATGTGTGTCACGTTCTATGCTTCAAATAATATAGGATTAAAAAAATAAAAATTGAATTTCATGAAGTTTTGACCAAGTTAAGGTGGTCAGACATACGATTTTTTTATATTTTTTAAAAATTTTAATAAAAAATTCAAAATTAATTATTTACTTGGAAAAAATTACAAAAAAAGATGCATCACATCGAGACATGAGTCCTCTACTTATATCTAATATCTTATAAAAATATTTTTTCATTTTATTGTAGTTAGGGTGGTCAAACAAACACCTACTTCTTATTTTTCCCCAAATTAAAGTACCACCGCATTGAAATTTCAAATTTTCACCAAATAGATTTTTTAAAACAAAACCTAGTAGTTTAGAAACTACATTCAATTTGCTATAGATTCTATTCTTACATATTTTTGAAATAATATAGATAACTTATGCAAATTTTTACGTCAAGTTGCCTAACTCAGATTTTTTTGAATTTTTTGCCACTTAAGGGCCTATTTTTTCCATGATGATCCTACACATACCCTGTGTGTCCCTTTGTTTTTTGAAAATCACAAAGGTGATTCTCATCATACCATGGTGGTTTCACTAAGGGTTCTTGATAGTTCTCATAGATGGGTATTTTAATGAGATTTTCCTGCACCAATTGTTGCAGGAACGATTCAATTGGTTTCCCAAGTGGTGTGTATGTTCGTTTGTTACCTTGTGAGATTTGTACTTTAAATTGACCTTGTGGTGATTGATTTTGGAGATGTGGAGGGTGGGTTTGTTGTTGATGTTGTTGATCGTGATATCTGACTTCTTGACATTAGAGATATTGTTCTTGATGTGGTTGTGAGCACAACTCAATGCTTTGATGACATGGTTCACCCAATGGTAGAGTGTATTGATTTTAGAGTGAAGATGTCTCTTGGCTCAATAATTCAATTATTTTGGTAAGTGTAGCTATTTGATCTAGCAAAATTTGGTCTTGATTTTGATTTTGACTCCCTTGATATAGTTGATTTGGCTTTTTTTCAAATAGATTTGGAATGTACACTTGTGTTTGTATGGGATCATGGACAAATTGATTTTGGACAATGTTCTAATTTGGGATGATGTTCAAATTTGGCATGATAGGTTGAAATTGAAAATTCATGTGTTTGTTAATCACATTGCCTTGATTTAGGTAACTTTGATTTTGCATGGTGTTACCTTGACTTGGATCAATACATAGAGTCGTTAACATATTATTTGGTCAAACAATATTTGTATGATTTGTGAACATATCTCTCCCAAAGTTTACCAAGTGTGGATTTTAAATGTTCATGTTTGGAGAAATTATACTTGGTATATTCACATTTGACATGTATGGATTTGGTGGGATGATGTTGTTTTGTGGGAGACTCATGCATTGGTTGTTTGGTTGATAGATTTGTAGGCTTGGACTTGGATTTAAATCTACCATTGGGAAAGGTGCTTTAGAGTTTTGACTAGGCACACTCACATTTGTTGTCTCATTGTGGTTTGTAGGAGATAATGATCCCATGTACGAATTGTATAAATGTGAGTTTTGATAATCAATTGACATAGTAAGGCTTTGAAAGTTTAGTTAATTTGGATTACTCATGATGTATGGATCAACTTTATATTCCATGTTCTTCTTGTGTTTTGACCTTATTGCAAAAGTGACCCCTAAGGTGTTTAGGACCAATGATGAGATGAAGGATGAAAGGGGTGAATGATATGGGTGTTGAACTGCTTTGGATCAATGCGAGACTTAGGGTTTTATTTTTATTGTTTTGATTTGATTTGGATAATGGACTCGTAAATCCTAAGATGTTAGATGTGATTTTAGGATGAATTTGTTCAAAAGGGTTATAATTTAACTAAGTGTGTGAGGAAGGATTCATCAACACACACCTAACTAAATAGATGATTTTGATTTGGTTTAAGGATGTACCCAAGTTTGGATAATGATGTTTCCAAAGCTCTAAATTTGTTTAGTGGGATGGGTTTTGATAGATGTTTGGGATGGATAATGTGTTTGATTTTATTCTAAATGAATCTAACAGGGACCTTGTTTACAAGACCAAGATAGTGAAGAACATGCTTTTCTCTAATAGTAGTTCAAACCAAAAGACCATTGTTTGCATGAAAACCATATGAACAAAAGATACCAAGCACATGTGTGGGTTCCAATTTTTTCCTAAATTTTCTTAATGAGTTCTTTTATCACAAACACACTCTTGATTATTTTTTAAAACTAGATGTCCAATGTCCTAATTTTCTTTCATCCCACAAAGTGCATGCATTATGTGGAAATTGAGGAAATCAAGGAAAAGGTTACCTAATGTTGACTTTAGTAGGAGAAAATTGAGATGAAATCCAAATGATTAGAAGCCTCTAAGGATGATAATCCCAAGGGAAAGCAATAACATGTGAATTTGTTCAAAGATATTTTCTTTTCCTAAAGGGTTTGAGATTTGATGCTCATGATGAATGTTTTTCTTCCAATGTTTTTAATCAAGCAATGTGTTTTGTTTTCAAGAACAATCAAAAACCTATGTATATTTGAGACTTTATTTGTTGATTCCTGACTTGGACAAGTCTAGCTACACCTACTTTTAGTGAATGGTTAGATGTTTGACCACACAGGCCCCCCCTTACAGTGCACTCACTTCTCAGGTTAGCCAAGCACTAGTACCCATGAATCTCCCATGGCATAATTTCCATTTCTACTAAAAATCGTAAAAGTGTGGGGTGGCTTTAGAACAACTATTCTTGTACCAACAAATAGATAGGGATTTTGGCCTTTCTACAACAAGGGTTTTAATTCAAACTTTTTGTTCATAGGGATTGATCCATCGAGGTGAGAGACTATTTTTGTCCTTCTTTTTGAAACCAACCATGTGATATTGGCCTTTGTTCTAGTACTCACTTTTATATCCCAACTGGGAATTTACTCTTCGCTTTAGAGTGTTACCGGTTGAGTCATTCCTTTGGGTGAGTACTTTTTCCCCAAGGCAGGCCCTCTAAGATAAACAAAAGCAAGCAAACATATTCGTAGTTCGATCAACCTTCATTTAGAAACAAAGGGAAAACACATGCAACATGTTCCACTCACACTTGCAAGATATTTTTTTCAATTTTAACCCGAAAATGAAGAGTGGAGGCAATCACTTTATCCCAACCTAAGAGCACCAAAAAGCCTTTTAATTCTCAAGATCGTCATGAAGCGCGAAAGAAGTGTATATGTCTTTTCAATGGTGTTAGTTTGAGTAAGAAATCACAAAACAAAGTAGTACATGTTCATTTTAAGACCCACAAAGCAATAATGACTTCTTTTTAAGCACCAAAGGAAATGTGAAATTTTTCCTTGTTCAATTGTTAATCCTTAAACCAAATCTAGTGAGTTTGTGTCCTAAAGTTCATTTTAAGCCCTTTTATAGCAAAAATTGAAATGTTCTTTTTAGAGCCTCAAAAAGATGAGTTGACTTAAAACATAAAACTAAAGCATAGAATGGAAGCTCTTTAAAGCACTTAAAAATGCTTTATCAACTTCTAATTTAATTCTGAATTCTTCAACTCCAAACTACTTGTGTTCTTTGATTCCAATGTGAGAGTAAAACCGCCATTGTCTCTCGATGCCAACCCAAAATTTTTGACAATGATTCCAAATTTTTGACAGGGTGAAGCCACAATAGTGGTTTACAATTGAAGTGAGGAAGGAAAACTCACAGAAATGAATGCATGGTAAAAATATTGATTTTAGGGGTTCGTAGGAACATACTGGTTCGACCAAACCCATTAGGGGTTCGCTAGAACCTAGGTTCAGGCAAACCCTTTTAATGCTTTCCTTCCAAAAATGCCAACAAAAACCCTTATAAAAGGGGGGTTCGAATGAACCCTAGTTCAAGCGAACCCCTAGGGGTTTGCTCGAACCCCTGGGGGTTCATTCAAACCCCCCTTATTCCTCATCCCTCCTTTGAGACACAAAAAACCCTAAATTTTGGCACTTTGGAGCTCAGGTTGATGATAAAAATGGAGGAATATTCACAAACCCAACTAGAATCAGATAGTCCTCAGAACAAGCTATCCAATGAATATAATCTTAATATGTTTTGGTTTTATTATGTATTTGTTTTTTTAGTTTTATTAAACATAGGTTTTTCATTGAAAATGAAGGTCTATGTTCTACACATGTGGAAAAATAGCAGATTATCAAAAATAAATTTTGAAAAATATGAGTGCACTAGATGTTGAAGTCCTTGATCCAACAAAAGAAATAAATTTGAATTTTGATATATACAAAAAAGGTTATGCATTATACAGTTGCGCTATGTCTGAATTGTAATTGGTTTGACTTCGAAACTTGATTAAAGAAAAAATATTCAATAAAAAACTGTCTAACCAAGTGGAAGCACTAGGTATTAGAGTTATGAATCTAAATTCAAAAGAATTATAATTTTATCCTTCATGGAAAAAAAGTTATGCGTTATACGATCTGTGTCACTTTTTAAAAATGTTGTTTTTTGAAAAAAAGCAGTTTTCATGGGAGATGGAAAAAGAAGTGTAAACTAATTCCAAAAATTTTGAAAAAAATATTTTTAGAATCTACAAAAAAAAATGTGATGAGACTCTAGTTTTCAATATCTTCAAATTATTCATGGTTTAGCCGTTATAGCTACACAAATGTGAAGATTTAGTTAAAAATAATAATTTCAGTGTTCAGTTTGGCCAAAAATTGTAAACCACTATTGTGGGATCACCCAACAATGATTCTAAATCTATGTGTGAATATCATTCAGTCACCATGACTCCAAATCTATAGAAATTCATGATATAATCTGCACAAAGAAATATGTCAACCACAAAAATAAATGAATCTTTGAAAAGATAAAACAACCTTGCAATCAGAAACCTTTATTGTGGAATTTTCATGATAGTTAATATATTTGCATGATTTGTATATGATATAACGATGCAAATGAGATAGTTAGGACTTTTGCATGATTTCCAAATTCAAGATTACTATGCGAATTCCAATGTTTGTTTAAAGAAAAAATAAATTAGAATTGTGAGTCCTTATGAATGGCATAAGTAGAAGATTAAAATATTATGTTGACTCAAAAAATAACCTTTACTACACCCCAATTCTATGTAGCCATTAATGAAGATAGCAAGATTAAAATACAGAGAAACTTGATAGTAATGAGGAACATTGATATCAATGAGAGAAGTGTAGACAAAGCATGTTACCTACTATTTGAAATGATTCCTTGGTAAGGAATGGAACTGTTTGATATGATGCTTCACCTCTATCTTACACATAACATCCTTATCTCCTACTTCCCATGCAAAGCTTTGTATGCTATGTCACCTCAACCCTAAATTTTTTCTTTATTTTATGCACCATTCTACTGTACACGCTACCACACAATGTCTCTTGGTGATTCCCTGTCTTATCCTTCCATTTTGCCACTTGCCACTATCAGACTCTCCATATAGCCTTGGAGAAATCGTTGCAACAAGTACTTGCAACTCATAAATAATCTCTCATGATTTCTTTAGATGGGGACATTTCATTGAATGCACTTCATTAAGTTGTTGTCGACATATGGACGTGTTTTCAAAGAATAGAAAAAAAGACAAATCACACTACTGTTTGAAAAAAATTCTCTAAGAAATGTGTGCTCGAGTAATAATATGCCAGAGAATGCAAAGTTTTCTAAGAAATGTGCACCACTTCATAAGAAATGTTAAAATAAGATGTGGTCTAATGAAATGAACTGCAAGCATCACCACCAACAACCTTAAATGAATGCTACGAGATTTTTTTTCCTATCAATTTGCCAGCTTTTACATTAGTAATAAAAGGTCTACAGATTATTCTGAATTTCATGTGAATGTAGAAAATTTCGAGCTAATGCAATTCATAGGCAATAAGAAATAGAGTGGCATATGGTGCAAGAAGCTTTTAAAGGACATTTTGTTGGGAAGGCATAAATTATGTAACTTTCATCAATAAGCAAAGAAGAATAAATTTAAGGGCAACATCTAATTTAATGCAATGAAATTAAATACCAAACATGGTGTTCCACATATGCTCTATCAATGATATCCTTCCACCTAATACAAAAAAAGACAAAAGTTATATATTAAGGGAAAAAAAAGCATTATGTACATATAATCTACTAGGTGATAATTGAAAGAAAAGGGTGACATTCTTGGTGGGTTCCACATGCAACAGTGAGGGGCAATGATTTAAAAGTTTTTAAAACTTTCCAGCAAATGCATTTGGTAAGTGTAAAGCCAAATTCCATCGCTTGGCCTATGACCTCCTTGCCAACACCAAAATGCTAGTTGAAAAGGCTTTAAAAACTTTCATGCTAATGTAATTATTCTGATTGCTATGGTACCACTCTTGTTTTGGAAGTCAATTGCTATTGTGTGAAATTATGCATCAAGGTTGGGATAATGTTTGAATAGTTTATGAGGTAAATAATTACCTGTGCATCAAAGTCTAAGAAAGTGTTGTTAGAATTTGAGGAATGACAGCTGAGAAGCAATGGTACATGTTGCAATATCATAGAAGAATTTATACTCAATAGATGATGGTTTCATGAAAGAGTCGCTAGAGAATGAGGTGAAGGCTCCTACCAATCCTTCTGCTAAAGTTGTGGCTAAGCCTAAGCCTGTTACAAAGAAGGTGGTTGTGAAGAATCCCGCAGCCAAACCTGTCGCTAAAAAGGTGATGACGCCAAAGAAGGAAAATATCCCTACTAAGAAGTCCTTGACCCCAAACAAGGTTTCGACTCCAAAGAAAGCAACCACTCCCAAGAAAGTTGTGACCCCTATTCTGAAAGACTCCCAAAAGAGGGGGAGCAATGTAAATTTTAGAGGGGCAACAAAAATTTGAGGGAAGTTATTCTCACATCAAAATCATGAGTGACTAAGGAAATACACGAGGCATTCAAAAAAACTACAATAGCCAGCGAAGAAAATGATATTAAATGCTCAAGTTGAAAGAGTAGATGGTGAATCCAATGGATATGGTGTGTAATATCTATTAACGAGAGAAGGTCTATAAAGCATGGAAAATAAAGACAACAATATTAATGAAAGACACCATGTGTTTCTTTGTCTATGCCAAAATGGAAGCATAGCAATTCAAGATAAGAAAAATGCATATTATTCAAACATAAATCTGTTAAAGAGTGTTCCTATTTATGAATGCTTCAACATCCATGCATGTTAAAAATATATGGAATGAATAACCCCTTAACAAGGCATTTCAATAAATCATTTTTTTTCTTAAAAGGAAAAAATGGATCATTGACTAAAAATGAAATGCAAATCACAAGGCCCTCCTTCTAGCACCATATGTGAGCACCATAAATATGCACACAACCTAAAGCTCCATACTCAATAGCAATGGGTTAGTTCAATGTATGCAACCCTACAAATACTCCTATGAAATAATACATCATGCCTCATAAACAAAATAATAAAACCAACTAATTCAAAGCATAAAAGAAGCCCAATGTATAGCTATTCCATATTGGATTGGTGTCACTTTGATGTGAAAAGTGACCCTTTCCCAACCCTTGACAAGCTCAAATGATGAAGATTGTTATGCTATGACAATGAAGTGGAAAAGATTAGCTCTCAATGTGAATAGAGTAGCTTTGCATGAAGTTGTGGATGATAAAAATGAAATATAACCTCTCCATTTATAGAAGAATTTGAAGAGAGAAGAGGAAAAAGGGATGAATGTGGGATAAAAACTCAACCAATAGGAAGAAGCCACTTGTCACCATGTGAATGGGCCAAGGATGTGCACATTTTGATGAATGTGCCCATAAATGTATAAATTTGAAATTTGAAAATGTTGACATGACAAGGTGGAGGGAGAGTCAAATGGAGTAATGGCCACTTGGCTCAATGCAAAAGGACTTGTAAGAAGAAATAAATTCCTTGTTGGAAGGACTCATCCCATTTGGAGGGAGATTTGAAATGGAGGAATACTCCACTTTCATGCCATGTTGATGAAAATTAGAGGACTTAATAAATCAATTAAATGATTTATTTGTGCAAGTGGGAAAAGCTAGAGGATGTGACATGGATTAGATTAGATTTAATCATGATTTGATTAAATAATAGGAGGTTAGGTGATTTGAATTTTTGACTTAGATTTATGGATTAAAATAAATCAAAAGGAGATGGAAAATGATTTAGACTTAGTTAAATAATTTTTTTTGATTTATTTAGCTAAAGGGGATGATGTTAGTGTTAAAGATGAATTTATTTAATTTAAATGGGGGACTTTAGAGATTAATCAAATAGACTTTATTTATTTGATGAATGGATGAATATGAATTAATTAAATGCATGATGCCAATTTTGCATGTCTACATTTTTCCCCTCTTTGAAGCAATGTACTTGTTGTGTTGGTTCAAAGAATAAACTGAATAAACTTACCACGATCAAAATTCAAAATATTTATAAGATAATAGCTTCAAATGCAAAAATGGTTAGGAAGATTACATTCCTTCAAATTTCCTCTCATATACTAGAGGCCTCGAGCTCTGGATATATTGATAGACTTGAGTCACAAAAAAGGAAGTTTGAAGGACATATTCCTGGGGGAAGCGGTGATGGAGATCAAGGAGGTAGTGATGGAGGAGGAAATAAGAATGATAAGTCTTACTTTGAAGATGATGAGGGAGGTAAGAAAGGAGGTGATGGTAAAAGTGGTAAGGAAAATGATGGTAGCCACTCTGATAGCAAGAAAGATGATGAACATAGAGATGATCATAGGGAGAGGCATACTAGGAGGCCACTCCAAGTAGATAGATACCAACAGTTGTGTTTCACTCGAATACCTGGCTATACTAACCCATTGCCTAAATATTTCAAGCTTGCTCTAGTTAAATCCTCTGGAAATAATGCTCTAAGTGGTGAAGACAACCTCAAAGCATTCACTAACATTATGGATGACTTTGAGGTAGAAGTAGAAGATGTCATGATGAATTTATTCATACAGTCTCTTGTTGAAGATGAAAGAGAGTGGTACATAAGTTTACCTACTCAGAGTATTGGATCTTGGGAAGAGTTCAAAATGGGTTTTAGAGAACAATATGGTGACAGGACTAATTCAAGTTTTCTGTTGAATTAATTCAATAATATTGTAAAAGGATCTAATGAATCTGTTGTTGACTTTAATACAAGGTTCCAAAAGGATAGAAAAAGGTTTCCTCCTCATCTACACTTAAATGATCATGTATGCTTGGTAAATTACTGCAATGATTTTGATGCAAAAATGAGTTACCATTTCCTAGATAAGCATCCTCAATCTTTAAGAGAAGCTTTTAAGATAGCAGAACTATGTCATAGATAAAAAGATCCGTTGCTTGACATGGGATTAATTCATGATAAAATGGACCTAATGAGGCCTTGATTTAGGTGATGTGAGGCATTTTATGCATCCACACTAGGTCTTGGATGCTTTCCAATCAAATAACATGCTTTTAATGACATCTTGCAAAGGTGTTGTAAAGCCTTGTAAAGGACTTTCACACTCTTCTAGACCTAATTAACCTATTTATCCCTAATTAAAAATTATAAAATGTGTTCACTGACATTATTTTATCAATCTAGAAGGTCCTTAATGTAAAATTGCTGACAAACTAGTGTTGTAGTGTGATTAAACATTCACATTGGTTTTCGTGCCCTTCTAGGCTATGTGGACCTCATTTTAGTGTCGTAAAGTGTATTTAATCACACTTTTACACTAATTTATGTTTCCCAAGACTTATTTAAAATTTACATCATCACTAATATGCTTTAATTAACCCATATTGTGCCTTTCAAGGCTTTAATTGATCAAACACCTAACAAGATGGCAATTTAAACCTTATTTCTTGGTTCCTTGGCTTCTTAGGTATCAGAATGGCCCCAATGGGACCCATTCACCATGCATGGTGAATCAGTCCCATCTAGATAGGACCCATTCACCATGTGTGGTGAATGAGTCTTATCTAGCCCCCATTTTGACCCTTGAGCAAGAAAAAGTGAAATTTAAAGTTTATTTTCACTACATGTTGGCCGGCGATGAGGTATAATCAAGTACTAAGGCACAAAATTTGTCTATAAATAATTGGTTTTATCTTCATTTTACATCCATCAACATCTAACAACATCCTTTATCTCATACACACATCTCTCATCATTATTCATCCACCAATCTTTCATCTCAAGTCAAGCTACTTAGGGTTTCTCCATTAGAAGTCTTCAAGTTAGCTTCCTAAAGCATTCAAGGGTTGAATCTTCATGTTATGTTGCAGAATTACAAGATCAATCATCATTGCAAGGTAACTTATTCCATTATTTTATACTTCATTCACTTATTTCATCATTTTGGTTTAATTACCTAAAAGGGGTTTGACTTAGGCAAACCCCAATGCCATAACAATCAACAATTTATCTTTCTTGTTTTGTTTGTATAAAAATTTAGGTCCCTTGGAAGCTTTAGAATCATTGAATATTTCATTTCAAAGTCATTCAAGTCTTCTCCTCTTCATTCAAGTCAAATCATCAATAAAAAATCACTTTTAGACCTGATTCTGACAATTTTTGAAGTAGACACCTATAGAAGGTGGAATTGCAAATCTAATGCCACAAAATCATCCCATGACTTTTCAAATCCCTGAAGGAAGAATTGTTTTCCAAGCATGGTGAATTAGTCCCATCTATGGGCCTAAAAACTATTTTTATCAAAATCTAGGTCTCCATAGACAGAAATAGGTTTCCAGAAGTTTTCACCAGAACAGGGACTAATTCACCTTCGATGGTGAATGAGTCATATCAGGATTGAGAAACAACATCAATCAACATTCTATGCATTCTAGATTCATCACATTTTTCCCATGTGCACTCTGATTTTATCCATCTCTTTCTGTTTTGCATACTTCATTCATTTAGTTCATTTTAGCAATACATAATGTGCTTTCAAACAAGTCATAATTCTTAGATTTTACATGTATGTTTGATCAATTTCATAATTTATCAGCACTCAGATCACTCCATTTACATCATATCACATAGCATACATCCTGATTTGAGTGTTACATAAGTATTTTGGACCTAAATCTCCTTCCTTTTATATGAAAAACCCTAGAAGTGCAAAAGCAAGCATTTAGGTTCCCAAAATCTGTGTCAGATTTTGGTGAACCCAGCTTTTAGAATACTTTCTTGTCTAATTTGGAGTCCTTTATCATTGATCTAGTCTTACATTCATTTTTCGTTTGGATTTGCATTAGTTTGTATGCTAGGTTTTCAAACTTGCATTCATAAAAAATGCATTTACGTTGCATTTGTTGCCTCTAAATTCATTTAAATTTACTAAAATTCTACATTTTTCATTTAGGTCTATGTATTGGCTCTTGGAATTCTTAAAAATAAGTCTGAACTTTCTAAATTTTTTGACAAAGGTCCATACTGGAACTCATTTTCCACCTTGGGCGAATCAATACCTTCTGACCCCTCAAACAACACTTTACAGATATCAAAAATTGGTTTTTAGGATTCTAATTGATGCCTTAAACTGTATATATCAGTTAGTTGCATTTCTATAGAATGCAATTCACTAGATTTCACTTCAAATAGCTCATTTCATGCATTGCTTCATTTTGCATTTGTATTTTTCATATCATTTTCTGATTGGTGCATAGTGTAATTAGACCATTACCTTGTTTCCTATCTAAAAATTTCATTTCATTTTAAGTCATTGAATTACACTTTCTTTTCTTCTTCATCATAACATGTTTTTCTTCAAAAGATGTGGATTTGATTTTGTTAATAATGGATTGTATAAGTACAAAATTCCTTCATATGAGTTCTGTAGACACCTAAAAATGACCTAGGCCTGCAAGCTTCATTTTTACCACTTTCGTCCTAGCATAATTAAGCTATTTAATTATGTCCCTGGTCCACATTCGACTATTGATTAAATAATTCATAATTATTTAATTAATTCATGTCATTTGTTCCCCCTTGATTATTAAATAAATAAATATTATTTATTTATTTAATACATCACTAATTATCTAAAGTCTTCCTTTGATTAAATAAATTTCATAATTTATTTAATTTCCCTTTACCATTTATGTCTTCTTGATTAATTAAATAAATTTTATTTATTTAATTACGTCACTAATTAAGTCCCCTTCTTCTAAAAAATTAAATAAATTCTTATTTATTTAATTCTGTCCATTTTCCACTATAATTAAATAATTCATTTAATTATTTAATTATTCATTAGCTTTTTCTCCCATTAAAATTAAATAAATTTGATTTATTTAATTTAGCCATTCTCTTGAATTTTGAATTAAAATCATTATTTAATTTCAAAATAATTCTTTTATCACATTCCTCCATAATTAAATAATATCTTTATTATTTAATTGCTTGCTAGTTGTCTGGAGTAAATAAATCTTATTATTTAATTTCTCCAGCAACCTCTTTGTCCGTGCCAGCCTTATCCTCCAATTTAATTCTTGACTTTTGACTTCTCATTTAATTTCGACCGTTGATTGAATTATTTCATAATTCAATCTCCGCCCTTCATTCTTACCTGTTGCCCTAATTTTGACCTAACCCTAATGCACACATCAATATTCAATCTTAAGCATTGATCTTAGGGTTCCTGTCATCTTTTCATCCTGGCCACACGTTCAAAATTGCAATTTTTATAAAAGGGCAATTTTGACCTCATTTGCATCTCTCTCTCAGTCTTTAGCTCTCAGTCTTTAGCTCTCTCAGTCTTTAGCTCTCATAGCTCATTTTGACTTCTTGCATTCTTAGTTTAGGTCAATTTGCTGTCAACTTAGGTCATAGTCATTAACAGTCATAGCCATTTTAGCTCAAAATAGGGTTATTTATATTTTCTGCAAATCCTTCAACACTTGCATAGGGCTTAGTCTTTGGTCATAGTTGCTCATAAATCTGAGGGCATTGTTATTTATCTGCAAGCTAGGAGGTGTAACAGAGGTTAATCATGGAAGGTGGAGACATAGGGTAACACTATCCCTTTTGTCTTCACCTCACTTCCATTGTACTTTGTTATTTTCATAGGATTTTCTGTTATTGTGCTAACCCACTTTAATAATAATTTTAGGATTTTCCTTTGATTACATTGGTGAACCCGACGTTGTTAGTTCGGCTTTTCGTACGTTTTTTTTTTTTTGTTGTTTTCTGTTGTTTTGCAGGTACAGGTACGGATCGCCGCAACATTTTTAAAAACAGTGTGACGCATCAATGCGTCGCGACGCATACGACAACATTAGAGCCGCAATCGCACTGTCACACGCAACTGACGAACAGAACGACGCATCCGTTAGTCCTGAGCCGCATCTGATACCCCGAAAGCCGCATTCGAAACTCGCGCCGCATCCGTTTGGTATATCATTTTTTTGTTTTCTTTCAAGTTTGCGGTTTTATTTTTGCATTTCGGGTTGTCCAATCTTAGGTTTTTCTGTTTTCTGTCTTTTTCCTGCATATTGAACAATATTAGGTTTTCTGACACTAATCATTTCCCGTAGTGGCTTTCTGTTTTGGGTAGAGTTTTTTGTTGTCTTCTGTTGTTTTGCAGAATACTGGTACGCATCGCCGCAACCGTCGCAACGCATCTGCTCATAGAAACGACGCAACTGCCCTGACAGACCGCAACTGAGAATTTCAGAGCCGCATCTAACATTTCGAGCCGCATTCGCAGAACCGAACGACGCAATTGACAAACCGAACCGCATCTGTCTGGTAATACCGAGCCGCATCTGTCTGGTAAATTTTTCTGTCAGTTTTTAGGTTTTAATTGCCGAATTTCAGGTTGTTTCTATTTTCTGGTTTTCTGTCTTTTTCTGTGTTGATTATTCCTGCATGTTAACCAAGTTAGATATTTTGTGTTACTAATAGTTTCTTGCAGCGTGTGGCGATCCTTTTTCGTGTGTCCAAGACCATCACATCCAAAACTACTAACTCATTGTTTGCAGATTCGCATGTCAAAGAAGGAAAGAACAAAACAGTGTGTTTGTTTATTTCTAGCTTAACAAACTTTGAATTTGGTGCTTTTAAAAAGAACAAATCGGCAAGTTCTTTGCGCTTGGAGTGTGTTTCAGGAGGGTGGTGAGTATGCTCTCACTTGGTGAAACTCGATCGTAAAACTGCACTCCATTCCTTTTGTTAATTTACTCCTTCAATGCATTCTAAGATATCGGCATCCTCGCGACGTATGCATCCGGTGTAAGAGAAATCCAAGCACGACGAACTTGGGCCTGCTCGTGGGAAAGTATCACCCCAGATCTACCACCGCAGAGCACTGACAATCGGTGATAGAAAAGGTTCTTGGGGAAAGCCCAAGAATCAATGAAGCGTAACTAATTTAGATGGATCCCGGAAGGGGACTCTCACGCATGGATCACTCTGCTCTTAACTGAAGGCCTAATTAAACACCTCTTGTCTTGAAGTTGTCCAACCGCTCTATTGGCCGTTTAGATATAGTGTGGTACGATTACGTCTTTAAGATACTCACTACTGATCCCTTGAGTAGAGATAGCAGTTCTTGGGAGGTCATTTCTCAAAGAATTCAGAATTGGTGTGCTCGAAAGACGTTAATGAGCCATGGAGAGGAGCCAATGCCACCAAATTCCTAAGCTATCCCCTCTCTCGAAGGAAAGGTGTTCATCACCAATCCGGGGTATAACTGGTGGGCTATATTAAGTATACAAACCCAAGGCCTAGTGGCCTTTTCAGGATTGTGCTTATCTCATGTGTGTTTGGTTATCCCTTAAAACACTGTGTTTGTCAAGTGCATTCTGGTTTTGTCACAGTCCAAACAAAACAGTCATCAAACAGATCAAATACTCCCATCAACATACCATGAAAATCACTTTGAAACAAAACTGTCATATCAGTCGAACCGCAACTGACATTTTGAAACGCAACTGCCTGATAAACCGCATCTGAAGTCTGAAACGACGCATCTGTAGGAGTCGCGACGCATATGTTGACCTGAAAGCCGCATCTGTTAAAAAAAGTCGCATCTGACAGTCAAAAACCCGCAAGTGAAAAACTGAACCGCAATTGCTTAACCGCGACGCAATTGCTAAATTGAGACGCATCTGCCTGTCAAACTTTTTAAACTGCACAGTCAAAACCAGAGACCTCCAAACTGTCAACCATTTTTCAAACTCTGTCATCAAAAGTATTCTGCCAGAAAACCAATTTGAAATTGCTCAAAGTCTTGTCCCTTAGCTTGCATTGATCACCTTAGGTTTCATACCTCACCCCATTTAGTATCATACATTCAACATTACATTGCCCCTAGGCTCATATCTTGCATACTTAGGAGTAGGAAAATCTCAAGCACCCCTTAGCAAAATCATTGTTTTCGAAATTAGACCCTTTTGGACCAAGTCATTAAACATCCTTTTAGTCATTGTCCTCTTTGGTGAGATTTCTTCCAACTCAAAAGTCTAGTTAGGAAGACTCATTAGTCATCTTGTCACCTTGTCATTAACAACAAAGTCCTCTAGCAGTCCACATCGAAAACAAAGTTCAAGCTCCGAAGTGCTTAGATAGCCTCATTTTACATTGCATCCACATTGCATACCTTACTCACAAAAATTCAAAAACAAAAAAAAAACAGTGGTCATTTTAATCGTCAATTTGAACCTTAGACTTCACCTAGTGTCATACTTGCATTTAGTGGACATCCCCTTTGAGCAAGCTCATTTATGGTCGAAACCAGACTTCAAAAGCAAAAAAGACAAATGGAAAACTTCATGCCAGATCCCAACAGTCCTCGACATGACTCAAACTGGACCGCGAATGATCCCTTTACCAATCTAGACAATCAACCTCTAGTGACAACACAATCCTTACCTAACAACTCATTCGAGCGCTACATGCAAAGAGATGAAAATGGTCAACTCCTTCAAGAACATATAGAAGCATTGACACAAGACCCAGAGGCCTACCAGTTGGCTGAAACAATAGCACGTCACGATAGGGACAGATTCGTAGCTATGCTCTTGAGTGAAGGAGCTAGGTTACCACCAGGATTTGACATTAACACATTACATAATCCTAATGCCAACAATGTTCACAACATCTCACACAGTGATCAAGTTCTAAATACTACAAGCAACATCCCTTTTGGCACAACGACATTGCATACCACATCCAACATCCCAAACATCTCCAATACAATAAACGCTACATCTATTGGGGGATCACAGTCATCCACAACATCCACAACACTACCCCAATTAAATACAACCTCTCTTGGTTCCGTGACATCATCGGCAAATCATTCCAATCCTCCTGTTATCC